>JAKSXO010000209.1:0-183508 GCA_024509115.1 Crotalus helleri | reverse complement strand
TAGGTAGGTAGGTAGATTAGAAGATAGATACAGATAGGTAGGTATGTAGATTGTTAGATAGAGATAGGTAGGTAGGTAGATTGATAGATACAGATAGGTAGGTAGGTAGATAGATAGATACAGATATGTAGGTAGGTAGATTGATAGATAGAGATAGGTAGGTAGGTAGATTGATAGATACAGATAGGTAGGTAGGTAGATAGATAGATACAGACAGGTAGGTAGGTAGATTGATAGATAGAGATAGGTAGGTAGGTAGATTGATAGATAGAGATAGGTAGGTAGGTAGATAGATAGATTACAGATAGGTAGGTAGGTAGATGATAGATAGAGATAGGTAGGTAGGTAGATTGATAGATACAGATAGGTAGGTAGGTAGGTAGATAGATAGATACAGATAGGTAGGTAGGTAGATAGATAGATAGAGATAGGTAGGTAGGTAGGTAGATAGATACAGATAGGTAGGTAGGTAGATTGATAGATAGAGATAGGTAGGTAGGTAGATATATAGATACAGATATGTAGGAAGGTAGGTAGGTAGGTAGATAGAGATAGGTAGGTAGGTAGGTAGATGGATAGATAGAGATAGGTAGGTAGGTAGATTGATAGATACAGATAGGTAGGTAGGTAGATTGATAGATAGAGATAGGTAGGTAGGTAGATTGATAGAGATAGGTAGGTAGGTAGGTAGATTGATAGAGATAGGTAGGTAGGTAGATTGATAGATAGAGATAGGTAAGTAGGTAGATTGATAGATAGAGATAGGTAGATAGGTAGATAGATAGATAGAGATAGGTAGGTAGGTAGATAGATAGATAGAGATAGGTAGGTAGGTAGGTAGATAGATAGAGATAGGTAGGTAGGTAGGTAGATAGATAACAGATAGGTAGGTAGGTAGGATATATAGATACAGATATGTAGGTAGGTAGATAGATAGAGATAGGTAGGTAGGTAGGTAGATAGATAGATAGATACAGATAGGTAGGTAGGTAGAATTGATAGATACAGATATGTAGGTAGGTAGGATAGATAGATAGAGATAGGTAGGTAGGTAGATTGATAGATACAGATAGGTAGGTAGGTAGATAGATAGATACAGATAGGTAGGTATGTAGATTGATAGATAGAGATAGGTAGGTAGGTCGATTGATAGATACAGATAGGTAGGTAGGTAGATAGATAGATACAGATATGTAGGTAGGTAGATTGATGATAGAGATAGGTAGGTAGGTAGATTGATAGATACAGATAGGTAGGTAGGTAGATAGATAGATACAGGACAGGTAGGTAGGTAGATTGATAGATAGAGATAGGTAGGTAGGTAGATTGATAGATAGAGATAGGTAGGTAGGAAGATAGATAGATACAGATAGGTAGGTAGGTAGATTGATAGATAGAGATAGGTAGGTAGGTAGATTGATAGATACAGATAGGTAGGTAGGTAGATAGATAGATACAGATAGGTAGGTAGGTAGATTGATAGATAGAGATAGGTAGGTAGGTAGATTGATAGATACAGATAGGTAGGTAGATAGATAGATAGATACAGATAGGTAGGTAGTTAGATAGATAGATAGAGATAGGTAGGTAGGTAGATATATAGATACAGATATGTAGGTAGGTAGATAGATAGATAGAGATAGGTAGGTAGGTAGATTGATAGATACAGATAGGTAGGTAGATAGATAGATACAGATAGGTAGGTAGGTAGATTGATAGATAGAGATAGGTAGGTAGGTAGATTGATAGATACAGATAGGTAGGTATGTAGAAGATAGATACAGATATGTAGGTAGGTAGATTGATAGATAGAGATAGGTAGGTAGGTAGATTGATACATACAGATAGGTAGTTAGGTAGATAGATAAATACAGATAGGTAGGTAGGTAGATTGATAGATAGAGATAGGTAGGTAGGTAGATTGATAGATACAGATAGGTAGGTAGGTAGATAGATAGATACAGATAGGTAGGTAGGTAGGTAGATAGATAGAGATAGGTAGGTAGGTAGGTAGATAGATACAGATAGGTAGGTAGATAGATAAATACAGATCGGTGGGTAGGTAGATAGATAGATAGAGATAGGTAGGTAGGTAGATAGATAGATACAGATAGGTAGGTAGGTAGATAGATAGATACAGATAGGTAGGTAGGTAGATTGATAGATACAGATAGGTAGGTAGGTAGATAGATAGATAGAGATAGGTAGGTAGGTAGGTAGATAGATAGAGATAGGTAGGTAGGTAGGTACATAGATACAGATAGGTAGGTAGGTAGATTGATAGATAGAGATAGGTAGGTAGGTAGATTGATAGATACAGATAGGTAGGTAGGTAGATAGATAGATACAGATAGGTAGGTAGGTAGATAGATAGATAGAGATAGGTAGGTAGGTAGGTAGATAGATACAGATAGGTAGGTAGGTAGATTGATAGATAGAGATAGGTAGGTAGGTAGATATATAGATACAGATATGTAGGAAGGTAGGTAGGTAGGTAGATAGAGATAGGTAGGTAGGTAGGTAGATAGATAGATAGAGATAGGTAGGTAGGTAGATTGATAGATACAGATAGCTAGGTAGGTAGATTGATAGATAGAGATAGGTAGGTAGGTAGATTGATAGAGATAGGTAGGTAGGTAGGTAGATTGATAGAGATAGGTAGGTAGGTAGATTGATAGATAGAGATAGGTAAGTAGGTAGATTGATAGATAGAGATAGGTAGATAGGTAGATAGATAGATAGAGATAGGTAGGTAGGTAGATTGATAGATAGAGATAGGTAGGTAGGTAGATTGATAGATACAGATAGGTAGGTAGGTAGATTGATAGATACAGATAGGTAGGTATGTAGATTGATAGATAGAGATAGGTAGGTAGGTAGATTGATAGATACAGATAGGTAGGTAGGTAGATAGATAGATACAGATATGTAGGTAGGTAGATTGATAGATAGAGATAGGTAGGTAGGTAGATTGATAGATACAGATAGGTAGGTAGGTAGATAGATAGATACAGACAGGTAGGTAGTAGATTGATAGATAGAGATAGTAGGTAGGTAGATTGATAGATAGAGATAGGTAGGTAGGTAGATAGATAGATACAGATAGGTAGGTAGGTAGATTGATAGATAGAGATAGGTAGGTAGGTAGATTGATAGATACAGATAGGTAGGTAGGTAGGTAGATAGATAGATACAGATAGGTAGGTAGGTAGGTAGGTAGGTAGATAGAGATAGGTAGGTAGGTAGGTAGATGGATAGATAGAGATAGGTAGGTAGGTAGATTGATAGATACAGATAGGTAGGTAGGTAGATTGATAGATAGAGATAGGTAGGTAGGTAGATAGATAGATACAGATAGGTAGGTAGGTAGATTGATAGATACAGATATGTAGGTAGGTAGATAGATAGATAGAGATAGGTAGGTAGGTAGATTGATAGATACAGATAGGTAGGTAGGTAGATAGATAGATACAGATAGGTAGGTATGTAGATTGATAGATAGAGATAGGTAGGTAGGTAGATTGATAGATACAGATAGGTAGGTAGGTAGATAGATAGATACAGATATGTAGGTAGGTAGATTGATAGATAGAGATAGGTAGGTAGGTAGATTGATAGATACAGATAGGTAGGTAGGTAGATAGATAGATACAGACAGGTAGGTAGGTAGATTGATAGATAGAGATAGGTAGGTAGGTAGATTGATAGATAGAGATAGGTAGGTAGGTAGATAGATAGATACAGATAGGTAGGTAGGTAGATTGATAGATAGAGATAGGTAGGTAGGTAGATTGATAGATACAGATAGGTAGGTAGGTAGGTAGATAGATAGATACAGATAGGTAGGTAGGTAGATAGATAGATAGAGATAGGTAGGTAGGTAGGTAGATAGATACAGATAGGTAGGTAGGTAGATGATAGATAGAGATAGGTAGGTAGGTAGATATATAGATACAGATATGTAGGAAGGTAGGTAGGTAGGTAGATAGAGATAGGTAGGTAGGTAGGTAGATGGATAGATAGAGATAGGTAGGTAGGTAGATTGATAGATACAGATAGGTAGGTAGGTAGATTGATAGATAGAGATAGGTAGGTAGGTAGATTGATAGAGATAGGTAGGTAGGTAGGTAGATTGATAGAGATAGGTAGGTAGGTAGATTGATAGATAGAGATAGGTAAGTAGGTAGATTGATAGATAGAGATAGGTAGATAGGTAGATAGATAGATAGAGATAGGTAGGTAGGTAGATAGATAGATAGAGATAGGTAGGTAGGTAGGTAGATAGATAGAGATAGGTAGGTAGGTAGGTAGATAGATACAGATAGGTAGGTAGGTAGATATATAGATACAGATATGTAGGTAGGTAGATAGATAGAGATAGGTAGGTAGGTAGGTAGATAGATAGATAGATACAGATAGGTAGGTAGGTAGATTGATAGATACAGATATGTAGGTAGGTAGATAGATAGATAGAGATAGGTAGGTAGGTAGATTGATAGATACAGATAGGTAGGTAGGTAGATAGATAGATACAGATAGGTAGGTATGTAGATTGATAGATAGAGATAGGTAGGTAGGTAGATTGATAGATACAAATAGGTAGGTAGGTAGATAGATAGATACAGATATGTAGGTAGGTAGATTGATAGATAGAGATAGGTAGGTAGGTAGATTGATAGATACAGATAGGTAGGTAGGTAGATAGATAGATACAGACAGGTAGGTAGGTAGATTGATAGATAGAGATAGGTAGGTAGGTAGATTGATAGATAGAGATAGGTAGGTAGGAAGATAGATAGATACAGATAGGTAGGTAGGTAGATTGATAGATAGAGATAGGTAGGTAGGTAGATTGATAGATACAGATAGGTAGGTAGGTAGATAGATAGATACAGATAGGTAGGTAGGTAGATTGATAGATAGAGATAGGTAGGTAGGTAGATGATAGATACAG
This sequence comes from Crotalus helleri, assembly GCA_024509115.1. Classification (NCBI taxonomy): domain Eukaryota; kingdom Metazoa; phylum Chordata; class Lepidosauria; order Squamata; family Viperidae; genus Crotalus; species Crotalus helleri. The sequence continues at coordinate 178,554 of JAKSXO010000209.1, read as the reverse complement.
ATAGGTAGGTAGATAGATAGATAGATACAGATAGGTAGGTAGTAGATAGATAGATAGAGATAGGTAGGTAGGTAGATATATAGATACAGATATGTAGGTAGGTAGATAGATAGATAGAGATAGGTAGGTAGGTAGATTGATAGATACAGATAGGTAGGTAGATAGATAGATACAGATAGGTAGGTAGGTAGATTGATAGATAGAGATAGGTAGGTAGGTAGATTGATAGATACAGATAGGTAGGTATGTAGAAAGATAGATACAGATATGTAGGTAGGTAGATTGATAGATAGAGATAGGTAGGTAGGTAGATTGATACATACAGATAGGTAGTTAGGTAGATAGATAAATACAGATAGGTAGGTAGGTAGATTGATAGATAGAGATAGGTAGGTAGGTAGATTGATAGATACAGATAGGTAGGTAGGTAGATAGATAGATACAGATAGGTAGGTAGGTAGGTAGATAGATAGAGATAGGTAGGTAGGTAGGTAGATAGATACAGATAGGTAGGTAGATAGATAAATACAGATCGGTGGGTAGGTAGATAGATAGATAGAGATAGGTAGGTAGTAGATAGATAGATACAGATAGGTAGGTAGGTAGATAGATAGATACAGATAGGTAGGTAGGTAGATTGATAGATACAGATAGGTAGGTAGGTAGATAGATAGATAGAGATAGGTAGGTAGGTAGGTAGATAGATAGAGATAGGTAGGTAGGTAGGTACATAGATACAGATAGGTAGGTAGGTAGATATATAGATACAGATATGTAGGTAGGTAGATAGATAGAGATAGGTAGGTATGTAGGTAGGTAGATAGATAGATACAGATAGGTAGGTAGGTAGATTGATAGATACAGATATGTAGGTAGGTAGGTAGATAGATACAGATAGGTAGGTAGGTAGATTGATAGATAGAGATAGGTAGGTAGGTAGATATATAGATAAGATATGTAGGTAGGTAGATAGATAGAGATAGGTAGGTAGGTAGATTGATAGATACAGATAGGTAGGTAGGTAGATAGATAGATAGAGATAGGTAGGTAGGTAGGTAGATAGATACAGATAGGTAGGTAGGTAGATTGATAGATAGAGATAGGTAGGTAGGTAGATATATAGATACAGATATGTAGGAAGGTAGGTAGGTAGGTAGATAGAGATAGGTAGGTAGGTAGGTAGATAGATAGATAGAGATAGGTAGGTAGGTAGATTGATAGATACAGATAGGTAGGTAGGTAGATTGATAGATAGAGATAGGTAGGTAGGTAGATTGATAGAGATAGGTAGGTAGGTAGGTAGATTGATAGAGATAGGTAGGTAGGTAGATTGATAGATAGAGATAGGTAAGTAGGTAGATTGATAGATAGAGATAGGTAGATAGGTAGATAGATAGATAGAGATAGGTAGGTAGGTAGATAGATAGATAGAGATAGGTAGGTAGGTAGGTAGATAGATAGAGATAGGTAGGTAGGTAGGTAGATAGATACAGATAGGTAGGTAGGTAGATATATAGATACAGATATGTAGGTAGGTAGATAGATAGATACAGATAGGTAGGTAGGTAGATAGATAGATACAGATAGGTAGGTAGGTAGATTGATAGATAGAGATAGGTAGGTAGGTAGATTGATAGATACAGACAGGTAGGTAGGTAGATTGATAGATAGAGATAGGTAGGTAGGTAGATTGATAGATAGAGATAGGTAGGTAGGTAGATAGATAGATACAGATAGGTAGGTAGGTAGATTGATAGATAGAGATAGGTAGGTAGGTAGGTAGATAGATAGATACAGATAGGTAGGTAGGTAGATAGATAGATAGAGATAGGTAGGTAGGTAGGTAGATAGATACAGATAGGTAGGTAGGTAGATTGATAGATAGAGATAGGTAGGTAGGTAGATATATAGATACAGATATGTAGGAAGGTAGGTAGGTAGGTAGATAGAGATAGGTAGGTAGGTAGGTAGATGGATAGATAGAGATAGGTAGGTAGGTAGATTGATAGATACAGGTAGGTAGGTAGGTAGATTGATAGATAGAGATAGGTAGGTAGGTAGATTGATAGAGATAGGTAGGTAGGTAGGTAGATTGATAGAGATAGGTAGGTAGGTAGATTGATAGATAGAGATAGGTAAGTAGGTAGATTGATAGATAGAGATAGGTAGATAGGTAGATAGATAGATAGAGATAGGTAGGTAGGTAGATAGATAGATAGAGATAGGTAGGTAGGTAGGTAGATAGATAGAGATAGGTAGGTAGGTAGGTAGATAGATACAGATAGGTAGGTAGGTAGATATATAGATACAGATATGTAGGTAGGTAGATAGATAGAGATAGGTAGGTAGGTAGGTAGATAGATAGATAGATACAGATAGGTAGGTAGGTAGATTGATAGATACAGATATGTAGGTAGGTAGATAGATAGATAGAGATAGGTAGGTAGGTAGATTGATAGATACAGATAGGTAGGTAGGTAGATAGATAGATACAGATAGGTAGGTATGTAGATTGATAGATAGAGATAGGTAGGTAGGTAGATTGATAGATACAGATAGGTAGGTAGGTAGATAGATAGATACAGATATGTAGGTAGGTAGATTGATAGATAGAGATAGGTAGGTAGGTAGATTGATAGATACAGATAGGTAGGTAGGTAGATAGATAGATACAGACAGGTAGGTAGGTAGATTGATAGATAGAGATAGGTAGGTAGGTAGATTGATAGATAGAGATAGGTAGGTAGGAAGATAGATAGATACAGATAGGTAGGTAGGTAGATTGATAGATAGAGATAGGTAGGTAGGTAGATTGATAGATACAGATAGGTAGGTAGGTAGATAGATAGATACAGATAGGTAGGTAGGTAGATTGCTAGATAGAGATAGGTAGGTAGGTAGATTGATAGATACAGATAGGTAGGTAGATAGATAGATAGATACAGATAGGTAGGTAGGTAGATAGATAGATAGAGATAGGTAGGTAGGTAGATATATAGATACAGATATGTAGGTAGGTAGATAGATAGATAGAGATAGGTAGGTAGGTAGATTGATAGATACAGATAGGTAGGTAGATAGATAGATACAGATAGGTAGGTAGGTAGATTGATAGATAGAGATAGGTAGGTAGGTAGATTGATAGATACAGATAGGTAGGTATGTAGAAAGATAGATACAGATATGTAGGTAGGTAGATTGATAGATAGAGATAGGTAGGTAGGTAGATTGATACATACAGATAGGTAGTTAGGTAGATAGATAAATACAGATAGGTAGGTAGGTAGATTGATAGATAGAGATAGGTAGGTAGGTAGATTGATAGATACAGATAGGTAGGTAGGTAGATAGATAGATACAGATAGGTAGGTAGGTAGGTAGATAGATAGAGATAGGTAGGTAGGTAGGTAGATAGATACAGATAGGTAGGTAGATAGATAAATACAGATCGGTGGGTAGGTAGATAGATAGATAGAGATAGGTAGGTAGGTAGATAGATAGATACAGATAGGTAGGTAGGTAGATAGATAGATACAGATAGGTAGGTAGGTAGATTGATAGATACAGATAGGTAGGTAGGTAGATAGATAGATAGAGATAGGTAGGTAGGTAGGTAGATAGATAGAGATAGGTAGGTAGGTAGGTACATAGATACAGATAGGTAGGTAGGTAGATATATAGATACAGATATGTAGGTAGGTAGATAGATAGAGATAGGTAGGTATGTAGGTAGGTAGATAGATAGATACAGATAGGTAGGTAGGTAGATTGATAGATACAGATATGTAGGTAGGTAGGTAGATAGATACAGATAGGTAGGTAGGTAGATTGATAGATAGAGATAGGTAGGTAGGTAGATATATAGATACAGATATGTAGGTAGGTAGATAGATAGAGATAGGTAGGTAGGTAGATTGATAGATACAGATAGGTAGGTAGGTAGATAGATAGATAGAGATAGGTAGGTAGGTAGGTAGATAGATACAGATAGGTAGGTAGGTAGATTGATAGATAGAGATAGGTAGGTAGGTAGATATATAGATACAGATATGTAGGAAGGTAGGTAGGTAGGTAGATAGAGATAGGTAGGTAGGTAGGTAGATAGATAGATAGAGATAGGTAGGTAGGTAGATTGATAGATACAGATAGGTAGGTAGGTAGATTGATAGATAGAGATAGGTAGGTAGGTAGATTGATAGAGATAGGTAGGTAGGTAGGTAGATTGATAGAGATAGGTAGGTAGGTAGATTGATAGATAGAGATAGGTAAGTAGGTAGATTGATAGATAGAGATAGGTAGATAGGTAGATAGATAGATAGAGATAGGTAGGTAGGTAGATAGATAGATAGAGATAGGTAGGTAGGTAGGTAGATAGATAGAGATAGGTAGGTAGGTAGGTAGATAGATACAGATAGGTAGGTAGGTAGATATATAGATACAGATATGTAGGTAGGTAGATAGATAGATACAGATAGGTAGGTAGGTAGATAGATAGATACAGATAGGTAGGTAGGTAGATTGATAGATAGAGATAGGTAGGTAGGTAGATTGATAGATACAGACAGGTAGGTAGGTAGATTGATAGATAGAGATAGGTAGGTAGGTAGATTGATAGATAGAGATAGGTAGGTAGGTAGATAGATAGATACAGATAGGTAGGTAGGTAGATTGATAGATAGAGATAGGTAGGTAGGTAGATTGATAGATACAGATAGGTAGGTAGGTAGATAGATAGATACAGATAGGTAGGTAGGTAGATAGATAGATAGAGATAGGTAGGTAGGTAGGTAGATAGATACAGATAGGTAGGTAGGTAGATTGATAGATAGAGATAGGTAGGTAGGTAGATATATAGATACAGATATGTAGGAAGGTAGGTAGGTAGGTAGATAGAGATAGGTAGGTAGGTAGGTAGATAGATAGATAGAGATAGGTAGGTAGGTAGATTGATAGATACAGATAGGTAGGTAGGTAGATTGATAGATAGAGATAGGTAGGTAGGTAGATTGATAGAGATAGGTAGGTAGGTAGGTAGGTAGATTGATAGAGATAGGTAGGTAGGTAGATTGATAGATAGAGATAGGTAAGTAGGTAGATTGATAGATAGAGATAGGTAGATAGGTAGATAGATAGATAGAGATAGGTAGGTAGGTAGATAGATATATAGATACAGATATGTAGGTAGGTAGATAGATAGAGATAGGTAGGTAGGTAGGTAGGTAGATAGATAGATACAGATAGGTAGGTAGGTAGATTGATAGATACAGATATGTAGGTAGGTAGATAGATAGATAGAGATAGGTAGGTAGGTAGATTGATAGATACAGATAGGTAGGTAGGTAGATAGATAGATACAGATATGTAGGTAGGTAGATTGATAGATAGAGATAGGTAGGTAGGTAGATTGATAGATACAGATAGGTAGGTAGGTAGATAGATAGATACAGACAGGTAGGTAGGTAGATTGATAGATAGAGATAGGTAGGTAGGTAGATTGATAGATAGAGATAGGTAGGTAGGTAGATAGATAGATACAGATAGGTAGGTAGGTAGATTGATAGATAGAGATAGGTAGGTAGGTAGATATATAGATACAGATATGTAGGTAGGTAGATAGATAGATACAGATAGGTAGGTAGGTAGATAGATAGATACAGATAGGTAGGTAGGTAGATTGATAGATAGAGATAGGTAGGTAGGTAGATTGATAGATACAGATAGGTAGGTAGGTAGATTGATAGATACAGATATGTAGGTAGGTAGATTGATAGATAGAGATAGGTAGGTAGGTAGATTGATAGATACAGATAGGTAGGTAGGTAGATAGATACAGATAGGTAGGTAGGTAGATTGATAGATAGAGATAGATAGGTAGGTAGATTGATAGATACAGATAGGTAGGTAGGTAGATAGATAGATAGATACAGATATGTAGGTAGGTAGATTGATAGATAGAGATAGGTAGGTAGGTAGATAGATAGATACAGATAGGTAGGTAGGTAGATAGATAGATAGAGATAGGTAGGTAGGTAGGTAGATAGATAGAGATAGGTAGGTAGGTAGGTACATAGATACAGATAGGTAGGTAGGTAGATATATAGATACAGATATGTAGGTAGGTAGATAGATAGAGATAGGTAGGTACGTAGGTAGGTAGATAGATAGATACAGATAGGTAGGTATGTAGATTGATAGATAGAGATAGGTAGGTAGGTAGATTGATAGATACAGATAGGTAGGTAGGTAGATAGATAGATACAGATATGTAGGTAGGTAGATTGATAGATAGAGATAGGTAGGTAGGTAGATTGATAGATACAGATAGGTAGGTAGGTAGATAGATAGATACAGACAGGTAGGTAGGTAGATTGATAGATAGAGATAGGTAGGTAGGTAGATTGATAGATAGAGATAGGTAGGTAGGTAGATAGATAGATACAGATAGGTAGGTAGGTAGATTGATAGATAGAGATAGGTAGGTAGGTAGATTGATAGATACAGATAGGTAGGTAGGTAGATTGATAGATACAGATAGATAGGTAGGTAGATAGATAGATAGAGATAGGTAGGTAGGTAGGTAGATAGATAGAGATAGGTAGGTAGGTAGGTACATAGATACAGATAGGTAGGTAGGTAGATATATAGATACAGATATGTAGGTAGGTAGATAGATAGAGATAGGTAGGTATGTAGGTAGGTAGATAGATAGATACAGATAGGTAGGTAGGTAGATTGATAGATACAGATAGGTAGGTAGGTAGATAGATAGATACAGATAGGTAGGTATGTAGATTGATAGATAGAGATAGGTAGGTAGGTAGATTGATAGATACAGATAGGTAGGTAGGTAGATAGATAGATACAGATATGTAGGTAGGTAGATTGATAGATACAGATAGGTAGGTAGGTAGATTGATAGATACAGATAGGTAGGTAGGTAGATAGATAGATACAGACAGGTAGGTAGGTAGATTGATAGATAGAGATAGGTAGGTAGGTAGATTGATAGATAGAGATAGGTAGGTAGGTAGATAGATAGATACAGATAGGTAGGTAGGTAGATTGATAGATAGAGATAGGTAGGTAGGTAGATTGATAGATACAGATAGGTAGGTAGGTAGATAGATAGATACAGATAGGTAGGTAGGTAGATAGATAGATAGAGATAGGTAGGTAGGTAGGTAGATAGATACAGATAGGTAGGTAGGTAGATATATAGATACAGATATGTAGGTAGGTAGATAGATAGAGATAGGTAGGTAGGTAGGTAGGTAGATAGATAGATACAGATAGGTAGGTATGTAGATTGATAGATAGAGATAGGTAGGTAGGTAGATTGATAGATACAGATAGGTAGGTAGGTAGATAGATAGATACAGATATGTAGGTAGGTAGATTGATAGATAGAGATAGGTAGGTAGGTAGATTGATAGATACAGATAGGTAGGTAGGTAGATAGATAGATAGAGATAGGTAGGTAGGTAGGTAGATAGATAGAGATAGGTAGGTAGGTAGGTACATAGATACAGATAGGTAGGTAGGTAGATATATAGATACAGATATGTAGGTAGGTAGATAGATAGAGATAGGTAGGTATGTAGGTAGGTAGATAGATAGATACAGATAGGTAGGTAGGTAGATTGATAGATACAGATATGTAGGTAGGTAGGTAGATAGATACAGATAGGTAGGTAGGTAGATTGATAGATAGAGATAGGTAGGTAGGTAGATATATAGATACAGATATGTAGGTAGGTAGATAGATAGAGATAGGTAGGTAGGTAGATTGATAGATACAGATAGGTAGGTAGGTAGATAGATAGATAGAGATAGGTAGGTAGGTAGGTAGATAGATAGAGATAGGTAGGTAGGTAGGTACATAGATACAGATAGGTAGGTAGGTAGATATATAGATACAGATATGTAGGTAGGTAGATAGATAGAGATAGGTAGGTAGGTAGGTAGGTAGATAGATAGATACAGATAGGTAGGTATGTAGATTGATAGATAGAGATAGGTAGGTAGGTAGATTGATAGATACAGATAGGTAGGTAGGTAGATAGATAGATACAGATATGTAGGTAGGTAGATTGATAGATAGAGATAGGTAGGTAGGTAGATTGATAGATACAGATAGGTAGGTAGGTAGATAGATAGATAGAGATAGGTAGGTAGGTAGGTAGATAGATAGAGATAGGTAGGTAGGTAGGTACATAGATACAGATAGGTAGGTAGGTAGATATATAGATACAGATATGTAGGTAGGTAGATAGATAGAGATAGGTAGGTATGTAGGTAGGTAGATAGATAGATACAGATAGGTAGGTAGGTAGATTGATAGATACAGATATGTAGGTAGGTAGGTAGATAGATACAGATAGGTAGGTAGGTAGATTGATAGATAGAGATAGGTAGGTAGGTAGATATATAGATACAGATATGTAGGTAGGTAGATAGATAGAGATAGGTAGGTATGTAGATTGATAGATACAGATAGGTAGGTAGGTAGATAGATAGATAGAGATAGGTAGGTAGGTAGGTAGATAGATACAGATAGGTAGGTAGGTAGATTGATAGATAGAGATAGGTAGGTAGGTAGATATATAGATACAGATATGTAGGAAGGTAGGTAGGTAGGTAGATAGAGATAGGTAGGTAGGTAGGTAGATAGATAGATAGAGATAGGTAGGTAGGTAGATTGATAGATACAGATAGGTAGGTAGGTAGATTGATAGATAGAGATAGGTAGGTAGGTAGATTGATAGAGATAGGTAGGTAGGTAGGTAGATTGATAGAGATAGGTAGGTAGGTAGATTGATAGATAGAGATAGGTAAGTAGGTAGATTGATAGATAGAGATAGGTAGATAGGTAGATAGATAGAGATAGGTAGGTAGGTAGATAGATAGATAGAGATAGGTAGGTAGGTAGGTAGATAGATAGAGATAGGTAGGTAGGTAGGTAGATAGATACAGATAGGTAGGTAGGTAGATATATAGATACAGATATGTAGGTAGGTAGATAGATAGATACAGATAGGTAGGTAGGTAGATAGATAGATACAGATAGGTAGGTAGGTAGATTGATAGATAGAGATAGGTAGGTAGGTAGATTGATAGATACAGACAGGTAGGTAGGTAGATTGATAGATAGAGATAGGTAGGTAGGTAGATTGATAGATAGAGATAGGTAGGTAGGTAGATAGATAGATACAGATAGGTAGGTAGGTAGATTGATAGATAGAGATAGGTAGGTAGGTAGATTGATAGATACAGATAGGTAGGTAGGTAGATAGATAGATACAGATATGTAGGTAGGTAGATAGATAGAGATAGGTAGGTATGTAGGTAGGTAGATAGATAGATACAGATAGGTAGGTAGGTAGATTGATAGATACAGATATGTAGGTAGGTAGGTAGATAGATACAGATAGGTAGGTAGGTAGATTGATAGATAGAGATAGGTAGGTAGGTAGATATATAGATACAGATATGTAGGTAGGTAGATAGATAGAGATAGGTAGGTAGGTAGATTGATAGATACAGATAGGTAGGTAGGTAGATAGATAGATAGAGATAGGTAGGTAGGTAGGTAGATAGATACAGATAGGTAGGTAGGTAGATTGATAGATAGAGATAGGTAGGTAGGTAGATATATAGATACAGATATGTAGGAAGGTAGGTAGGTAGGTAGATAGAGATAGGTAGGTAGGTAGGTAGATAGATAGATAGAGATAGGTAGGTAGGTAGATTGATAGATACAGATAGGTAGGTAGGTAGATTGATAGATAGAGATAGGTAGGTAGGTAGATTGATAGAGATAGGTAGGTAGGTAGGTAGATTGATAGAGATAGGTAGGTAGGTAGATTGATAGATAGAGATAGGTAAGTAGGTAGATTGATAGATAGAGATAGGTAGATAGGTAGATAGATAGATAGAGATAGGTAGGTAGGTAGATAGATAGATAGAGATAGGTAGGTAGGTAGGTAGATAGATAGAGATAGGTAGGTAGGTAGGTAGATAGATACAGATAGGTAGGTAGGTAGATATATAGATACAGATATGTAGGTAGGTAGATAGATAGATACAGATAGGTAGGTAGGTAGATAGATAGATAGAGATAGGTAGGTAGGTAGATTGATAGATAGAGATAGGTAGGTAGGTAGATTGATAGATACAGACAGGTAGGTAGGTAGATTGATAGATAGAGATAGGTAGGTAGGTAGATTGATAGATAGAGATAGGTAGGTAGGTAGATAGATAGATACAGATAGGTAGGTAGGTAGATTGATAGATAGAGATAGGTAGGTAGGTAGATTGATAGATACAGATAGGTAGGTAGGTAGATAGATAGATACAGATAGGTAGGTAGGTAGATAGATAGATAGAGATAGGTAGGTAGGTAGGTAGATAGATACAGATAGGTAGGTAGGTAGATTGATAGATAGAGATAGGTAGGTAGGTAGATATATAGATACAGATATGTAGGAAGGTAGGTAGGTAGGTAGATAGAGATAGGTAGGTAGGTAGGTAGATAGATAGATAGAGATAGGTAGGTAGGTAGATTGATAGATACAGATAGGTAGGTAGGTAGATTGATAGATAGAGATAGGTAGGTAGGTAGATTGATAGAGATAGGTAGGTAGGTAGGTAGGTAGATTGATAGAGATAGGTAGGTAGGTAGATTGATAGATAGAGATAGGTAAGTAGGTAGATTGATAGATAGAGATAGGTAGATAGGTAGATAGATAGATAGAGATAGGTAGGTAGGTAGATAGATATATAGATACAGATATGTAGGTAGGTAGATAGATAGAGATAGGTAGGTAGGTAGGTAGGTAGATAGATAGATACAGATAGGTAGGTAGGTAGATTGATAGATACAGATATGTAGGTAGGTAGATAGATAGATAGAGATAGGTAGGTAGGTAGATTGATAGATACAGATAGGTAGGTAGGTAGATAGATAGATACAGATATGTAGGTAGGTAGATTGATAGATAGAGATAGGTAGGTAGGTAGATTGATAGATACAGATAGGTAGGTAGGTAGATAGATAGATACAGACAGGTAGGTAGGTAGATTGATAGATAGAGATAGGTAGGTAGGTAGATTGATAGATAGAGATAGGTAGGTAGGTAGATAGATAGATACAGATAGGTAGGTAGGTAGATTGATAGATAGAGATAGGTAGGTAGGTAGATTGATAGATACAGATAGGTAGGTAGGTAGATAGATAGATACAGATAGGTAGGTAGGTAGATAGATAGATAGAGATAGGTAGGTAGGTAGGTAGATAGATACAGATAGGTAGGTAGGTAGATTGATAGATAGAGATAGGTAGGTAGGTAGATATATAGATACAGATATGTAGGAAGGTAGGTAGGTAGGTAGATAGAGATAGGTAGGTAGGTAGGTAGATAGATAGATAGAGATAGGTAGGTAGGTAGATTGATAGATACAGATAGGTAGGTAGGTAGATTGATAGATAGAGATAGGTAGGTAGGTAGATTGATAGTGATAGGTAGGTAGGTAGGTAGATTGATAGAGATAGGTAGGTAGGTAGATTGATAGATAGAGATAGGTAAGTAGGTAGATTGATAGATAGAGATAGGTAGATAGGTAGATAGATAGATAGAGATAGGTAGGTAGGTAGATAGATAGATAGAGATAGGTAGGTAGGTAGGTAGATAGATAGAGATAGGTAGGTAGGTAGGTAGGTAGATACAGATAGGTAGGTAGGTAGATATATAGATACAGATAGGTAGGTAGGTAGATAGATAGATAGAGATAGGTAGGTAGGTAGATAGATAGATAGAGATAGGTAGGTAGGTAGGTAGATAGATAGAGATAGGTAGGTAGGTAGGTAGATAGATACAGATAGGTAGGTAGGTAGATATATAGATACAGATATGTAGGTAGGTAGATAGATAGATACAGATAGGTAGGTAGGTAGATAGATAGATACAGATAGGTAGGTAGGTAGATTGATAGATAGAGATAGGTAGGTAGGTAGATTGATAGATACAGATAGGTAGGTAGGTAGATTGATAGATACAGATATGTAGGTAGGTAGATTGATAGATAGAGATAGGTAGGTAGGTAGATTGATAGATACAGATAGGTAGGTAGGTAGATAGATACAGATAGGTAGGTAGGTAGATTGATAGATAGAGATAGATAGGTAGGTAGATTGATAGATACAGATAGGTAGGTAGGTAGATAGATAGATACAGATATGTAGGTAGGTAGATTGATAGATAGAGATAGGTAGGTAGGTAGATAGATAGATACAGATAGGTAGGTAGGTAGATAGATAGATAGAGATAGGTAGGTAGGTAGGTAGATAGATAGAGATAGGTAGGTAGGTAGGTACATAGATACAGATAGGTAGGTAGGTAGATATATAGATACAGATATGTAGGTAGGTAGATAGATAGAGATAGGTAGGTAGGTAGGTAGGTAGATAGATAGATACAGATAGGTAGGTATGTAGATTGATAGATAGAGATAGGTAGGTAGGTAGATTGATAGATACAGATAGGTAGGTAGGTAGATAGATAGATACAGATATGTAGGTAGGTAGATTGATAGATAGAGATAGGTAGGTAGGTAGATTGATAGATACAGATAGGTAGGTAGGTAGATAGATAGATACAGACAGGTAGGTAGGTAGATTGATAGATAGAGATAGGTAGGTAGGTAGATTGATAGATAGAGATAGGTAGGTAGGTAGATAGATAGATACAGATAGGTAGGTAGGTAGATTGATAGATAGAGATAGGTAGGTAGGTAGATTGATAGATACAGATAGGTAGGTAGGTAGATTGATAGATACAGATAGATAGGTAGGTAGATAGATAGATAGAGATAGGTAGGTAGGTAGGTAGATAGATAGAGATAGGTAGGTAGGTAGGTACATAGATACAGATAGGTAGGTAGGTAGATATATAGATACAGATATGTAGGTAGGTAGATAGATAGAGATAGGTAGGTATGTAGGTAGGTAGATAGATAGATACAGATAGGTAGGTAGGTAGATTGATAGATACAGATAGGTAGGTAGGTAGATAGATAGATACAGATAGGTAGGTATGTAGATTGATAGATAGAGATAGGTAGGTAGGTAGATTGATAGATACAGATAGGTAGGTAGGTAGATAGATAGATACAGATATGTAGGTAGGTAGATTGATAGATACAGATAGGTAGGTAGGTAGATAGATAGATAGAGATAGGTAGGTAGGTAGGTAGATAGATAGAGATAGGTAGGTAGGTAGGTACATAGATACAGATAGGTAGGTAGGTAGATATATAGATACAGATATGTAGGTAGGTAGATAGATAGAGATAGGTAGGTATGTAGGTAGGTAGATAGATAGATACAGATAGGTAGGTAGGTAGATTGATAGATACAGATAGGTAGGTAGGTAGATAGATAGATACAGATAGGTAGGTATGTAGATTGATAGATAGAGATAGGTAGGTAGGTAGATTGATAGATACAGATAGGTAGGTAGGTAGATAGATAGATACAGATATGTAGGTAGGTAGATTGATAGATACAGATAGGTAGGTAGGTAGATTGATAGATACAGATAGGTAGGTAGGTAGATAGATAGATACAGACAGGTAGGTAGGTAGATTGATAGATAGAGATAGGTAGGTAGGTAGATTGATAGATAGAGATAGGTAGGTAGGTAGATAGATAGATACAGATAGGTAGGTAGGTAGATTGATAGATAGAGATAGGTAGGTAGGTAGATTGATAGATACAGATAGGTAGGTAGGTAGATAGATAGATACAGATAGGTAGGTAGGTAGATAGATAGATAGAGATAGGTAGGTAGGTAGGTAGATAGATACAGATAGGTAGGTAGGTAGATTGATAGATAGAGATAGGTAGGTAGGTAGATATATAGATACAGATATGTAGGAAGGTAGGTAGGTAGGTAGATAGAGATAGGTAGGTAGGTAGGTAGATAGATAGATAGAGATAGGTAGGTAGGTAGATTGATAGATACAGATAGCTAGGTAGGTAGATTGATAGATAGAGATAGGTAGGTAGGTAGATTGATAGAGATAGGTAGGTAGGTAGGTAGATTGATAGAGATAGGTAGGTAGGTAGATTGATAGATAGAGATAGGTAAGTAGGTAGATTGATAGATAGAGATAGGTAGATAGGTAGATAGATAGATAGAGATAGGTAGGTAGGTAGATAGATATATAGATACAGATATGTAGGTAGGTAGATAGATAGAGATAGGTAGGTAGGTAGGTAGGTAGATAGATAGATACAGATAGGTAGGTAGGTAGATTGATAGATACAGATATGTAGGTAGGTAGATAGATAGATAGAGATAGGTAGGTAGGTAGATTGATAGATACAGATAGGTAGGTAGGTAGATAGATAGATACAGATAGGTAGGTATGTAGATTGATAGATAGAGATAGGTAGGTAGGTAGATTGATAGATACAGATAGGTAGGTAGGTAGATAGATAGATACAGATATGTAGGTAGGTAGATTGATAGATAGAGATAGGTAGGTAGGTAGATTGATAGATACAGATAGGTAGGTAGGTAGATAGATAGATACAGACAGGTAGGTAGGTAGATTGATAGATAGAGATAGGTAGGTAGGTAGATTGATAGATAGAGATAGGTAGGTAGGTAGATAGATAGATACAGATAGGTAGGTAGGTAGATTGATAGATAGAGATAGGTAGGTAGGTAGATTGATAGATACAGATAGGTAGGTAGGTAGGTAGATAGATAGATACAGATAGGTAGGTAGGTAGATAGATAGATAGAGATAGGTAGGTAGGTAGGTAGATAGATACAGATAGGTAGGTAGGTAGATTGATAGATAGAGATAGGTAGGTAGGTAGATATATAGATACAGATATGTAGGAAGGTAGGTAGGTAGGTAGATAGAGATAGGTAGGTAGGTAGGTAGATGGATAGATAGAGATAGGTAGGTAGGTAGATTGATAGATACAGATAGGTAGGTAGGTAGATTGATAGATAGAGATAGGTAGGTAGGTAGATTGATAGAGATAGGTAGGTAGGTAGGTAGATTGATAGAGATAGGTAGGTAGGTAGATTGATAGATAGAGATAGGTAAGTAGGTAGATTGATAGATAGAGATAGGTAGATAGGTAGATAGATAGATAGAGATAGGTAGGTAGGTAGATAGATAGATAGAGATAGGTAGGTAGGTAGGTAGATAGATAGAGATAGGTAGGTAGGTAGGTAGATAGATACAGATAGGTAGGTAGGTAGATATATAGATACAGATATGTAGGTAGGTAGATAGATAGAGATAGGTAGGTAGGTAGGTAGATAGATAGATAGATACAGATAGGTAGGTAGGTAGATTGATAGATACAGATATGTAGGTAGGTAGATAGATAGATAGAGATAGGTAGGTAGGTAGATTGATAGATACAGATAGGTAGGTAGGTAGATAGATAGATACAGATAGGTAGGTATGTAGATTGATAGATAGAGATAGGTAGGTAGGTAGATTGATAGATACAGATAGGTAGGTAGGTAGATAGATAGATACAGATATGTAGGTAGGTAGATTGATAGATAGAGATAGGTAGGTAGGTAGATTGATAGATACAGATAGGTAGGTAGGTAGATAGATAGATACAGACAGGTAGGTAGGTAGATTGATAGATAGAGATAGGTAGGTAGGTAGATTGATAGATAGAGATAGGTAGGTAGGAAGATAGATAGATACAGATAGGTAGGTAGGTAGATTGATAGATAGAGATAGGTAGGTAGGTAGATTGATAGATACAGATAGGTAGGTAGGTAGATAGATAGATACAGATAGGTAGGTAGGTAGATTGATAGATAGAGATAGGTAGGTAGGTAGATTGATAGATACAGATAGGTAGGTAGATAGATAGATAGATACAGATAGGTAGGTAGGTAGATAGATAGATAGAGATAGGTAGGTAGGTAGATATATAGATACAGATATGTAGGTAGGTAGATAGATAGATAGAGATAGGTAGGTAGGTAGATTGATAGATACAGATAGGTAGGTAGATAGATAGATACAGATAGGTAGGTAGGTAGATTGATAGATAGAGATAGGTAGGTAGGTAGATTGATAGATACAGATAGGTAGGTATGTAGAAAGATAGATACAGATATGTAGGTAGGTAGATTGATAGATAGAGATAGGTAGGTAGGTAGATTGATACATACAGATAGGTAGTTAGGTAGATAGATAAATACAGATAGGTAGGTAGGTAGATTGATAGATAGAGATAGGTAGGTAGGTAGATTGATAGATACAGATAGGTAGGTAGGTAGATAGATAGATACAGATAGGTAGGTAGGTAGGTAGATAGATAGAGATAGGTAGGTAGGTAGGTAGATAGATACAGATAGGTAGGTAGATAGATAAATACAGATCGGTGGGTAGGTAGATAGATAGATAGAGATAGGTAGGTAGGTAGATAGATAGATACAGATAGGTAGGTAGGTAGATAGATAGATACAGATAGGTAGGTAGGTAGATTGATAGATACAGATAGGTAGGTAGGTAGATAGATAGATAGAGATAGGTAGGTAGGTAGGTAGATAGATAGAGATAGGTAGGTAGGTAGGTACATAGATACAGATAGGTAGGTAGGTAGATATATAGATACAGATATGTAGGTAGGTAGATAGATAGAGATAGGTAGGTATGTAGGTAGGTAGATAGATAGATACAGATAGGTAGGTAGGTAGATTGATAGATACAGATATGTAGGTAGGTAGGTAGATAGATACAGATAGGTAGGTAGGTAGATTGATAGATAGAGATAGGTAGGTAGGTAGATATATAGATACAGATATGTAGGTAGGTAGATAGATAGAGATAGGTAGGTAGGTAGATTGATAGATACAGATAGGTAGGTAGGTAGATAGATAGATAGAGATAGGTAGGTAGGTAGGTAGATAGATACAGATAGGTAGGTAGGTAGATTGATAGATAGAGATAGGTAGGTAGGTAGATATATAGATACAGATATGTAGGAAGGTAGGTAGGTAGGTAGATAGAGATAGGTAGGTAGGTAGGTAGATAGATAGATAGAGATAGGTAGGTAGGTAGATTGATAGATACAGATAGGTAGGTAGGTAGATTGATAGATAGAGATAGGTAGGTAGGTAGATTGATAGAGATAGGTAGGTAGGTAGGTAGATTGATAGAGATAGGTAGGTAGGTAGATTGATAGATAGAGATAGGTAAGTAGGTAGATTGATAGATAGAGATAGGTAGATAGGTAGATAGATAGATAGAGATAGGTAGGTAGGTAGATAGATAGATAGAGATAGGTAGGTAGGTAGGTAGATAGATAGAGATAGGTAGGTAGGTAGGTAGATAGATACAGATAGGTAGGTAGGTAGATATATAGATACAGATATGTAGGTAGGTAGATAGATAGATACAGATAGGTAGGTAGATAGATAGATAGATACAGATAGGTAGGTAGGTAGATTGATAGATAGAGATAGGTAGGTAGGTAGATTGATAGATACAGACAGGTAGGTAGGTAGATTGATAGATAGAGATAGGTAGGTAGGTAGATTGATAGATAGAGATAGGTAGGTAGGTAGATAGATAGATACAGATAGGTAGGTAGGTAGATTGATAGATAGAGATAGGTAGGTAGGTAGATTGATAGATACAGATAGGTAGGTAGGTAGATAGATAGATACAGATAGGTAGGTAGGTAGATAGATAGATAGAGATAGGTAGGTAGGTAGGTAGATAGATACAGATAGGTAGGTAGGTAGATTGATAGATAGAGATAGGTAGGTAGGTAGATATATAGATACAGATATGTAGGAAGGTAGGTAGGTAGGTAGATAGAGATAGGTAGGTAGGTAGGTAGATAGATAGATAGAGATAGGTAGGTAGGTAGATTGATAGATACAGATAGGTAGGTAGGTAGATTGATAGATAGAGATAGGTAGGTAGGTAGATTGATAGAGATAGGTAGGTAGGTAGGTAGGTAGATTGATAGAGATAGGTAGGTAGGTAGATTGATAGATAGAGATAGGTAAGTAGGTAGATTGATAGATAGAGATAGGTAGATAGGTAGATAGATAGATAGAGATAGGTAGGTAGGTAGATAGATATATAGATACAGATATGTAGGTAGGTAGATAGATAGAGATAGGTAGGTAGGTAGGTAGGTAGATAGATAGATACAGATAGGTAGGTAGGTAGATTGATAGATACAGATATGTAGGTAGGTAGATAGATAGATAGAGATAGGTAGGTAGGTAGATTGATAGATACAGATAGGTAGGTAGGTAGATAGATAGATACAGATATGTAGGTAGGTAGATTGATAGATAGAGATAGGTAGGTAGGTAGATTGATAGATACAGATAGGTAGGTAGGTAGATTGATAGATAGAGATAGGTAGGTAGGTAGATTGATAGAGATAGGTAGGTAGGTAGGTAGATTGATAGAGATAGGTAGGTAGGTAGATTGATAGATAGAGATAGGTAAGTAGGTAGATTGATAGATAGAGATAGGTAGATAGGTAGATAGATAGATAGAGATAGGTAGGTAGGTAGATAGATAGATAGAGATAGGTAGGTAGGTAGGTAGATAGATAGAGATAGGTAGGTAGGTAGGTAGATAGATACAGATAGGTAGGTAGGTAGATATATAGATACAGATATGTAGGTAGGTAGATAGATAGATACAGATAGGTAGGTAGATAGATAGATAGATACAGATAGGTAGGTAGGTAGATTGATAGATAGAGATAGGTAGGTAGGTAGATTGATAGATACAGACAGGTAGGTAGGTAGATTGATAGATAGAGATAGGTAGGTAGGTAGATTGATAGATAGAGATAGGTAGGTAGGTAGATAGATAGATACAGATAGGTAGGTAGGTAGATTGATAGATAGAGATAGGTAGGTAGGTAGATTGATAGATACAGATAGGTAGGTAGGTAGATAGATAGATACAGATAGGTAGGTAGGTAGATAGATAGATAGAGATAGGTAGGTAGGTAGGTAGATAGATACAGATAGGTAGGTAGGTAGATTGATAGATAGAGATAGGTAGGTAGGTAGATATATAGATACAGATATGTAGGAAGGTAGGTAGGTAGGTAGATAGAGATAGGTAGGTAGGTAGGTAGATAGATAGATAGAGATAGGTAGGTAGGTAGATTGATAGATACAGATAGGTAGGTAGGTAGATTGATAGATAGAGATAGGTAGGTAGGTAGATTGATAGAGATAGGTAGGTAGGTAGGTAGGTAGATTGATAGAGATAGGTAGGTAGGTAGATTGATAGATAGAGATAGGTAAGTAGGTAGATTGATAGATAGAGATAGGTAGATAGGTAGATAGATAGATAGAGATAGGTAGGTAGGTAGATAGATATATAGATACAGATATGTAGGTAGGTAGATAGATAGAGATAGGTAGGTAGGTAGGTAGGTAGATAGATAGATACAGATAGGTAGGTAGGTAGATTGATAGATACAGATATGTAGGTAGGTAGATAGATAGATAGAGATAGGTAGGTAGGTAGATTGATAGATACAGATAGGTAGGTAGGTAGGTAGATAGATAGAGATAGGTAGGTAGGTAGGTAGATAGATACAGATAGGTAGGTAGATAGATAAATACAGATCGGTGGGTAGGTAGATAGATAGATAGAGATAGGTAGGTAGGTAGATAGATAGATACAGATAGGTAGGTAGGTAGATAGATAGATACAGATAGGTAGGTAGGTAGATTGATAGATACAGATAGGTAGGTAGGTAGATAGATAGATAGAGATAGGTAGGTAGGTAGGTAGATAGATAGAGATAGGTAGGTAGGTAGGTACATAGATACAGATAGGTAGGTAGGTAGATATATAGATACAGATATGTAGGTAGGTAGATAGATAGAGATAGGTAGGTATGTAGGTAGGTAGATAGATAGATACAGATAGGTAGGTAGGTAGATTGATAGATACAGATATGTAGGTAGGTAGGTAGATAGATACAGATAGGTAGGTAGGTAGATTGATAGATAGAGATAGGTAGGTAGGTAGATATATAGATACAGATATGTAGGTAGGTAGATAGATAGAGATAGGTAGGTAGGTAGATTGATAGATACAGATAGGTAGGTAGGTAGATAGATAGATAGAGATAGGTAGGTAGGTAGGTAGATAGATACAGATAGGTAGGTAGGTAGATTGATAGATAGAGATAGGTAGGTAGGTAGATATATAGATACAGATATGTAGGAAGGTAGGTAGGTAGGTAGATAGAGATAGGTAGGTAGGTAGGTAGATAGATAGATAGAGATAGGTAGGTAGGTAGATTGATAGATACAGATAGGTAGGTAGGTAGATTGATAGATAGAGATAGGTAGGTAGGTAGATTGATAGAGATAGGTAGGTAGGTAGGTAGATTGATAGAGATAGGTAGGTAGGTAGATTGATAGATAGAGATAGGTAAGTAGGTAGATTGATAGATAGAGATAGGTAGATAGGTAGATAGATAGATAGAGATAGGTAGGTAGGTAGATAGATAGATAGAGATAGGTAGGTAGGTAGGTAGATAGATAGAGATAGGTAGGTAGGTAGGTAGATAGATACAGATAGGTAGGTAGGTAGATATATAGATACAGATATGTAGGTAGGTAGATAGATAGATACAGATAGGTAGGTAGATAGATAGATAGATACAGATAGGTAGGTAGGTAGATTGATAGATAGAGATAGGTAGGTAGGTAGATTGATAGATACAGACAGGTAGGTAGGTAGATTGATAGATAGAGATAGGTAGGTAGGTAGATTGATAGATAGAGATAGGTAGGTAGGTAGATAGATAGATACAGATAGGTAGGTAGGTAGATTGATAGATAGAGATAGGTAGGTAGGTAGATTGATAGATACAGATAGGTAGGTAGGTAGATAGATAGATACAGATAGGTAGGTAGGTAGATAGATAGATAGAGATAGGTAGGTAGGTAGGTAGATAGATACAGATAGGTAGGTAGGTAGATTGATAGATAGAGATAGGTAGGTAGGTAGATATATAGATACAGATATGTAGGAAGGTAGGTAGGTAGGTAGATAGAGATAGGTAGGTAGGTAGGTAGATAGATAGATAGAGATAGGTAGGTAGGTAGATTGATAGATACAGATAGGTAGGTAGGTAGATTGATAGATAGAGATAGGTAGGTAGGTAGATTGATAGAGATAGGTAGGTAGGTAGGTAGGTAGATTGATAGAGATAGGTAGGTAGGTAGATTGATAGATAGAGATAGGTAAGTAGGTAGATTGATAGATAGAGATAGGTAGATAGGTAGATAGATAGATAGAGATAGGTAGGTAGGTAGATAGATATATAGATACAGATATGTAGGTAGGTAGATAGATAGAGATAGGTAGGTAGGTAGGTAGGTAGATAGATAGATACAGATAGGTAGGTAGGTAGATTGATAGATACAGATATGTAGGTAGGTAGATAGATAGATAGAGATAGGTAGGTAGGTAGATTGATAGATACAGATAGGTAGGTAGGTAGATAGATAGATACAGATATGTAGGTAGGTAGATTGATAGATAGAGATAGGTAGGTAGGTAGATTGATAGATACAGATAGGTAGGTAGGTAGATTGATAGATAGAGATAGGTAGGTAGGTAGATTGATAGAGATAGGTAGGTAGGTAGGTAGATTGATAGAGATAGGTAGGTAGGTAGATTGATAGATAGAGATAGGTAAGTAGGTAGATTGATAGATAGAGATAGGTAGATAGGTAGATAGATAGATAGAGATAGGTAGGTAGGTAGATAGATAGATAGAGATAGGTAGGTAGGTAGGTAGATAGATAGAGATAGGTAGGTAGGTAGGTAGATAGATACAGATAGGTAGGTAGGTAGATATATAGATACAGATATGTAGGTAGGTAGATAGATAGATACAGATAGGTAGGTAGATAGATAGATAGATACAGATAGGTAGGTAGGTAGATTGATAGATAGAGATAGGTAGGTAGGTAGATTGATAGATACAGACAGGTAGGTAGGTAGATTGATAGATAGAGATAGGTAGGTAGGTAGATTGATAGATAGAGATAGGTAGGTAGGTAGATAGATAGATACAGATAGGTAGGTAGGTAGATTGATAGATAGAGATAGGTAGGTAGGTAGATTGATAGATACAGATATGTAGGTAGGTAGATAGATAGATAGAGATAGGTAGGTAGGTAGATTGATAGATACAGATAGGTAGGTAGGTAGATAGATAGATACAGATATGTAGGTAGGTAGATTGATAGATAGAGATAGGTAGGTAGGTAGATTGATAGATACAGATAGGTAGGTAGGTAGATAGATAGATACAGACAGGTAGGTAGGTAGATTGATAGATAGAGATAGGTAGGTAGGTAGATTGATAGATAGAGATAGGTAGGTAGGTAGATAGATAGATACAGATAGGTAGGTAGGTAGATTGATAGATAGAGATAGGTAGGTAGGTAGATTGATAGATACAGATAGGTAGGTAGGTAGATAGATAGATACAGATAGGTAGGTAGGTAGATAGATAGATAGAGATAGGTAGGTAGGTAGGTAGATAGATACAGATAGGTAGGTAGGTAGATTGATAGATAGAGATAGGTAGGTAGGTAGATATATAGATACAGATATGTAGGAAGGTAGGTAGGTAGGTAGATAGAGATAGGTAGGTAGGTAGGTAGGTAGATAGATAGATAGAGATAGGTAGGTAGGTAGATTGATAGATACAGATAGGTAGGTAGGTAGATTGATAGATAGAGATAGGTAGGTAGGTAGATTGATAGTGATAGGTAGGTAGGTAGGTAGATTGATAGAGATAGGTAGGTAGGTAGATTGATAGATAGAGATAGGTAAGTAGGTAGATTGATAGATAGAGATAGGTAGATAGGTAGATAGATAGATAGAGATAGGTAGGTAGGTAGATAGATAGATAGAGATAGGTAGGTAGGTAGGTAGATAGATAGAGATAGGTAGGTAGGTAGGTAGATAGATACAGATAGGTAGGTAGGTAGATATATAGATACAGATATGTAGGTAGGTAGATAGATAGATAGAGATAGGTAGGTAGGTAGATAGATAGATAGAGATAGGTAGGTAGGTAGGTAGATAGATAGAGATAGGTAGGTAGGTAGGTAGATAGATACAGATAGGTAGGTAGGTAGATATATAGATACAGATATGTAGGTAGGTAGATAGATAGATACAGATAGGTAGGTAGGTAGATAGATAGATACAGATAGGTAGGTAGGTAGATTGATAGATAGAGATAGGTAGGTAGGTAGATTGATAGATACAGATAGGTAGGTAGGTAGATTGATAGATACAGATATGTAGGTAGGTAGATTGATAGATAGAGATAGGTAGGTAGGTAGATTGATAGATACAGATAGGTAGGTAGGTAGATAGATACAGATAGGTAGGTAGGTAGATTGATAGATAGAGATAGATAGGTAGGTAGATTGATAGATACAGATAGGTAGGTAGGTAGATAGATAGATACAGATATGTAGGTAGGTAGATTGATAGATAGAGATAGGTAGGTAGGTAGATAGATAGATACAGATAGGTAGGTAGGTAGATAGATAGATAGAGATAGGTAGGTAGGTAGGTAGATAGATAGAGATAGGTAGGTAGGTAGGTACATAGATACAGATAGGTAGGTAGGTAGATATATAGATACAGATATGTAGGTAGGTAGATAGATAGAGATAGGTAGGTAGGTAGGTAGGTAGATAGATAGATACAGATAGGTAGGTATGTAGATTGATAGATAGAGATAGGTAGGTAGGTAGATTGATAGATACAGATAGGTAGGTAGGTAGATAGATAGATACAGATATGTAGGTAGGTAGATTGATAGATAGAGATAGGTAGGTAGGTAGATTGATAGATACAGATAGGTAGGTAGGTAGATAGATAGATACAGACAGGTAGGTAGGTAGATTGATAGATAGAGATAGGTAGGTAGGTAGATTGATAGATAGAGATAGGTAGGTAGGTAGATAGATAGATACAGATAGGTAGGTAGGTAGATTGATAGATAGAGATAGGTAGGTAGGTAGATTGATAGATACAGATAGGTAGGTAGGTAGATTGATAGATACAGATAGATAGGTAGGTAGATAGATAGATAGAGATAGGTAGGTAGGTAGGTAGATAGATAGAGATAGGTAGGTAGGTAGGTACATAGATACAGATAGGTAGGTAGGTAGATATATAGATACAGATATGTAGGTAGGTAGATAGATAGAGATAGGTAGGAATGTAGGTAGGTAGATAGATAGATACAGATAGGTAGGTAGGTAGATTGATAGATACAGATAGGTAGGTAGGTAGATAGATAGATACAGATAGGTAGGTATGTAGATTGATAGATAGAGATAGGTAGGTAGGTAGATTGATAGATACAGATAGGTAGGTAGGTAGATAGATAGATACAGATATGTAGGTAGGTAGATTGATAGATACAGATAGGTAGGTAGGTAGATTGATAGATACAGATAGGTAGGTAGGTAGATAGATAGATACAGACAGGTAGGTAGGTAGATTGATAGATAGAGATAGGTAGGTAGGTAGATTGATAGATAGAGATAGGTAGGTAGGTAGATAGATAGATACAGATAGGTAGGTAGGTAGATTGATAGATAGAGATAGGTAGGTAGGTAGATTGATAGATACAGATAGGTAGGTAGGTAGATAGATAGATACAGATAGGTAGGTAGGTAGATAGATAGATAGAGATAGGTAGGTAGGTAGGTAGATAGATACAGATAGGTAGGTAGGTAGATTGATAGATAGAGATAGGTAGGTAGGTAGATATATAGATACAGATATGTAGGAAGGTAGGTAGGTAGGTAGATAGAGATAGGTAGGTAGGTAGGTAGATAGATAGATAGAGATAGGTAGGTAGGTAGATTGATAGATACAGATAGCTAGGTAGGTAGATTGATAGATAGAGATAGGTAGGTAGGTAGATTGATAGAGATAGGTAGGTAGGTAGGTAGATTGATAGAGATAGGTAGGTAGGTAGATTGATAGATAGAGATAGGTAAGTAGGTAGATTGATAGATAGAGATAGGTAGATAGGTAGATAGATAGATAGAGATAGGTAGGTAGGTAGATAGATATATAGATACAGATATGTAGGTAGGTAGATAGATAGAGATAGGTAGGTAGGTAGGTAGGTAGATAGATAGATACAGATAGGTAGGTAGGTAGATTGATAGATACAGATATGTAGGTAGGTAGAGAGATAGATAGAGATAGGTAGGTAGGTAGATTGATAGATACAGATAGGTAGGTAGGTAGATAGATAGATACAGATAGGTAGGTATGTAGATTGATAGATAGAGATAGGTAGGTAGGTAGATTGATAGATACAGATAGGTAGGTAGGTAGATAGATAGATACAGATATG
This sequence comes from Crotalus helleri, assembly GCA_024509115.1. Classification (NCBI taxonomy): domain Eukaryota; kingdom Metazoa; phylum Chordata; class Lepidosauria; order Squamata; family Viperidae; genus Crotalus; species Crotalus helleri. Next base: position 153,080 of record JAKSXO010000209.1, on the reverse strand, counting down.
TAGGTAGGTAGATTGATAGATAGAGATAGGTAGGTAGGTAGATTGATAGATACAGATAGGTAGGTAGGTAGATAGATAGATACAGACAGGTAGGTAGGTAGATTGATAGATAGAGATAGGTAGGTAGGTAGATTGATAGATAGAGATATGTAGGTAGGTAGATAGATAGATACAGATAGGTAGGTAGGTAGATTGATAGATAGAGATAAGTAGGTAGGTAGATTGATAGATACAGATAGGTAGGTAGGTAGGTAGATAGATAGATACAGATAGGTAGGTAGGTAGATAGATAGATAGAGATAGGTAGGTAGGTAGGTAGATAGATACAGATAGGTAGGTAGGTAGATTGATAGATAGAGATAGGTAGGTAGGTAGATATATAGATACAGATATGTAGGAAGGTAGGTAGGTAGGTAGATAGAGATAGGTAGGTAGGTAGGTAGATGGATAGATAGAGATAGGTAGGTAGGTAGATTGATAGATACAGATAGGTAGGTAGGTAGATTGATAGATAGAGATAGGTAGGTAGGTAGATTGATAGAGATAGGTAGGTAGGTAGGTAGATTGATAGAGATAGGTAGGTAGGTAGATTGATAGATAGAGATAGGTAAGTAGGTAGATTGATAGATAGAGATAGGTAGATAGGTAGATAGATAGATAGAGATAGGTAGGTAGGTAGATAGATAGATAGAGATAGGTAGGTAGGTAGGTAGATAGATAGAGATAGGTAGGTAGGTAGGTAGATAGATACAGATAGGTAGGTAGGTAGATATATAGATACAGATATGTAGGTAGGTAGATATATAGATACAGATATGTAGGAAGGTAGGTAGGTAGGTAGATAGAGATAGGTAGGTAGGTAGGTAGATAGATAGATAGAGATAGGTAGGTAGGTAGATTGATAGATACAGATAGCTAGGTAGGTAGATTGATAGATAGAGATAGGTAGGTAGGTAGATTGATAGAGATAGGTAGGTAGGTAGGTAGATTGATAGAGATAGGTAGGTAGGTAGATAGATAGATACAGATAGGTAGGTATGTAGATTGATAGATAGAGATAGGTAGGTAGGTAGATTGATAGATACAGATAGGTAGGTAGGTAGATAGATAGATACAGATATGTAGGTAGGTAGATTGATAGATAGAGATAGGTAGGTAGGTAGATTGATAGATACAGATAGGTAGGTAGGTAGATAGATAGATACAGACAGGTAGGTAGGTAGATTGATAGATAGAGATAGGTAGGTAGGTAGATTGATAGATAGAGATATGTAGGTAGGTAGATAGATAGATACAGATAGGTAGGTAGGTAGATTGATAGATAGAGATAGGTAGGTAGGTAGATTGATAGATACAGATAGGTAGGTAGGTAGGTAGATAGATAGATACAGATAGGTAGGTAGGTAGATAGATAGATAGAGATAGGTAGGTAGGTAGGTAGATAGATACAGATAGGTAGGTAGGTAGATTGATAGATAGAGATAGGTAGGTAGGTAGATATATAGATACAGATATGTAGGAAGGTAGGTAGGTAGGTAGATAGAGATAGGTAGGTAGGTAGGTAGATGGATAGATAGAGATAGGTAGGTAGGTAGATTGATAGATACAGATAGGTAGGTAGGTAGATTGATAGATAGAGATAGGTAGGTAGGTAGATTGATAGAGATAGGTAGGTAGGTAGGTAGATTGATAGAGATAGGTAGGTAGGTAGATTGATAGATAGAGATAGGTAAGTAGGTAGATTGATAGATAGAGATAGGTAGATAGGTAGATAGATAGATAGAGATAGGTAGGTAGGTAGATAGATAGATAGAGATAGGTAGGTAGGTAGGTAGATAGATAGAGATAGGTAGGTAGGTAGGTAGATAGATACAGATAGGTAGGTAGGTAGATATATAGATACAGATATGTAGGTAGGTAGATATATAGATACAGATATGTAGGAAGGTAGGTAGGTAGGTAGATAGAGATAGGTAGGTAGGTAGGTAGATAGATAGATAGAGATAGGTAGGTAGGTAGATTGATAGATACAGATAGCTAGGTAGGTAGATTGATAGATAGAGATAGGTAGGTAGGTAGATTGATAGAGATAGGTAGGTAGGTAGGTAGATTGATAGAGATAGGTAGGTAGGTAGATTGATAGATAGAGATAGGTAAGTAGGTAGATTGATAGATAGAGATAGGTAGATAGGTAGATAGATAGATAGAGATAGGTAGGTAGGTAGATAGATATATAGATACAGATATGTAGGTAGGTAGATAGATAGAGATAGGTAGGTAGGTAGGTAGATAGATAGATACAGATAGGTAGGTAGGTAGATTGATAGATACAGATATGTAGGTAGGTAGATAGATAGATAGAGATAGGTAGGTAGGTAGATTGATAGATACAGATAGGTAGGTAGGTAGATAGATAGATACAGATAGGTAGGTATGTAGATTGATAGATAGAGATAGGTAGGTAGGTAGATTGATAGATACAGATAGGTAGGTAGGTAGATAGATAGATACAGATATGTAGGTAGGTAGATTGATAGATAGAGATAGGTAGGTAGGTAGATTGATAGATACAGATAGGTAGGTAGGTAGATAGATAGATACAGACAGGTAGGTAGGTAGATTGATAGATAGAGATAGGTAGGTAGGTAGATTGATAGATAGAGATAGGTAGGTAGGTAGATAGATAGATACAGATAGGTAGGTAGGTAGATTGATAGATAGAGATAGGTAGGTAGGTAGATTGATAGATACAGATAGGTAGGTAGGTAGGTAGATAGATAGATACAGATAGGTAGGTAGGTAGATAGATAGATAGAGATAGGTAGGTAGGTAGGTAGATAGATACAGATAGGTAGGTAGGTAGATTGATAGATAGAGATAGGTAGGTAGGTAGATATATAGATACAGATATGTAGGAAGGTAGGTAGGTAGGTAGATAGAGATAGGTAGGTAGGTAGGTAGATGGATAGATAGAGATAGGTAGGTAGGTAGATTGATAGATACAGATAGGTAGGTAGGTAGATTGATAGATAGAGATAGGTAGGTAGGTAGATTGATAGAGATAGGTAGGTAGGTAGGTAGATTGATAGAGATAGGTAGGTAGGTAGATTGATAGATAGAGATAGGTAAGTAGGTAGATTGATAGATAGAGATAGGTAGATAGGTAGATAGATAGATAGAGATAGGTAGGTAGGTAGATAGATAGATAGAGATAGGTAGGTAGGTAGGTAGATAGATAGAGATAGGTAGGTAGGTAGGTAGATAGATACAGATAGGTAGGTAGGTAGATATATAGATACAGATATGTAGGTAGGTAGATAGATAGAGATAGGTAGGTAGGTAGGTAGATAGATAGATACAGATAGGTAGGTAGGTAGATTGATAGATACAGATATGTAGGTAGGTAGATAGATAGATAGAGATAGGTAGGTAGGTAGATTGATAGATACAGATAGGTAGGTAGGTAGATAGATAGATACAGATAGGTAGGTATGTAGATTGATAGATAGAGATAGGTAGGTAGGTAGATTGATAGATACAGATAGGTAGGTAGGTAGGTAGATAGATACAGATATGTAGGTAGGTAGATTGATAGATAGAGATAGGTAGGTAGGTAGATTGATAGATACAGATAGGTAGGTAGGTAGATAGATAGATACAGACAGGTAGGTAGGTAGATTGATAGATAGAGATAGGTAGGTAGGTAGATTGATAGATAGAGATAGGTAGGTAGGAAGATAGATAGATACAGATAGGTAGGTAGGTAGATTGATAGATAGAGATAGGTAGGTAGGTAGATTGATAGATACAGATAGGTAGGTAGGTAGATAGATAGATACAGATAGGTAGGTAGGTAGATTGATAGATAGAGATAGGTAGGTAGGTAGATTGATAGATACAGATAGGTAGGTAGATAGATAGATAGATACAGATAGGTAGGTAGGTAGATAGATAGATAGAGATAGGTAGGTAGGTAGGTAGATAGATACAGATAGGTAGGTAGGTAGATTGATAGATAGAGATAGGTAGGTAGGTAGATATATAGATACAGATATGTAGGAAGGTAGGTAGGTAGGTAGATAGAGATAGGTAGGTAGGTAGGTAGATAGATAGATAGAGATAGGTAGGTAGGTAGATTGATAGATACAGATAGGTAGGTAGGTAGATTGATAGATAGAGATAGGTAGGTAGGTAGATTGATAGAGATAGGTAGGTAGGTAGGTAGATTGATAGAGATAGGTAGGTAGGTAGATTGATAGATAGAGATAGGTAAGTAGGTAGATTGATAGATAGAGATAGGTAGATAGGTAGATAGATAGATAGAGATAGGTAGGTAGGTAGATAGATAGATAGAGATAGGTAGGTAGGTAGGTAGATAGATAGAGATAGGTAGGTAGGTAGGTAGATAGATACAGATAGGTAGGTAGGTAGATATATAGATACAGATAGGTAGGTAGGTAGATAGATAGATACAGATAGGTAGGTAGGTAGATAGATAGATACAGATAGGTAGGTAGGTAGATTGATAGATAGAGATAGGTAGGTAGGTAGATTGATAGATACAGACAGGTAGGTAGGTAGATTGATAGATAGAGATAGGTAGGTAGGTAGATTGATAGATAGAGATAGGTAGGTAGGTAGATAGATAGATACAGATAGGTAGGTAGGTAGATTGATAGATAGAGATAGGTAGGTAGGTAGATTGATAGATACAGATAGGTAGGTAGGTAGATAGATAGATACAGATAGGTAGGTAGGTAGATAGATAGATAGAGATAGGTAGGTAGGTAGGTAGATAGATACAGATAGGTAGGTAGGTAGATTGATAGATAGAGATATGTAGGTAGGTAGATATATAGATACAGATATGTAGGAAGGTAGGTAGGTAGGTAGATAGAGATAGGTAGGTAGGTAGGTAGATAGATAGATAGAGATAGGTAGGTAGGTAGATTGATAGATACAGATAGGTAGGTAGGTAGATTGATAGATAGAGATAGGTAGGTAGGTAGATTGATAGAGATAGGTAGGTAGGTAGGTAGGTAGATTGATAGAGATAGGTAGGTAGGTAGATTGATAGATAGAGATAGGTAGGTAGGTAGATTGATAGATAGAGATAGGTAGGTAGGTAGATAGATAGATACAGATATGTAGGAAGGTAGGTAGGTAGGTAGATAGAGATAGGTAGGTAGGTAGGTAGATAGATAGATAGAGAAAGGTAGGTAGGTAGATTGATAGATACAGATAGGTAGGTAGGTAGGTAGATTGATAGAGATAGGTAGGTAGGTAGGTAGATTGATAGAGATAGGTAGGTAGGTAGATTGATAGATAGAGATAGGTAAGTAGGTAGATTGATAGATAGAGATAGGTAGATAGGTAGATAGATAGATAGAGATAGGTAGGTAGGTAGATAGATAGATAGAGATAGGTAGGTAGGTAGGTAGATAGATAGAGATAGGTAGGTAGGTAGGTAGATAGATACAGATAGGTAGGTAGGTAGATATATAGATACAGATATGTAGGTAGGTAGATAGATAGAGATAGGTAGGTAGGTAGGTAGATAGATAGATAGATACAGATAGGTAGGTAGGTAGATTGATAGATACAGATATGTAGGTAGGTAGATAGATAGATAGAGATAGGTAGGTAGGTAGATTGATAGATACAGATAGGTAGGTAGGTAGATAGATAGATACACATAGGTAGGTATGTAGATTGATAGATAGAGATAGGTAGGTAGGTAGATTGATAGATACAGATAGGTAGGTAGGTAGATAGATAGATACAGATATGTAGGTAGGTAGATTGATAGATAGAGATAGGTAGGTAGGTAGATTGATAGATACAGATAGGTAGGTAGGTAGATAGATAGATACAGACAGGTAGGTAGGTAGATTGATAGATAGAGATAGGTAGGTAGGTAGATTGATAGATAGAGATAGGTAGGTAGGTAGATAGATAGATACAGATAGATAGGTAGGTAGATTGATAGATAGAGATAGGTAGGTAGGTAGATTGATAGAGATAGGTAGGTAGGTAGGTAGGTAGATTGATAGAGATAGGTAGGTAGGTAGATTGATAGATAGAGATAGGTAGGTAGGTAGATTGATAGATAGAGATAGGTAGGTAGGTAGATAGATAGATACAGATATGTAGGAAGGTAGGTAGGTAGGTAGATAGAGATAGGTAGGTAGGTAGGTAGATAGATAGATAGAGAAAGGTAGGTAGGTAGATTGATAGATACAGATAGGTAGGTAGGTAGGTAGATTGATAGAGATAGGTAGGTAGGTAGGTAGATTGATAGAGATAGGTAGGTAGGTAGATTGATAGATAGAGATAGGTAAGTAGGTAGATTGATAGATAGAGATAGGTAGATAGGTAGATAGATAGATAGAGATAGGTAGGTAGGTAGATAGATAGATAGAGATAGGTAGGTAGGTAGGTAGATAGATAGAGATAGGTAGGTAGGTAGGTAGATAGATACAGATAGGTAGGTAGGTAGATATATAGATACAGATATGTAGGTAGGTAGATAGATAGAGATAGGTAGGTAGGTAGGTAGATAGATAGATAGATACAGATAGGTAGGTAGGTAGATTGATAGATACAGATATGTAGGTAGGTAGATAGATAGATAGAGATAGGTAGGTAGGTAGATTGATAGATACAGATAGGTAGGTAGGTAGATAGATAGATACACATAGGTAGGTATGTAGATTGATAGATAGAGATAGGTAGGTAGGTAGATTGATAGATACAGATAGGTAGGTAGGTAGATAGATAGATACAGATATGTAGGTAGGTAGATTGATAGATAGAGATAGGTAGGTAGGTAGATTGATAGATACAGATAGGTAGGTAGGTAGATAGATAGATACAGACAGGTAGGTAGGTAGATTGATAGATAGAGATAGGTAGGTAGGTAGATTGATAGATAGAGATAGGTAGGTAGGTAGATAGATAGATACAGATAGGTAGGTAGGTAGATTGATAGATAGAGATAGGTAGGTAGGTAGATAGATAGATACAGATAGGTAGGTAGGTAGATAGATAGAGATAGGTAGGTAGGTAGGTAGATAGATAGATAGATACAGATAGGTAGGTAGGTAGATTGATAGATACAGATATGTAGGTAGGTAGATAGATAGATAGAGATAGGTAGGTAGGTAGATTGATAGATACAGATAGGTAGGTAGGTAGATAGAAAGATACACATAGGTAGGTATGTAGATTGATAGATAGAGATAGGTAGGTAGGTAGATTGATAGATACAGATAGGTAGGTAGGTAGATAGATAGATACAGATATGTAGGTAGGTAGATTGATAGATAGAGATAGGTAGGTAGGTAGATTGATAGATACAGATAGGTAGGTAGGTAGATAGATAGATACAGACAGGTAGGTAGGTAGATTGATAGATAGAGATAGGTAGGTAGGTAGATTGATAGATAGAGATAGGTAGGTAGGTAGATAGATAGATACAGATAGGTAGGTAGGTAGATTGATAGATAGAGATAGGTAGGTAGGTAGATTGATAGATACAGATAGGTAGGTAGGTAGATAGATAGATACAGATAGGTAGGTAGGTAGATTGATAGATAGAGATAGGTAGGTAGGTAGATTGATAGATACAGATAGGTAGGTAGATAGATAGATAGATACAGATAGGTAGGTAGGTAGATAGATAGATAGAGATAGGTAGGTAGGTAGATATATAGATACAGATATGTAGGTAGGTAGATAGATAGATAGATATAGGTAGGTAGGTAGATTGATAGATACAGATAGGTAGGTAGATAGATAGATACAGATAGGTAGGTAGGTAGATTGATAGATAGAGATAGGTAGGTAGGTAGATTGATAGATACAGATAGGTAGGTAGGTAGATAGATAGATACAGATATGTAGGTAGGTAGATTGATAGATAGAGATAGGTAGGTAGGTAGATTGATACATACAGATAGGTAGTTAGGTAGATAGATAAATACAGATAGGTAGGTAGGTAGATTGATAGATAGAGATAGGTAGGTAGGTAGATTGATAGATACAGATAGGTAGGTAGGTAGATAGATAGATACAGATAGGTAGGTAGGTAGGTAGATAGATAGAGATAGGTAGGTAGGTAGGTAGATAGATACAGATAGGTAGGTAGATTTATTTATTTATTTATTTATTTATTTTTAATATTTATATGCCGCCCAATCCCGAAGGACTCAGGGCGGCGTACAAAGTTAAAAAACAGTCAAAAAACAATAAAATAATAAAATAATACAATCATACTGCGATCATACTGCGAGTCCGGTCATATCCCGGCCCCCCGGGGACATCAGCCCCAGGCCTGCCGGAACAGGAGGGTTTCAACAGCCTTCTTAAAGGCCGGCAGGGTGGGAGTAGTTCGAACCTCGGGGGGAAGTTGGTTCCACCAGGTCGGAGCCACCACAGAAAAGGCCCTTCCCCGAGGGCCCGCCAGCCGACATTGTCTGGCCGACGGGACCTGAAGGAGGCCCAATCTATGGGACCTCACCGGTCTCTGGGAGCTATGCGGCAGAATGCGGTCCTGTAAGTAACCTGGCCGTATGCCATGAAGGGCTTTAAAGGTGATAACCAACACCTTGAATTGCGTCCGGAGACCCACAGGAAGCCAGTGCAGCTCGCGGAGGATAGGTGACACGTGGGCGTACCTTGGCGCGCCCACAATCGCTCTCGCGGCTGCCTTCTGAACCAACTGCAGCCTCCGAACGCTCTTCAAGGGTAGCCCCATGTAGAGCGCATTGCAGTAATCCAGTCTTGAGGTGACAAGGGCATGAGTGACTGTGAGTAAAGCCTCCCGGTCCAAATAAGGCCGCAACTGGTGCACTAGGCGAACCTGTGCAAAGGTCCCCCTGGCCACAGCTGATAGATGTTGTTCCAGATTTAGCTGTGAGTCTAGGAGGACATCCAAGTTGCGTGCCTGCACTGAGGGAGGTAAATTTGCCCCCCCCAGGACTAAAGATGGACCATCCAGTTGGCCTTTGGGAGGCAGGACCCAGAGCCACTCGGTCTTGTCAGGGTTGAGTCTAAGCCTGTTCACCCCCATCCAGACCCTCACATCTTCCAGGCACCGGCACATCACGTCGACCGCTTCACTGGAAGGGCACGGGGTGGAGATATATAATTGGGTATCATCTGCATACTGATGATACCTCACCCCGTGTCGCCGAATGATCTCACCCAGCGGTTTCATGTAGATGTTGAAAAGGAGGGGGGACAGGACCGAGCCCTGAGGCACCCCATAATCGAGGCGCCTAGGGGTCGATCTCTGTCCGCCCGCCAACACCGACTGCGACCTGTCAGAGAGGTAGGAGGAGAACCACCGCAATACAGTGCCACCCACCCCCACCTCTCCGAGACGACGCAGAAGGATACCATGGTCGATGGTATCGAAAGCCGCTGAGAGGTCAAGAAGCACCAGGATAGAGGAATGACCCCTATCCCGGGCTCGCCAGAGGTCATCGGTCAGTGCGACCAAAGCGGTCTCAGTGCTGTAGCCGGGCCTGAAACCAGATTGAAAAGGGTCCAGGTAATTGGTTTCATCCAAGGATCGCAAGAGTTGAGATGCCACCACCTTCTCTACAACCTTCCCCACAAAGGGGAGGTTGGAGACGGGACGAAAGTTCTTCAAAACAGCTGGGTCCAGGGAAGGCTTCTTGAGGAGGGGCCTCACCACCGCTTCCTTTAAGGGTTGCGGGAAAGACCCCTCCATCAAGGAAGCATTAATTATCGCCTGGAGCCAGCCTCGTGTCACCTCCCTACTGGCCGAAACCAGCCAGGAGGGGCACGGGTCCAATAAACAGGTGGCGGCATTCATTGCCCTCACGGCCTTGTCCACTTCATCAGGGGTCACAGGCTCAAACTCGCTCCAGATAATATGACTAAGACCAGCCCCTGGCAACTCGGCTGGCACTGCCCAGTCAGAGTCCAGGTCCCTCTGAATCTGAGCGATTTTGTCCGAAAGAAACTGAGCAAACTCCTCAGCTCTCCCCTGCAAGGGTTCCTCCGCCTCCTCCACTTTAAGAAGGGAGCGGGTCACCCTAAACAAGGCGGCTGGGCGAGATTCTGCGGACGCAATAAGTGCGGAAAAGTGAACACGCTTTGCCGCTCTTATCGCCACTAAATAAGTCCTAAGATAGGCTCTTAATAGTGATCGGTCAGATTCAGAGTTACTGGCCCTCCAACGTCGCTCTAGACGTCTCTTGTGGCGCTTCATCTCCCGGAGCTCCTCAGTGAACCAAGGCGCCCTCCGGGGACCACCACCACAGAGAGGTCGCAAAGGCGCAATTCGATCCAGGGCCCCGGACGCCGCCTCATTCCAGGCCGCAACCAGGGACCCGGACGAGTTGTGGACAAGGGAGTCAGGTATTTCCCCAAGCTCCTCCTGGAACCGATCTGGGTCCATTAGGCGCCTGGGGCGGAACCACCTAGTCGGTTCCCTCTCCCTGCGATGGGGGAGTGATGCTCTGAAGTCCAGCCTCAATAGGAAATGATCTGTCCATGACAAGGGCGAAATCTCTATTCCCCTTAATTCCAGATCATGTCTCCATTGCCCCGAGAGAAACACAAGGTCGAGTGTGTGACCACCCCTATGGGTCGGATCCTGAATTACCTGGGTCAGGTCCATGGTTGCCATGGAAGCCATGAACTCCTGTGCCGCCTCTGAGTGATCGCCGAGTGATGGTAGGTTAAAGTCCCCCAGTACTATAAGTCTGGGGAACTCCACCGCCAACCCGGCTACTGACTCCAGCAACGCAGGCAGGGCTGTTGCAACGCAGCTGGGAGGTAGGTACGTCAGCAACAAGCCCAACTGAACCCGTGAACCCAACTTCAATAGGAGGGACTCACACCCAACAACCTCCGGGGCAGGAATCCCACGAGGACTCAAGGACTTCCGAGCGATGACTGCCACTCCCCCACCCCTGCCCTGATGTCGAGGCTGATGAAGCACCACAAACCCGTCCGGGCACATCTCCGAGAGGGAGACACCCCCCTCAGGGCCCAGCCAGGTTTCGGTTATACATGCCAGGTCCGCCCCGCCGTCCAATATTAAATCACGGACAAGGGGGGCTTTGCTGACAACGGACCTGGCATTAAGCAACAGCAGCCTACAATTAGGGCCCTGTACTCCCCTGTCACCAGTACTACAGGCTGAGCCTTTTGAGGGGCCGGAACAAGGAATCGCTCTAACATAGCGGGTCCTTGTTCCCCGAAGATGGCCTGCCCCTCGGCTCCCGCCATATCTGCCCATCCCAGTCATGACCGGGATGCTCCGACCTTCTCCCCTCCCCGGAGTACCCCCACCCTCACCAGCCTTCTCCCTTCCTGACCGGACTCGCTTTCCATACAAACCAAGCCCAAGGGTAAGTCCTGCCCCCCCCCTACTTTTGCTATTGCACTCAGCAGAGGGGGTACCAGGCTCTACCCCCGACTCCACCACTCTCATACCCCAAACACTCAATACACATTCACACTCAATTAATATACATAAAAATAAAAGTATTCACATTCATACGCCCTAAATACAATAATAAAATTTACACATAACAGGGCCACCATTCATCTACATACATACTCACACCCATAACAAACAGACGTTCTCTAAAAAATGGTATTGCCCCTCTGTGTCCCAGGCTAGTCCAGTGTGGCCGGCTAGGTGATCATTAGGTACTTGTTTTGGAGCAGACAGTACTTGGCCTTATGCTCCTCAAAGACCTGGGTCAGCTTCTCCAAGTACCTCTCATGCAGCTCATCAATGGCTTCTCCGGACATCCAACAATTGTGTAAAGTCAACTCAGCCACGGCGGGACGGCTAGTCAAACTGGGGCTCATTAAAACAAAGTTGCTTTCAATTGCTGGAATCGCAGCCGGGAGTGGAGAAAGTAACAACACCTCTGAGCATATACAGAGTAGATTTCTAAGCCACAAGCTCGCCTCTCCCACTCCTTTCACGATGTGGCATTCGATGACAGGCCCGAACTCCTGGAAGAGGACGCGCAGCTCGCCGCTGGTGCAGGTGGCCGAGACGTTGCCCACAAAGGTCTTAACGGTGTGGGTGGGCCTCGGGCGGGAGAACTCCACAACAGCCACGCGGTGGCAGTGCAAAAGGTGCCCATTAAGCTTCTGGATGGCGCACTCAACCGCCACCTCATCGTACAGTTGGATGAAAGCGAACTGCTTCATAAGGGCCCCCTTCACCACCATGCCTGGCACAGCCACCTCGAAGAGGTCGCGCAGCTCCACCCGCGGTGCCCCCCGGGCACGCCGTCCACGAACACCTCCACGCCTGGCTGCACCGGGTCTGCCCGTCCCGAGGAGGCCCGGAGAGAAAGAAAGAAGCCAGACGACACGGACCCACAAAATGGCGCCCGCGAAGAGACACGGCCCCCCCTCCGGCAACAGTCCTTCTGCCTCTTGTAACCTGGCGGGTAAGTTGGCTCCGAGGCTGCGGGGGAGAGGGCGGGGGAGAGGACGAGCAACACTGGCGGGTCCTCCACGACCGGCGGGGTCCGACGCTGGGCTGAATTATGCTGCTTTGCAGCAGCGGCAGCGGCAGTAGCAAGAGCCACCGCCCCGGCTTAATGATGGTTTAATGGCGGTTGTTCTATTCCGACGCGGTTCTCCCGTCCTCAGCTCACAAGCTTCAAGACTTATTTCTGCCGTGGGAAAGCGCAGGCGAAGGATGGTTTTGAGCCTCTCAGTTTACAAAGCCGGGCAGGAAACGCGGCCAGGCGTCGGTGGCAACAGCGCCGCTGCTCCGGCTGCCTTTCTCCGCCTCCTTCTGCGGCGAGCACAAGCCCGGAGACGCGCGGGATTTTTCAAATAGTAGAGTGCCCGGGGACCTTGGACAGCGCCAGACACCATTTTTAACCGGTTTTGTCATTTTACGTTCACACGACGCGCTTGCCCCGGGGTCACTTCTAACATCCCTAGCGACTCCGAGTCACACAACGTGCGAAGCTTGGACGTTTTAACCTTAGATAGATAAATACAGATCGGTGGGTAGGTAGATAGATAGATAGAGATAGGTAGGTAGGTAGATAGATAGATACAGATAGGTAGGTAGGTAGATAGATAGAGATAGGTAGGTAGGTAGATAGATAGATACAGATAGGTAGATAGGTAGATTGATAGATACAGATAGGTAGGTAGGTAGATATATACATACAGATAGGTAGGTAGGTAGATAGATAGAGATAGGTAGGTAGGTAGGTAGATAGATAGATAGAAATAGATAGGTAGGTAGGTAGATTGATAGAGACAGATAGGTAGGTAGTTAGATAGATAGAGATAGGTAGGTAGGTAGATAGATAGAGATAGGTAGGTATGTAGATTGATAGATAGAGATAGGTAGGTAGGTAGGTAGATAGATAGAGATAGGTAGGTAGGTAGGTAGGTAGATAGATAGAGATAGGTAGGTAGGTAGATTGATAGATACAGATAGGTAGGTAGGTAGATAGATAGATAGATATAGGTAGGTAGGTAGATAGATAGATAGAGATAGGTAGGTAGGTAGATAGATTGATAGAGACAGATAGGTAGGTAGGTAGATAGATAGAGATAGGTAGGTAGGTAGATTGATAGATACAGATAGGTAGGTAGGTAGATAGATAGATAGAGAGAGGTAGGTAGGTAGATAGATAGATAGAGATAGGTAGGTAGGTAGATAGATAGAGATAGGTAGGTAGGTAGGTAGATAGATAGATAGAGATAGATAGGTTGGTAGGTAGGTAGATTTATAGAGACAGATAGGTAGGTAGGTAGATAGATAGATAGAGATAGGTAGGTAGGTAGATAGATAGAGATAGGTAGGTAGGTAGATTGATAGATAGAGATAGGTAGGTAGGTAGGTAGATAGATAGAGATAGGTAGGTAGGTAGATAGATAGAGATAGGTAGATAGGTAGATAGATAGATACAGATAGGTAGGTAGGTAGATATATAGATACAGATATGTAGGTAGGTAGATAGATAGATAGATAGAGATAGATAGGTAGGTAGATTGATAGATAGAGATAGGTAGGTAGGTAGATAGATAGATACAGATATGTAGGTAGGTAGATTGATAGATAGAGATAGGTTGGTAGGTAGATTGATAGATACAGATAGGTAGGTAGGTAGATAGATAGATACAGACAGGTAGGTAGGTAGATTGATAGATAGAGATAGGTAGGTAGGTAGATTGATAGATAGAGATAGGTAGGTAGGTAGATAGATAGATACAGATAGGTAGGTAGGTAGATTGATAGATAGAGATAGGTAGGTAGGTAGATTGATAGATACAGATAGGTAGGTAGGTAGATAGATAGATACAGATAGGTAGGTAGGTAGATAGATAGATAGAGATAGGTAGGTAGGTAGGTAGATAGATACAGATAGGTAGGTAGGTAGATTGATAGATAGAGATAGGTAGGTAGGTAGATATATAGATACAGATATGTAGGAAGGTAGGTAGGTAGGTAGATAGAGATAGGTAGGTAGGTAGGTAGATAGATAGATAGAGATAGGTAGGTAGGTAGATTGATAGATACAGATAGGTAGGTAGGTAGATTGATAGATAGAGATAGGTAGGTAGGTAGATTGATAGAGATAGGTAGGTAGGTAGGTAGATTGATAGAGATAGGTAGGTAGGTAGATTGATAGATAGAGATAGGTAAGTAGGTAGATTGATAGATAGAGATAGGTAGATAGGTAGATAGATAGATAGAGATGGGTAGGTAGGTAGATAGATAGATAGAGATAGGTAGGTAGGTAGGTAGATAGATAGAGATAGGTAGGTAGGTAGGTAGATAGATACAGATAGGTAGGTAGGTAGATATATAGATACAGATATGTAGGTAGGTAGATAGATAGAGATAGGTAGGTAGGTAGGTAGGTAGATAGATAGATAGATACAGATAGGTAGGTAGGTAGATTGATAGATACAGATATGTAGGTAGGTAGATAGATAGATAGAGATAGGTAGGTAGGTAGATTGATAGATACAGATAGGTAGGTAGGTAGATAGATAGATACAGATAGGTAGGTATGTAGATTGATAGATAGAGATAGGTAGGTAGGTAGATTGATAGATACAGATAGGTAGGTAGGTAGATAGATAGATACAGATATGTAGGTAGGTAGATTGATAGATAGAGATAGGTAGGTAGGTAGATTGATAGATACAGATAGGTAGGTAGGTAGATAGATAGATACAGACAGGTAGGTAGGTAGATTGATAGATAGAGATAGGTAGGTAGGTAGATTGATAGATAGAGATAGGTAGGTAGGTAGATAGATAGATACAGATAGGTAGGTAGGTAGATTGATAGCTAGAGATAGGTAGGTAGGTAGATTGATAGATACAGATAGGTAGGTAGGTAGATAGATAGATACAGATAGGTAGGTAGGTAGATTGATAGATAGAGATAGGTAGGTAGGTAGATTGATAGATACAGATAGGTAGGTAGATAGATAGATAGATACAGATAGGTAGGTAGGTAGATAGATAGATAGAGATAGGTAGGTAGGTAGATATATAGATACAGATATGTAGGTAGGTAGATAGATAGATAGAGATAGGTAGGTAGGTAGATTGATAGATACAGATAGGTAGGTAGATAGATAGATAGATACAGATAGGTAGGTAGGTAGATAGATAGATAGAGATAGGTAGGTAGGTAGATAGATAGAGATAGGTAGGTAGGTAGATTGATAGATACAGATAGGTAGGTAGGTAGATAGATAGATAGATATAGGTAGGTAGGTAGATAGATAGATAGAGATAGGTAGGTAGGTAGATAGATAGAGATAGGTAGGTAGCTAGGTAGATAGATAGATAGAGATAGATAGGTAGGTAGGTAGATTGATAGAGACAGATAGGTAGGTAGGTAGATAGATAGAGATAGGTAGGTAGGTAGATTGATAGATACAGATAGGTAGGTAGGTAGATAGATAGATAGAGATAGGTAGGTAGGTAGATAGATAGATAGAGATAGGTAGGTAGGTAGATAGATAGAGATAAGTAGGTAGGTAGGTAGATAGATAGATAGAGATAGATAGGTTGGTAGGTAGGTAGATTGATAGAGACAGATAGGTAGGTAGGTAGGTAGGTAGATAGATAGATAGAGATAGGTAGGTAGGTAGATAGATAGAGATAGGTAGGTAGGTAGATAGATAGAGATAGGTAGATAGGTAGATAGATAGATACAGATAGGTAGGTAGGTAGATATATAGATACAGATATGTAGGTAGGTAGATAGATAGATAGAGATAGATAGGTAGGTAGATTGATAGATAGAGATAGGTAGGTAGGTAGATAGATAGATACAGATATGTAGGTAGGTAGATTGATAGATAGAGATAGGTTGGTAGGTAGATTGATAGATACAGATAGGTAGGTAGGTAGATAGATAGATACAGACAGGTAGGTAGGTAGATTGATAGATAGAGATAGGTAGGTAGGTAGATTGATAGATAGAGATAGGTAGGTAGGTAGATAGATAGATACAGATAGGTAGGTAGGTAGATTGATAGATAGAGATAGGTAGGTAGGTAGATTGATAGATACAGATAGGTAGGTAGGTAGATAGATAGATACAGATAGGTAGGTAGGTAGATAGATAGATAGAGATAGGTAGGTAGGTAGGTAGATAGATACAGATAGGTAGGTAGGTAGATTGATAGATAGAGATAGGTAGGTAGGTAGATATATAGATACAGATATGTAGGAAGGTAGGTAGGTAGATAGAGATAGGTAGGTAGGTAGGTAGATAGATAGATAGATAGAGATAGGTAGGTAGGTAGATTGATAGATACAGATAGGTAGGTAGGTAGATTGATAGATAGAGATAGGTAGGTAGGTAGATTGATAGAGATATGTAGGTAGGTAGGTAGATTGATAGAGATAGGTAGGTAGGTAGATTGATAGATAGAGATAGATAAGTAGGTAGATTGATAGATAGAGATAGGTAGATAGGTAGATAGATAGATAGAGATAGGTAGGTAGGTAGATAGATAGATAGAGATAGGTAGGTAGGTAGGTAGATAGATACAGATAGGTAGGTAGGTAGATATATAGATACAGATATGCAGGTAGGTAGATAGATAGAGATAGGTAGGTAGGTAGATAGATAGATAGATACAGATAGGTAGGTAGGTAGATTGATAGATACAGATATGTAGGTAGGTAGATAGATAGATAGAGATAGGTAGGTAGGTAGATTGATAGATACAGATAGGTAGGTAGGTAGATAGATAGATACAGATAGGTAGGTATGTAGATTGATAGATAGAGATAGGTAGGTAGGTAGATTGATAGATACAGATAGGTAGGTAGGTAGATAGATAGATACAGATATGTAGGTAGGTAGATTGATAGATAGAGATAGGTAGGTAGGTAGATTGATAGATACAGATAGGTAGGTAGGTAGATAGATACAGACAGGTAGGTAGGTAGATTGATAGATAGAGATAGGTAGGTAGGTAGATTGATAGATAGAGATAGGTAGGTAGGTAGATTGATAGATAGAGATAGGTAGGTAGGTAGATTGATAGATACAGATAGGTAGGTAGGTAGATAGATAGATACAGATAGGTAGGTAGGTAGATTGATAGATAGAGATAGGTAGGTAGGTAGATTGATAGATACAGATAGGTAGGTAGATAGATAGATAGATACAGATAGGTAGGTAGGTAGATAGATAGATAGAGATAGGTAGGTAGGTAGATATATAGATACAGATATGTAGGTAGGTAGATAGATAGATAGAGATAGGTAGGTAGGTAGATTGATAGATACAGATAGGTAGGTAGATAGATAGATACAGATAGGTAGGTAGGTAGATTGATAGATAGAGATAGGTAGGTAGGTAGATTGATAGATACAGATAGGTAGGTAGGTAGATAGATAGATACAGATATGTAGGTAGGTAGATTGATAGATACAGATAGGTAGGTAGGTAGATTGATACATACAGATAGGTAGGTAGATAGATAAATACAGATCGGTGGGTAGGTAGATAGATAGATAGTGATAGGTAGGTAGGTAGATAGATAGATACAGATAGGTAGGTAGGTAGATAGATAGAGATAGGTAGGTAGGTAGATAGATAGATACAGATAGGTAGATAGGTAGATTGATAGATACAGATAGGTAGGTAGGTAGATATATACATACAGATAGGTAGGTAGGTAGATAGATAGAGATAGGTAGGTAGGTAGGTAGATAGATAGATAGAAATAGATAGGTAGGTAGGTAGATTGATAGAGACAGATAGGTAGGTAGTTAGATAGATAGAGATAGGTAGGTAGGTAGATAGATAGAGATAGGTAGGTATGTAGATTGATAGATAGAGATAGGTAGGTTGGTAGGTAGATAGATAGAGATAGGTAGGTAGGTAGGTAGGTAGATAGATAGAGATAGGTAGGTAGGTAGATTGATAGATACAGATAGGTAGGTAGGTAGATAGATAGATAGAGATAGGTAGGTAGGTAGATAGATAGATAGATAGAGATAGGTAGGTAGGTAGATAGATAGAGATAGGTAGGTAGCTAGGTAGATAGATAGATAGAGATAGATAGGTAGGTAGGTAGATTGATAGAGACAGATAGGTAGGTAGGTAGATAGATAGAGATAGGTAGGTAGGTAGATTGATAGATACAGATAGGTAGGTAGGTAGATAGATAGATAGAGATAGGTAGGTAGGTAGATAGATAGATAGAGATAGGTAGGTAGGTAGATAGATAGAGATAGGTAGGTAGGTAGGTAGATAGATAGATAGAGATAGATAGGTTGGTAGGTAGGTAGATTGATAGAGACAGATAGGTAGGTAGGTAGATAGATAGATAGAGATAGGTAGGTAGGTAGATAGATAGAGATAGGTAGGTAGGTAGATTGATAGATAGAGATAGGTAGGTAGGTAGGTAGATAGATAGAGATAGGTAGGTAGGTAGATTGATAGATACAGATAGGTAGGTAGGTAGATAGATAGAGATAGGTAGATAGGTAGATAGATAGATACAGATAGGTAGGTAGGTAGATATATAGATACAGATATGTAGGTAGGTAGATAGATAGATAGAGATAGATAGGTAGGTAGATTGATAGATAGAGATAGGTAGGTAGGTAGATAGATAGATAGATACAGATAGGTAGGTAGGTAGATTGATAGATAGAGATAGGTAGGTAGGTAGATAGATAGAGATAGGTAGGTAGGTAGATTGATAGAGATAGGTAGGTAGGTAGATAGATAGATAGAGATAGGTAGGTAGGTAGATAGATAGATACAGATAGGTAGGTAGGTAGATTGATAGATAGAGATAGGTAGGTAGGTAGATAGATAGATAGATAGAGATAGGTAGGTAGCTATATAGATAGATAGAGATAGGTAGGTAGGTAGATTGATAGATACAGATAGGTAGGTAGGTAGATAGATAGATACAGATAGGTAGGTAGGTAGATTGATAGATAGAGGTAGGTAGGTAGGTAGGTAGATAGATAGAGATAGGTAGGTAGGTAGATTGATAGATACAGATAGGTAGGTAGGTAGATAGATAGATAGAGATAGGTAGGTAGGTAGATAGATAGATAGAGATAGGTAGGTAGGTAGATAGATAGAGATAGGTATGTAGGTAGGTAGATAGATAGATAGAGATAGGTAGGTAGGTAGGTAGATTGATAGAGACAGATAGGTAGGTAGGTAGATAGATAGAGATAGGTAGGTAGGTAGATTGATAGATAGAGATAGGTAGGTAGGTAGGTAGATACATAGAGATAGGTAGGTAGGTAGATTGATAGATACAGATAGGTAGGTAGGTAGATAGATAGATAGAGATAGGTAGGTAGATAGATAGAGATAGGTAGGTAGGTAGGTAGATAGATAGATAGAGATAGATAGGTAGGTAGATTGATAGATACAGATAGGTAGGTAGGTAGATAGATAGATACAGATAGGTAGGTAGGTAGATTGATAGATAGAGATAGGTAGGTAGGTAGGTAGGTAGATAGATAGAGATAGGTAGGTAGGTAGATTGATAGATACAGATAGGTAGGTAGGTAGATAGATAGATAGAGATAGGTAGGTAGGTAGATAGATAGATAGAGATAGGTAGGTAGGTAGATAGATAGAGATAGGTATGTAGGTAGGTAGATAGGTAGGTAGGTAGATAGATAGAGATAGGTAGATAGGTAGATTGATAGATACAGATAGGTAGGTAGGTAGATAGATAGATAGAGATAGGTAGGTACGTAGATAGATAGATACAGATAGGTAGGTAGGTAGATAGATAGATAGAGATAGGTAGGTACGTAGGTAGATAGATAGATAGAGATAGATAGGTAGGTAGGTAGATTGATAGATACAGATAGGTAGGTAGGTAGATAGATACAGATAGGTAGGTATGTAGATTGATAGATAGAGATAGGTAGGTAGGTAGATTGATAGATACAGATAGGTAGGTAGGTAGATAGATAGACACAGATATATAGGTAGGTAGATTGATAGATAGAGATAGGTAGGTAGGTAGATTGATAGATACAGATAGGTAGGTAGGTAGGTAGATAGATACAGATAGGTAGGTAGGTAGATTGATAGATACAGATAGGTAGGTAGGTAGATAGATAGATACAGATAGGTAGGTAGGTAGATTGATAGATAGAGATAGGTAGGTAGGTAGGTAGGTAGATAGATAGAGATAGGTAGGTAGGTAGATTGATAGATACAGATAGGTAGGTAGGTAGATAGATAGATAGAGATAGGTAGGTAGGTAGATAGATAGATAGAGATAGGTAGGTAGGTAGATAGATAGAGATAGGTATGTAGGTAGGTAGATAGATAGATAGAGATAGGTAGGTAGGTAGGTAGATTGATAGAGACAGATAGGTAGGTAGGTAGATAGATAGAGATAGGTAGGTAGGTAGATTGATAGATAGAGATAGGTAGGTAGGTAGGTAGATACATAGAGATAGGTAGGTAGGTAGATTGATAGATACAGATAGGTAGGTAGGTAGATAGATAGATAGAGATAGGTAGGTAGATAGATAGAGATAGGTAGGTAGGTAGGTAGATAGATAGATAGAGATAGATAGGTAGGTAGGTAGATTGATAGAGACAGATAGGTAGGTAGGTAGATAGATAGATAGAGATAGGTAGGTAGATAGATAGATAGAGATAGGTAGGTAGGTAGATTGATAGATAGAGATAGGTAGGTAGGTAGGTAGATAGGTAGGTAGGTAGGTAGATAGATAGAGATAGGTAGATAGGTAGATTGATAGATACAGATAGGTAGGTAGGTAGATAGATAGATAGAGATAGGTAGGTACGTAGATAGATAGAGATAGGTAGGTAGGTAGGTAGATAGATAGATAGAGATAGATAGGTAGGTAGGTAGATTGATACAGATAGGTAGGTAGGTAGATAGATAGAGATAGGTAGGTAGGTAGATTGATAGATACAGATAGGTAGGTAGGTATATAGACAGATAGAGATAGGTAGGTAGGTAGATAGATAGATAGAGATAGGTAGATAGGTAGATAGATAGATACAGATAGGTAGGTAGGTAGATATATAGATATAGATATGTAGGTAGGTAGATAGATAGATATAGATAGGTAGGTAGGTAGATTGATAGATAGAAATAGGTAGGTAGGTAGATAGATAGATACAGATAGGTAGGTAGGTAGATTGATAGATAGAGTTAGGTAGGTAGGTAGGTAGATAGATAGAGATAGGTAGGTAGCTAGATTGATAGAGATAGGTTGGTAGGTAGGTAGATAGATAGAGATAGGTAGGTAGGTAGATTGATAGATAGAGATAGGTAGGTAGGTAGGTAGATACATAGAGATAGGTAGGTAGGTAGATTGATAGATACAGATAGGTAGGTAGGTAGATAGATAGATAGAGATAGGTAGGTAGATAGATAGAGATAGGTAGGTAGGTAGGTAGATAGATAGATAGAGATAGATAGGTAGGTAGATTGATAGATACAGATAGGTAGGTAGGTAGATAGATAGATACAGATAGGTAGGTAGGTAGATTGATAGATAGAGATAGGTAGGTAGGTAGGTAGGTAGATAGATAGAGATAGGTAGGTAGGTAGATTGATAGATACAGATAGGTAGGTAGGTAGATAGATAGATAGAGATAGGTAGGTAGGTAGATAGATAGATAGAGATAGGTAGGTAGGTAGATAGATAGAGATAGGTATGTAGGTAGGTAGATAGGTAGGTAGGTAGGTAGATAGATAGAGATAGGTAGATAGGTAGATTGATAGATACAGATAGGTAGGTAGGTAGATAGATAGATAGAGATAGGTAGGTACGTAGATAGATAGAGATAGGTAGGTAGGTAGGTAGATAGATAGATAGAGATAGATAGGTAGGTAGGTAGATTGATAGATACAGATAGGTAGGTAGGTAGATAGATACAGATAGGTAGGTATGTAGATTGATAGATAGAGATAGGTAGGTAGGTAGATTGATAGATACAGATAGGTAGGTAGGTAGATAGATAGATACAGATATATAGGTAGGTAGATTGATAGATAGAGATAGGTAGGTAGGTAGATTGATAGATACATATAGGTAGGTAGGTAGATAGATAGATACAGATAGGTAGGTAGGTAGATTGATAGATAGAGATAGGTAGGTAGGTAGATTGATAGATACAGATAGGTAGGTAGGTAGATAGATAGATACAGATAGGTAGGTAGGTAGATTGATAGATAGAGATAGGTAGGTAGGTAGGTAGGTAGATAGATAGAGATAGGTAGGTAGGTAGATTGATAGATACAGATAGGTAGGTAGGTAGATAGATAGATAGAGATAGGTAGGTAGGTAGATAGATAGATAGAGATAGGTAGGTAGGTAGATAGATAGAGATAGGTATGTAGGTAGGTAGATAGATAGATAGATAGAGATAGGTAGGTAGGTAGGTAGATTGATAGAGACAGATAGGTAGGTAGGTAGATAGATAGAGATAGGTAGGTAGGTAGATTGATAGATAGAGATAGGTAGGTAGTTAGGTAGATACATAGAGATAGGTAGGTAGGTAGATTGATAGATACAGATAGGTAGGTAGGTAGATAGATAGATAGAGATAGGTAGGTAGATAGATAGAGATAGGTAGGTAGGTAGGTAGATAGATAGATAGAGATAGATAGGTAGGTAGGTAGATTGATAGAGACAGATAGGTAGGTAGGTAGATAGATAGATAGAGATAGGTAGGTAGATAGATAGATAGAGATAGGTAGGTAGGTAGATTGATAGATAGAGATAGGTAGGTAGGTAGGTAGATAGGTAGGTAGGTAGGTAGATAGATAGAGATAGGTAGATAGGTAGATTGATAGATACAGATAGGTAGGTAGGTAGATAGATAGATAGAGATAGGTAGGTACGTAGATAGATAGAGATAGGTAGGTAGGTAGGTAGATAGATAGATAGAGATAGATAGGTAGGTAGGTAGATTGATACAGATAGGTAGGTAGGTAGGTAGATAGAGATAGGTAGGTAGGTAGATTGATAGATACAGATAGGTAGGTAGGTAGATAGATAGATAGAGATAGGTAGTTAGGTAGATAGATAGATAGAGATAGGTAGGTAGGTAGATAGATAGAGATAGGTATGTAGGTAGGTAGATAGATAGATAGAGATAGGTAGGTAGGTAGATTGATAGAGACAGATAGGTAGGTAGGTAGATAGATAGAGATAGGTAGGTAGGTAGATTGATAGATAGAGATAGGTAGGTAGTTAGGTAGATACATAGAGATAGGTAGGTAGGTAGATTGATAGATACAGATAGGTAGGTAGGTAGATAGATAGATAGAGATAGGTAGGTAGATAGATAGAGATAGGTAGGTAGGTAGGTAGATAGATAGATAGAGATAGATAGGTAGGTAGGTAGATTGATAGAGACAGATAGGTAGGTAGGTAGATAGATAGATAGAGATAGGTAGGTAGATAGATAGATAGAGATAGGTAGGTAGGTAGATTGATAGATAGAGATAGGTAGGTAGGTAGGTAGATAGGTAGGTAGGTAGGTAGATAGATAGAGATAGGTAGATAGGTAGATTGATAGATACAGATAGGTAGGTAGGTAGATAGATAGATAGAGATAGGTAGGTACGTAGATAGATAGAGATAGGTAGGTAGGTAGGTAGATAGATAGATAGAGATAGATAGGTAGGTAGGTAGATTGATACAGATAGGTAGGTAGGTAGATAGATAGAGATAGGTAGGTAGGTAGATTGATAGATACAGATAGGTAGGTAGGTAGATAGACAGATAGAGATAGGTAGGTAGGTAGATAGATAGATAGAGATAGGTAGATAGGTAGATAGATAGATACAGATAGGTAGGTAGGTAGATATATAGATATAGATATGTAGGTAGGTAGATAGATAGAGATAGGTAGGTATGTAGATTGATAGATAGAGATAGGTAGGTAGGTAGGTAGGTAGATAGAGATAGGTAGGTAGGTAGGTAGATAGATAGAGATAGGTAGGTAGGTAGATTGATAGATACAGATAGGTAGGTAGGTAGATAGATAGATAGAGATAGGTAGGTAGGTAGATAGATAGATAGAGATAGGTAGGAAGGTAGATAGATAGAGATAGGTAGGTAGCTAGGTAGATAGATAGATAGAGATAGATAGGTAGGTAGGTAGATTGATAGAGACAGATAGGTAGGTAGGTAGATAGATAGAGATAGGTAGGTAGGTAGATTGATAGATACAGATAGGTAGGTAGGTAGATAGATAGATAGAGATAGGTAGGTAGGTAGATAGATAGATAGAGATAGGTAGGTAGGTAGATAGATAGAGATAGGTAGGTAGGTAGGTAGATAGATAGATAGAGATAGATAGGTATGTAGGTAGGTAGATTGATAGAGACAGATAGGTAGGTAGGTAGATAGATAGATAGAGATAGGTAGGTAGGTAGATAGATAGAGATAGGTAGGTAGGTAGATTGATAGATAGAGATAGGTAGGTAGGTAGGTAGGTAGGTAGAGATAGGTAGGTAGGTAGATTGATAGATACAGATAGGTAGGTAGGTAGATAGATAGAGATAGGTAGATAGGTAGATAGATAGATACAGATAGGTAGGTAGGTAGATAGATAGATACAGATATGTAGGTAGGTAGATAGATAGATAGAGATAGGTAGGTAGGTAGATTGATAGAGATAGGTAGGTAGGTAGGTAGATAGATAGATAGAGATAGGTAGGTAGGTAGATAGATAGATACAGATAGGTAGGTAGGTAGATATATAGATACAGATATGTAGGTAGGTAGATAGATAGATACAGATAGGTAGGTAGGTAGGTAGATAGATACAGATATGTAGGTAGGTAGATAGATAGATAGAGATAGGTAGATAGGTAGATAGATAGATACAGATATGTAGGTAGGTAGATAGATAGATAGAGATAGATAGGTAGGTAGATTGATAGATAGAGATAGGTAGGTAGGTAGATAGATAGATAGATACAGATAGGTAGGTAGGTAGATTGATAGATAGAGATAGGTAGGTAGGTAGATAGATAGAGATAGGTAGGTAGGTAGATTGATAGAGACAGATAGGTAGGTAGGTAGATAGATAGAGATAGGTAGGTAGGTAGATTGATAGATACAGATAGGTAGGTAGGTAGATAGATAGATAGAGATAGGTAGGTAGGTAGATAGATAGATAGAGATAGGTAGGTAGGTAGATAGATAGAGATAGGTAGGTAGGTAGGTAGATAGATAGATAGAGATAGATAGGTATGTAGGTAGGTAGATTGATAGAGACAGATAGGTAGGTAGGTAGATAGATAGATAGAGATAGGTAGGTAGGTAGATAGATAGAGATAGGTAGGTAGGTAGATTGATAGATAGAGATAGGTAGGTAGGTAGGTAGATAGATAGAGATAGGTAGGTAGGTAGATTGATAGATACAGATAGGTTTGTAGGTAGATAGATAGAGATAGGTAGATAGGTAGATAGATAGATACAGATAGGTAGGTAGGTAGATAGATAGATACAGATATGTAGGTAGGTAGATAGATAGATAGAGATAGATAGGTAGGTAGATTGATAGATAGAGATAGGTAGGTAGGTAGATAGATAGATAGATACAGATAGGTAGGTAGGTAGATTGATAGATAGAGATAGGTAGGTAGGTAGATAGATAGAGATAGGTAGGTAGGTAGATTGATAGAGATAGGTAGGTAGGTAGGTAGATAGATAGATAGAGATAGGTAGGTAGGTAGATAGATAGATACAGATAGGTAGGTAGGTAGATATATAGATACAGATATGTAGGTAGGTAGATAGATAGATACAGATAGGTAGGTAGGTAGGTAGATAGATACAGATATGTAGGTAGGTAGATAGATAGATAGAGATAGGTAGGTAGGTAGATTGATAGATACAGATAGGTGGGTAGGTAGATAGATAGATACAGATATGTAGGTAGGTAGATAGATAGATACAGATAGGTAGGTAAGTAGATAGATAGATAGATAGAGATAGGTAGGTAGGTAGGTAGATAGATACAGATAGGTAGGTAGATAGATTGATAGAGATAGGTAGGTAGGTAGGTAGATAGATAGATACAGATAGGTAGGTAGGTTGATTGATAGATAGAGATAGGTAGGTAGGTAGATATATATATACAGATATGTAGGTAGGTAGATAGGTAGATAGATAGAGATAGGTAGGTAGGTAGATTGATAGATACAGATAGGTAGGTAGGTAGATAGATAGATAGAGATAGGTAGGTAGGTAGGTAGATAGATGCAGATAGGTAGGTAGGTAGATAGATAGATAGAGATAGGTAGGTAGGTAGATTGATAGAGATAGGTAGGTAGGTAGGTAGATTGATAGAGATAGGTAGGTAGGTAGATTGATAGAGATAGGTAGGTAGGTAGATTGATAGATAGAGATAGGTAGATAGGTAGATAGATAGATACAGATAGGTAGGTAGGTAGATAGATAGATACAGATATGTAGGTAGGTAGATAGATAGATAGAGATAGGTAGGTAGGTAGATTGATAGATACAGATAGGTAGGTAGGTAGATAGATAGATACAGATAGGTAGGTAGGTAGATTGATAGATAGAGATAGGTAGGTAGGTAGATTGATAGATACAGATAGGTAGGTAGGTAGATTGATAGATAGAGATAGGTAGGTAGGTAGGTAGATAGATACAGATAGGTAGGTAGGTAGATTGATAGATACAGATAGGTAGGTAGGTAGATAGATATATAGAGATAGGTAGGTAGATAGATAGATAGATAGAGATAGGTAGGTAGGTAGGTAGATAGATAGAGATAGGTAGGTAGGTAGGTAGATAGATACAGATAGGTAGGTAGGTAGATATATAGATACAGATATGTAGGTAGGTAGATAGATACAGATAGGTAGGTAGGTAGATAGATAGATACAGATAGGTAGGTATGTAGATTGATAGATAGAGATAGGTAGGTAGGTAGATAGATAGATACAGATAGTTAGGTAGGTAGATTGATAGATAGAGATAGGTAGGTAGGTAGATTGATAGATACAGATAGGTAGGTAGGTAGATAGATAGATACAGATAGGTAGGTAGGTAGATTGATAGATAGAGATAGGTAGGTAGGTAGATTGATAGATACAGATGGGTAGGTAGGTAGATAGATAGATACAGATAGGTAGGTAGGTAGATTGATAGTTAGAGATAGGTAGGTAGGTAGGTAGATAGATAGATAGAGATAGGTAGGTAGGTAGATTGATAGATACAGATAGGTAGGTAGGTAGATTGATAGATACAGATAGGTAGGTAGGTAGATAGATAGATACAGATAGGTAGGTAGGTAGATAGATAGATAGAGATAGGTAGGTAGGTAGATAGATAGAGATAGGTATGTAGGTAGGTAGATAGATAGATAGAGATAGGTAGGTAGGTAGGTAGATTGATAGAGACAGATAGGTAGGTAGGTAGATAGATAGAGATAGGTAGGTAGGTAGGTAGATACATAGAGATAGGTAGGTAGGTAGATTGATAGATACAGATAGGTAGGTAGGTAGATAGATAGATAGAGATAGGTAGGTAGATAGATAGAGATAGGTAGGTAGGTAGGTAGATAGATAGATAGAGATAGATAGGTAGGTAGGTAGATTGATAGAGACAGATAGGTAGGTAGGTAGATAGATAGATAGAGATAGGTAGGTAGATAGATAGATAGAGATAGGTAGGTAGGTAGATTGATAGATAGAGATAGGTAGGTAGGTAGATTGATAGATACAGATAGGTAGGTAGGTAGATAGATAGATAGAGATAGGTAGGTAGGTAGATAGATAGATAGAGATAGGTAGGAAGGTAGATAGATAGAGATAGGTAGGTAGCTAGGTAGATAGATAGATAGAGATAGATAGGTAGGTAGGTAGATTGATAGAGACAGATAGGTAGGTAGGTAGATAGATAGAGATAGGTAGGTAGGTAGATTGATAGATACAGATAGGTAGGTAGGTAGATAGATAGATAGAGATAGGTAGGTAGGTAGATAGATAGATAGAGATAGGTAGGTAGGTAGATAGATAGAGATAGGTAGGTAGGTAGGTAGATAGATAGATAGAGATAGATAGGTATGTAGGTAGGTAGATTGATAGAGACAGATAGGTAGGTAGGTAGATAGATAGATAGAGATAGGTAGGTAGGTAGATAGATAGAGATAGGTAGGTAGGTAGATTGATAGATAGAGATAGGTAGGTAGGTAGGTAGGTAGATAGAGATAGGTAGGTAGGTAGATTGATAGATACAGATAGGTAGGTAGGTAGATAGATAGAGATAGGTAGATAGGTAGATAGATAGATACAGATAGGTAGGTAGGTAGATAGATAGATACAGATATGTAGGTAGGTAGATAGATAGATAGAGATAGATAGGTAGGTAGATTGATAGATAGAGATAGGTAGGTAGGTAGATAGATAGATAGATACAGATAGGTAGGTAGGTAGATTGATAGATAGAGATAGGTAGGTAGGTAGATAGATAGAGATAGGTAGGTAGGTAGATTGATAGAGATAGGTAGGTAGGTAGGTAGATAGATAGATAGAGATAGGTAGGTAGGTAGATAGATAGATACAGATAGGTAGGTAGGTAGATATATACATACAGATATGTAGGTAGGTAGATAGATAGATACAGATAGGTAGGTAGGTAGGTAGATAGATACAGATATGTAGGTAGGTAGATAGATAGATAGAGATAGGTAGGTAGGTAGATAGATAGATACAGATATGTAGGTAGGTAGATAGATAGATAGAGATAGATAGGTAGGTAGATTGATAGATAGAGATAGGTAGGTAGGTAGATAGATAGATAGATACAGATAGGTAGGTAGGTAGATTGATAGATAGAGATAGGTAGGTAGGTAGATAGATAGAGATAGGTAGGTAGGTAGATTGATAGAGACAGATAGGTAGGTAGGTAGATAGATAGAGATAGGTAGGTAGGTAGATTGATAGATACAGATAGGTAGGTAGGTAGATAGATAGATAGAGATAGGTAGGTAGGTAGATAGATAGATAGAGATAGGTAGGTAGGTAGATAGATAGAGATAGGTAGGTAGGTAGGTAGATAGATAGATAGAGATAGATAGGTATGTAGGTAGGTAGATTGATAGAGACAGATAGGTAGGTAGGTAGATAGATATATAGAGATAGGTAGGTAGGTAGATAGATAGATAGAGATAGGTAGGTAGGTAGGTAGATAGATAGAGATAGGTAGGTAGGTAGGTAGATAGATACAGATAGGTAGGTAGGTAGATATATAGATACAGATATGTAGGTAGGTAGATAGATACAGATAGGTAGGTAGGTAGATAGATAGATACAGATAGGTAGGTATGTAGATTGATAGATAGAGATAGGTAGGTAGGTAGATAGATAGATACAGATAGGTAGGTAGGTAGATTGATAGATAGAGATAGGTAGGTAGGTAGATTGATAGATACAGATAGGTAGGTAGGTAGATAGATAGATACAGATAGGTAGGTAGGTAGATTGATAGATAGAGATAGGTAGGTAGGTAGATTGATAGATACAGATGGGTAGGTAGGTAGATAGATAGATACAGATAGGTAGGTAGGTAGATTGATAGATAGAGATAGGTAGGTAGGTAGGTAGATAGATAGATAGAGATAGGTAGGTAGGTAGATTGATAGATACAGATAGGTAGGTAGGTAGATTGATAGATACAGATAGGTAGGTAGGTAGATAGATAGATAGAGATAGGTAGGTAGGTAGATAGATAGAGATAGGTATGTAGGTAGGTAGATAGATAGATAGAGATAGGTAGGTAGGTAGGTAGATTGATAGAGACAGATAGGTAGGTAGGTAGATAGATAGAGATAGGTAGGTAGGTAGATTGATATAGAGATAGGTAGGTAGGTAGGTAGATACATAGAGATAGGTAGGTAGGTAGATTGATAGATACAGATAGGTAGGTAGGTAGATAGATAGATAGAGATAGGTAGGTAGATAGATAGAGATAGGTAGGTAGGTAGGTAGATAGATAGATAGATAGAGATAGATAGGTAGGTAGGTAGATTGATAGAGACAGATAGGTAGGTAGGTAGATAGATAGATAGAGATAGGTAGGTAGATAGATAGATAGAGATAGGTAGGTAGGTAGATTGATAGATAGAGATAGGTAGGTAGGTAGGTAGATAGGTAGGTAGGTAGATAGATAGAGATAGGTAGATAGGTAGATTGATAGATACAGATAGGTAGGTAGGTAGATAGATAGATAGATAGAGATAGGTAGGTAGGTAGATAGATAGAGATAGGTAGGTAGGTAGGTAGATAGATAGATAGAGATAGATAGATAGGTAGGTAGATTGATAGAGACAGATAGGTAGGTAGGTAGGTAGATAGATAGAGATAGGTAGGTAGGTAAATTGATAGATACAGATAGGTAGGTAGGTAGATAGACAGATAGAGATAGGTAGGTAGGTAGATAGATAGATAGAAATAGGTAGGTAGGTAGATAGATAGATACAGATAGGTAGGTAGGTAGATTGATAGATAGAGTTAGGTAGGTAGGTAGGTAGATAGATAGAGATAGGTAGGTAGGTAGATTGATAGAGATAGGTAGGTAGGTAGGTAGATAGATAGATAGAGATAGGTAGGTAGGTAGATAGATAGATACAGATAGGTAGGTAGGTAGATATATAGATACAGATATGTAGGTAGGTAGATAGATAGATACAGATAGGTAGGTAGGTAGGTAGATAGATACAGATATGTAGGTAGGTAGATAGATAGAGATAGGTAGGTAGGTAGATTGATAGATACAGATAGGTGGGTAGGTAGATAAATAAAGATATGTAGGTAGGTAGATAGATAGATACAGAAAGGTAGGTAGGTAGATAGATAGATAAAGATAGGTAGGTAGGTAGATAGATAGATAGAGATAGGTAGGTAGGTAGATTGATAGATAGAGATAGGTAGGTAGGTAGATAGATAGATAGAGATAGGTAGGTAGGTAGGTAGATAGATACAGATAGGTAGGTAGGTAGATTGATAGATAGAGATAGGTAGGTAGGTAGATATATAGATACAGATATGTAGGAAGGTAGGTAGGTAGATAGATAGAGATAGGTAGGTAGGTAGGTAGATAGATAGATAGAGATAGGTAGGTAGGTAGATTGATAGATACAGATAGGTAGGTAGGTAGATTGATAGATAGAGATAGGTAGGTAGGTAGATTGATAGAGATAGGTAGGTAGGTAGGTAGATTGATAGAGATAGGTAGGTAGGTAGATTGATAGATAGAGATAGGTAAGTAGGTAGATTGATAGATAGAGATAGGTAGATAGGTAGATAGATAGATAGAGATAGGTAGGTAGGTAGATAGATAGATAGAGATAGGTAGGTAGGTAGGTAGATAGATAGAGATAGGTAGGTAGGTAGGTAGGTAGATAGATACAGATAGGTAGGTAGGTAGATATATAGATACAGATATGTAGGTAGGTAGATAGATAGAGATAGGTAGGTAGGTAGGTAGATAGATAGATAGATACAGATAGGTAGGTAGGTCGATTGATACATACAGATATGTAGGTAGGTAGATAGGTAGATAGAGATAGGTAGGTAGGTAGATTGATAGATACAGATAGGTAGGTAGGTAGATAGATAGATACAGATAGGTAGGTATGTAGATTGATAGATAGAGATAGGTAGGTAGGTAGATTGATAGATACAGATAGGTAGGTAGGTAGATAGATAGATACAGATATGTAGGTAGGTAGATTGATAGATAGAGATAGGTAGGTAGGTAGATTGATAGATACAGATAGGTAGGTAGGTAGATAGATAGATACAGACAGGTAGGTAGGTAGATTGATAGATAGAGATAGGTAGGTAGGTAGATTGATAGATAGAGATAGGTAGGTAGGTAGATTGATAGATAGAGATAGGTAGGTAGGTAGATAGATAGATACAGATAGGTAGGTAGGTAGATTGATAGATAGAGATAGGTAGGTAGGTAGATTGATAGATACAGATAGGTAGGTAGGTAGATAGATACAGATAGGTAGGTAGTTAGATTGATAGATAGAGATAGGTATGTAGGTAGGTAGATAGATAGAGATAGGTAGGTAGGTAGATAGATAGGTACAGATAGGTAGGTAGGTAGATTGATAGATAGAGATAGGTAGGTAGGTAGATTGATAGATACAGATAGGTAGGTAGGTAGATAGATACAGATAGGTTGGTAGTTAGATTGATAGATAGAGATAGGTATGTAGGTAGGTAGATAGATAGAGATAGGTAGGTAGGTAGATTGATAGATACAGATAGGTAGGTAGGTAGGTAGATAGATAGTGATAGGTAGGTAGGTAGATTGGTAGATACAGATAGGTAGGTAGGTAGATAGATAGATAGAGATAGGTAGGTAGTTAGATAGATAGATAGAGATAGGTAGGTAGGTAGATAGATAGAGATAGGTAGGTAGGTAGGTAGATAGATAGATAGAGATAGATAGGTAGGTAGGTAGATTGATAGAGACAGATAGGTAGGTAGGTAGATAGATAGATAGAGATAGGTAGGTAGGTAGATAGATAGAGATAGGTAGGTAGGTAGATTGATAGATACAGATAGGTAGGTAGGTAGATAGGTAGATAGAGATAGGTAGGTAGGTAGATAGATAGATAGAGATAGGTAGGTAGGTAGATAGATAGAGATAGGTAGGTAGGTAGATTGATAGATAGAGATAGGTAGGTAGGTAGATAGATAGAGATAGGTAGGTAGGTAGATTGATAGAGATAGGTAGGTAGGTAGGTAGATAGATAGATAGATAGATAGAGATAGGTAGGTAGGTAGATAGATAGATACAGATAGGTAGGTAGGTAGATATATAGATACAGATATGTAGGTAGGTAGATAGATAGATACAGATAGGTAGGTAGGTATGTAGATAGATACAGATATGTAGGTAGGTAGATAGATAGATAGAGATAGGTAGGTAGGTAGATTGATAGATACAGATAGGTGGGTAGGTAGATAGATAGATACAGATATGTAGGTAGGTAGATAGATAGATACAGATAGGTAGGTAGGTAGATAGATAGATAGAGATAGGTAGGTAGGTAGGTAGGTAGATAGATACAGATAGGTAGGTAGATAGATTGATAGAGATAGGTAGGTATGTAGATAGATAGATACAGATAGGTAGGTAGGTTGATTGATAGATAGAGATAGGTAGGTAGGTAGATATATAGATACAGATATGTAGGTAGGTAGATAGGTAGATAGATAGAGATAGGTAGGTTGGTAGATTGATAGATACAGATAGGTAGGTAGGTAGATAGATAGATAGAGATAGGTAGGTAGGTAGATTGATAGAGATAGGTAGGTTGACAGAGATAGGTAGGTAGGTAGATTGATAGAGATAGGTAGGTAGGTAGATTGATAGATAGAGATAGGTAGATAGGTAGATAGATAGATACAGATAGGTAGGTAGGTAGATAGATAGATACAGATATGTAGGTAGGTAGATAGATAGAGATAGGTAGGTAGGTAGATTGATAGATACAGATAGGTAGGTAGGTAGATTGATAGATAGAGATAGGTAGGTAGGTAGATTGATAGATAGAGATAGGTAGGTAGATAGATTGATAGAGATAGGTAGGTATGTAGATAGATATAGATAGGTAGGTAGGTTGATTGATAGATAGAGATAGGTAGGTAGGTAGATATATAGATACAGATATGTAGGTAGGTAGATAGGTAGATAGATAGAGATAGGTAGGTTGGTAGATTGATAGATACAGATAGGTAGGTAGGTAGATAGATAGATAGAGATAGGTAGGTAGGTAGATTGATAGAGATAGGTAGGTAGGTAGGTAGATTGACAGAGATAGGTAGGTAGGTAGATTGATAGAGATAGGTAGGTAGGTAGATTGATAGATAGAGATAGGTAGATAGGTAGATAGATGGATACAGATAGGTAGGTAGGTAGATAGATAGATACAGATATGTAGGTAGGTAGATAGATAGAGATAGGTAGGTAGGTAGATTGATAGATACAGATAGGTAGGTAGGTAGATTGATAGATAGAGATAGGTAGGTAGGTAGATTGATAGATACAGATAGGTAGGTAGGTAGATTGATAGATAGAGATAGGTAGGTAGGTAGATTGATAGATACAGATAGGTAGGTAGGTAGATAGATAGATACAGACAGGTAGGTAGGTAGATTGATAGATAGAGATAGGTAGGTAGGTAGATTGATAGATAGAGATAGGTAGGTAGGTAGATAGATAGATACAGATAGGTAGGTAGGTAGATTGATAGATAGAGATAGGTAGGTAGGTAGATTGATAGATACAGATAGGTAGGTAGGTAGATAGATACAGATAGGTAGGTAGTTAGATTGATAGATAGAGATAGGTATGTAGGTAGGTAGATAGATAGAGATAGGTAGGTAGGTAGATTGATAGATACAGATAGGTAGGTAGGTAGGTAGATAGATAGAGATAGGTAGGTAGGTAGATTGGTAGATACAGATAGGTAGGTAGGTAGATAGATAGATAGATAGGTAGGTAGTTAGATAGATAGATAGAGATAGATAGGTAGGTAGATAGATAGAGATAGGTAGGTAGGTAGGTAGATAGATAGATAGAGATAGATAGGTAGGTAGGTAGATTGATAGAGACAGATAGGTAGGTAGGTAGATAGATAGATAGAGATAGGTAGGTAGGTAGATAGATAGAGATAGGTAGGTAGGTAGATTGATACAGATAGGTAGGTAGGTAGATAGGTAGATAGAGATAGGTAGGTAGGTAGATAGATAGATGGAGATAGGTAGGTAGGTAGATAGATAGAGATAGGTAGGTAGGTAGATTGATAGGTAGAGTTAGGTAGGTAGGTAGGTAGATATATAGAGATAGGTAGGTAGGTAGATTGATCGATACAGATAGGTAGGTAGGTAGATAGGTAGATAGAGATAGGTAGGTAGGTAGATAGATAGATAGAGATAGGTAGGTAGATAGATAGATACAGATAGGTAGGTAGGTAGATAGATAGATAGAGATAGGTAGGTAGGTAGGTAGATAGATACAGATAGGTAGGTAGATAGATTGATAGAGATAGGTAGGTATGTAGATAGATACATACAGATAGGTAGGTAGGTTGATTGATAGATAGAGATAGGTAGGTAGGTAGATATATAGATACAGATATGTAGGTAGGTAGATAGGTAGATAGATAGAGATAGGTAGGTTGGTAGATTGATAGATACAGATAGGTAGGTAGGTAGATAGATAGATAGAGATAGGTAGGTAGGTAGATTGACAGAGATAGGTAGGTAGGTAGATTGATAGAGATAGGTAGGTAGGTAGATTGATAGATACAGATAGGTAGGTAGGTAGATTGATAGATAGAGATAGGTAGGTAGGTAGATTGATAGATAGAGAAAGGTAGGTAGGTAGGTAGATAGATACAGATAGGTAGGTAGGTAGATTGATAGATACAGATAGGTAGGTAGGTAGATAGATAGATAGAGATAGGTAGGTAGGTAGATAGATAGATAGAGATAGGTAGGTAGGTAGGTAGATAGATACAGATAGGTAGGTAGGTAGATATATAGATACAGATATGTAGGTAGGTAGATAGATAGAGATAGGTAGGTAGGTAGGTAGGTAGATAGATAGATACAGATAGGTAGGTAGGTAGATTGATAGATAGAGATAGGTAGGTAGGTAGATATATAGATACAGATATGTAGGTAGGTAGATAGATAGATAGATAGGTAGGTAGGTAGATTGATAGATACAGATAGGTAGGTAGGTAGATAGATAGATACAGATAGGTAGGTATGTAGATTGATAGATAGAGATAGGTAGGTAGGTAGATTGATAGATACAGATAGGTAGGTAGGTAGATAGATAGATACAGATATGTAGGTAGGTAGATTGATAGATAGAGATAGGTAGGTAGGTAGATTGATAGATACAGATAGGTAGGTAGGTAGATAGATACAGATAGGTAGGTAGGTAGATTGATAGATAGAGATAGGTAGGTAGGTAGATTGATAGATACAAATAGGTAGGTAGGTAGATAGATAGATACAGATAGGTAGGTAGGTAGATTGATAGATAGAGATAGGTAGGTAGGTAGGTAGGTAGGTAGATAGATAGAGATAGGTAGGTAGGTAGATTGATAGATACAGATAGGTAGGTAGGTAGATAGATAGATAGAGATAGGTAGGTAGGTAGGTAGATAGATAGAGATAGGTAGGTAGGTAGATAGATAGATACAGATAGGTAGGTATGTAGATTGATAGATAGAGATAGGTAGGTAGGTAGATTGATAGATACAGATAGGTAGGTAGGTAGATAGATAGATACAGATATGTAGGTAGGTAGATTGATAGATAGAGATAGGTAGGTAGGTAGATTGATAGATACAGATAGGTAGGTAGGTAGATAGATACAGATAGGTAGGTAGGTAGATTGATAGATAGAGATAGGTAGGTAGGTAGATTGATAGATACAAATAGGTAGGTAGGTAGATAGATAGATACAGATAGGTAGGTAGGTAGATTGATAGATAGAGATAGGTAGGTAGGTAGGTAGGTAGGTAGATAGATAGAGATAGGTAGGTAGGTAGATTGATAGATACAGATAGGTAGGTAGGTAGATAGATAGATAGAGATAGGTAGGTAGGTAGGTAGATAGATAGAGATAGGTAGGTAGGTAGATAGATAGAGATAGGTATGTAGGTAGGTAGATAGATAGATAGAGATAGGTAGGTAGGTAGGTAGATTGATAGAGACAGATAGGTAGGTAGGTAGATAGATAGAGATAGGTAGGTAGGTAGATTGATAGATAGAGATAGGTAGGTAGGTAGGTAGATAGATAGAGATAGGTAGGTAGGTAGATTGATAGATACAGATAGGTAGGTAGGTAGATAGATAGATAGATAGAGATAGGTAGGTAGATAGATAGAGATAGTTAGGTAGGTAGGTAGATAGATAGATAGAGATAGATAGGTAGGTAGGCAGATTGATAGAGACAGATAGGTAGGTAGGTAGATAGATAGATAGAGATAGGTAGGAAGGTAGATAGATAGAGATAGGTAGGTAGGTAGATTGATAGATAGAGATAGGTAGGTAGGTAGGTAGATAGATAGAGATAGGTAGGTAGGTAGATTGATAGATACAGATAGGTAGGTAGGTAGATAGATAGAGATAGGTAGGTAGGTAGGTAGATAGATAGATAGAGATAGATAGGTAGGTAGGTAGATTGATAGAGACAGATAGGTAGGTAGGTAGATAGATAGATAGAGATAGGTAGGTAGATTGATAGATACAGATAGGTAGGTAGGTAGATAGATAGATAGAGATAGGTAGATAGGTAGATAGATAGATACAGATAGGTAGGTAGGTAGATATATAGATATAGATATGTAGGTAGGTAGATAGATAGATAGAGATAGGTAGGTAGGTAGATTGATAGATAGAGATAGGTAGGTAGGTAGATAGATAGATACAGATAGGTAGGTAGATTGATAGATAGAGTTAGGTAGGTAGGTAGGTAGATAGATAGAGATAGGTAGGTAGGTAGATTGATAGAGATAGGTAGGTAGGTAGGTAGATAGATAGATAGAGATAGGTAGGTAGGTAGATAGATAGATACAGATAGGTAGGTAGGTAGATAGATAGATACAGATAGGTAGGTAGGTAGATTGATAGATAGATATAGGTAGGTAGGTAGATTGATAGATACAGATAGGTAGGTAGGTAGATAGATAGATACAGATAGGTAGGTAGGTAGATTGATAGATAGAGATAGGTAGGTTGGTAGGTAGGTAGATAGATAGAGATAGGTAGGTAGATAGATTGATAGATACAGATAGGTGGGTAGGTAGATAGATAGATAGTGATAGGTAGGTAGGTAGATTGATAGAGATAGGTAGGTAAGTAGGTAGATTGATAGAGATAGGTAGGTAGGTAGATTGATAGATAGAGATAGGTAAGTAGGTAGATTGATAGATAGAGATAGGTAGATAGGTAGATAGATAGATACAGATAGGTAGGTAGGTAGATAGATAGATAGAGATAGGTAGGTAGGTAGATAGATAGATAGAGATAGGTAGGTAGGTAGGTAGATAGATAGAGATAGGTAGGTAGGTAGGTAGATAGATACAGATCGGTAGGTAGGTAGATATATAGATAGAGATAGGTAGGTAGGTAGATAGATAGAGATAGGTAGGTAGGTAGATTGATAGATAGATAGATACAGATAGGTAGGTAGGTAGATTGATAGATAGAGATAGGTAGGTAGGTAGATATATAGATACAGATATGTAGGTAGGTAGATAGATAGATAGATAGAGATAGGTAGGTAGGTAGGTAGATAGATAGAGATAGGTAGGTAGGTAGATTGATAGATATAGATAGGTAGGTAGGTAGATTGATAGATAGAGATAGGTAGGTAGGTAGATTGATAGAGATAGGTAGGTAGGTAGGTAGATTGATAGAGATAGGTAGGTAGGTAGATTGATAGATAGAGATAGGTAAGTAGGTAGATTGATAGATAGAGATAGGTAGATAGGTAGATAGATAGATAGAGATAGGTAGGTAGGTAGATAGATAGATAGAGATAGGTAGGTAGGTAGGTAGATAGATACAGATAGGTAGGTAGGTAGATATATAGATACAGATATGTAGGTAGGTAGATAGATAGAGATAGGTAGGTAGGTAGGTAGATAGATAGATAGATACAGATAGGTAGGTAGGTAGATTGATAGATACAGATATGTAGGTAGGTAGATAGATAGATAGAGATAGGTAGGTAGGTAGATTGATAGATACAGATAGGTAGGTAGGTAGATAGATAGATACAGATAGGTAGGTATGTAGATTGATAGATAGAGATAGGTAGGTAGGTAGATTGATAGATACAGATAGGTAGGTAGGTAGATAGATAGATACAGATATGTATGTAGGTAGATTGATAGATAGAGATAGGTAGGTAGGTAGATTGATAGATATAGATAGGTAGGTAGGTAGATAG
Organism: Crotalus helleri; assembly: GCA_024509115.1. Taxonomy (NCBI): domain Eukaryota; kingdom Metazoa; phylum Chordata; class Lepidosauria; order Squamata; family Viperidae; genus Crotalus; species Crotalus helleri. The sequence goes on along the minus strand of JAKSXO010000209.1, from coordinate 113,537 downwards.
ATAGATACAGACAGGTAGGTAGGTAGATTGATAGATAGAGATAGGTGGGTAGGTAGATTGATAGATAGAGATAGGTAGGTAGGTAGATAGATAGATACAGATAGGTAGTTAGGTAGATTGATAGATAGAGATAGGTAGGTAGGTAGATTGATAGATACAGATAGGTAGGTAGGTAGATAGATAGATACAGATAGGTAGGTAGGTAGATAGATAGATAGAGATAGGTAGGTAGGTAGATATATAGATACAGATATGTAGGTAGGTAGATAGATAGATAGATAGAGATAGGTAGGTAGGTAGATTGATAGATACAGATAGGTAGGTAGATAGATAGATACAGATAGGTAGGTAGGTAGATTGATAGATACAGATAGGTAGGTAGGTAGATTGATAGATACAGATAGGTAGGTAGGTAGATAGATAGATACAGATATGTAGGTAGGTAGATTGATAGATAGAGATAGGTAGGTAGGTAGATTGATACATACAGATAGGTAGTTAGGTAGATAGATAAATACAGATAGGTAGGTAGGTAGATTGATAGATAGAGATAGGTAGGTAGGTAGATTGATAGATACAGATAGGTAGGTAGGTAGATAGATAGATACAGATAGGTAGGTAGGTAGGTAGATAGATAGAGATAGGTAGGTAGGTAGATAGATACAGATAGGTAGGTAGATAGATAAATACAGATCGGTGGGTAGGTAGATAGATAGATAGAGATAGGTAGGTAGGTAGATAGATAGATACATATAGGTAGGTAGGTAGATAGATAGAGATAGGTAGGTAGGTAGATAGATAGATACAGATAGGTAGATAGGTAGATTGATAGATACAGATAGGTAGGTAGGTAGATATATAGATACAGATAGGTAGGTAGGTAGATAGATAGAGATAGGTAGGTAGGTAGGTAGATAGATAGATAGAGATAGATAGGTAGGTAGGTAGATTGATAGAGACAGATAGGTAGGTAGTTAGATAGATAGAGATAGGTAGGTAGGTAGATAGATAGAGATAGGTAGGTATGTAGATTGATAGATAGAGATAGGTAGGTAGGTAGGTAGATAGATAGATAGAGATAGGTAGGTAGGTAGGTAGATAGATAGAGATAGGTAGGTAGGTAGATTGATAGATACAGATAGGTAGGTAGGTAGATAGATAGATAGAGATAGGTAGGTAGGTAGATAGATAGATAGAGATAGGTAGGTAGGTAGATAGATAGAGGTAGGTAGGTAGCTAGGTAGATAGATAGATAGATAGAGATAGATAGGTAGGTAGGTAGATTGATAGAGACAGATAGGTAGGTAGGTAGATAGATAGAGATAGGTAGGTAGGTAGATTGATAGATACAGATAGGTAGGTAGGTAGATAGATAGATAGATAGAGATAGGTAGGTAGGTAGATAGATAGATAGAGATAGGTAGGTAGGTAGATAGATAGAGATAGGTAGGTAGGTAGGTAGATAGATAGATAGAGATAGATAGGTAGGTAGGTAGGTAGATTGATAGAGACAGATAGGTAGGTAGGTAGATAGATAGATAGAGATAGGTAGGTAGGTAGATAGATAGAGATAGGTAGGTAGATTGATAGATAGAGATAGGTAGGTAGGTAGATAGATAGAGATAGGTAGGTAGGTAGATTGATAGATACAGATAGGTAGGTAGGTAGATAGATAGAGATAGGTAGATAGGTAGATAGATAGATACAGATAGGTAGGTAGGTAGATATATAGATACAGATATGTAGGTAGGTAGATAGATAGATAGAGATAAATAGGTAGGTAAATTGATAGATAGAGATAGGTAGGTAGGTATATAGATAGATAGATAGATACAGATAGGTAGGTAGGTAGATTGATAGATGGAGATAGGTAGGTAGGTAGATAGATAGAGACAGGTAGGTAGGTAGATTGATAGAGATAGGTAGGTAGGTAGATAGATAGATAGAGATAGGTAGGTAGGTAGATAGATAGATACAGATAGGTAGGTAGGTAGATATATAGATACAGATATGTAGGTAGGTAGATAGATAGATACAGATAGGTAGGTAGGTAGGTAGATAGATACAGATATGTAGGTAGGTAGATAGATAGATAGAGATAGGTAGGTAGGTAGATTGATAGATACAGATAGGTGGGTAGGTAGATAGATAGATACAGATATGTAGGTAGGTAGGTAGATAGATACAGATAGGTAGGTAAGTAGATAGATAGATAGATAGAGATAGGTAGGTAGGTAGGTAGATAGATACAGATAGGTAGGTAGATAGATTGATAGAGATAGTTAGGTAGGTAGGTAGATAGATAGATACAGATAGGTAGGTAGGTTGATTGATAGATAGAGATAGGTAGGTAGGTAGATATATAGATACAGATATGTAGGTAGGTAGATAGGTAGATAGATAGAGATAGGTAGGTAGGTAGGTAGATTGATAGAGATAGGTAGGTAGGTAGATTGATAGAGATAGGTAGGTAGGTAGATTGATAGATAGAGATAGGTAGATAGGTAGATAGATAGATACAGATAGGTAGGTAGGTAGATAGATAGATACAGATATGTAGGTAGGTAGATAGATAGATAGAGATAGGTAGGTAGGTAGATTGATACATACAGATAGGTAGGTAGGTAGATAGATAGATACAGATAGGTAGGTAGGTAGATTGATAGATAGAGATAGGTAGGTAGGTAGATTGATAGATACAGATAGGTAGGTAGGTAGATTGATAGATAGAGATAGGTAGGTAGGTAGGTAGATAGATAAAGATAGGTAGGTAGGTAGATTGATAGATACAGATAGGTAGGTAGGTAGATAGATAGATACAGACAGGTAGGTAGGTAGATTGATAGATAGAGATAGGTGGGTAGGTAGATTGATAGATAGAGATAGGTAGGTAGGTAGATAGATAGATACAGATAGGTAGTTAGGTAGATTGATAGATAGAGATAGGTAGGTAGGTAGATTGATAGATAGAGATAGCTGGGTAGGTAGATAGATAGATAGAGATAGGTAGGTAGGTAGATAGATAGATACATATAGGTAGGTAGGTAGATAGATAGAGATAGGTAGGTAGGTAGATAGATAGATACAGATAGGTAGATAGGTAGATTGATAGATACAGATAGGTAGGTAGGTAGATATATAGATACAGATAGGTAGGTAGGTAGATAGATAGAGATAGGTAGGTAGGTAGGTAGATAGATAGATAGAGATAGATAGGTAGGTAGGTAGATTGATAGAGACAGATAGGTAGGTAGTTAGATAGATAGAGATAGGTAGGTAGGTAGATAGATAGAGATAGGTAGGTATGTAGATTGATAGATAGAGATAGGTAGGTAGGTAGGTAGATAGATAGATAGAGATAGGTAGGTAGGTAGGTAGATAGATAGAGATAGGTAGGTAGGTAGATTGATAGATACAGATAGGTAGGTAGGTAGATAGATAGATAGAGATAGGTAGGTAGGTAGATAGATAGATAGAGATAGGTAGGTAGGTAGATAGATAGAGGTAGGTAGGTAGCTAGGTAGATAGATAGATAGAGATAGATAGGTAGGTAGGTAGATTGATAGAGACAGATAGGTAGGTAGGTAGATAGATAGAGATAGGTAGGTAGGTAGATTGATAGATACAGATAGGTAGGTAGGTAGATAGATAGATAGATAGAGATAGGTAGGTAGGTAGATAGATAGATAGAGATAGGTAGGTAGGTAGATAGATAGAGATAGGTAGGTAGGTAGGTAGATAGATAGATAGAGATAGATAGGTAGGTAGGTAGGTAGATTGATAGAGACAGATAGGTAGGTAGGTAGATAGATAGATAGAGATAGGTAGATAGGTAGATAGATAGATAGAGATAGATAGGTAGGTAGGTAGGTAGATTGATAGAGACAGATAGGTAGGTAGGTAGATAGATAGATAGAGATAGGTAGGTAGGTAGATAGATAGAGATAGGTAGGTAGATTGATAGATAGAGATAGGTAGGTAGGTAGATAGATAGAGATAGGTAGGTAGGTAGATTGATAGATACAGATAGGTAGGTAGGTAGATAGATAGAGATAGGTAGATAGGTAGATAGATAGATACAGATAGGTAGGTAGGTAGATATATAGATACAGATATGTAGGTAGGTAGATAGATAGATAGAGATAAATAGGTAGGTAAATTGATAGATAGAGATAGGTAGGTAGGTATATAGATAGATAGATAGATACAGATAGGTAGGTAGGTAGATTGATAGATGGAGATAGGTAGGTAGGTAGATAGATAGAGACAGGTAGGTAGGTAGATTGATAGAGATAGGTAGGTAGGTAGATAGATAGATAGAGATAGGTAGGTAGGTAGATAGATAGATACAGATAGGTAGGTAGGTAGATATATAGATACAGATATGTAGGTAGGTAGATAGATAGATACAGATAGGTAGGTAGGTAGGCAGATAGATACAGATATGTAGGTAGGTAGATAGATAGATAGAGATAGGTAGGTAGGTAGATTGATAGATACAGATAGGTGGGTAGGTAGATAGATAGATACAGATATGTAGGTAGGTAGATAGATAGATACAGATAGGTAGGTAAGTAGATAGATAGATAGATAGAGATAGGTAGGTAGGTAGGTAGATAGATACAGATAGGTAGGTAGATAGATTGATAGAGATAGTTAGGTAGGTAGGTAGATAGATAGATACAGATAGGTAGGTAGGTTGATTGATAGATAGAGATAGGTAGGTAGGTAGATATATAGATACAGATATGTAGGTAGGTAGATAGGTAGATAGATAGAGATAGGTAGGTAGGTAGGTAGATAGATACAGATAGGTAGGTAGGTAGATTGATAGATAGAGATAGGTAGGTAGGTAGATTGATAGATACAGATAGGTAGGTAGGTAGATTGATAGATAGAGATAGGTAGGTAGGTAGATAGATAGATACAGATATGTAGGTAGGTAGATAGATAGATACAGATATGTAGGTAGGTAGATAGGTAGATAGATAGAGATAGGTAGGTAGGTAGATAGATAGATACAGATAGGTAGGTAGGTAGATTGATAGATAGAGATAGGTAGGTAGGTAGATTGATAGATACAGATAGGTAGGTAGGTAGATTGATAGATAGAGATAGGTAGGTAGGTAGGTAGATAGATAAAGATAGGTAGGTAGGTAGATTGATAGATACAGATAGGTAGGTAGGTAGATAGATATATAGAGATAGGTAGGTAGGTAGATAGATAGATAGAGATAGGTAGGTAGGTAGGTAGATAGATAGAGATAGGTAGGTAGGTAGGTAGATAGATACAGATAGGTAGGTAGGTAGATATATAGATACAGATATGTAGGTAGGTAGATAGATAGAGATAGGTAGGTAGATAGGTAGATAGATAGATAGATAGATACAGATAGGTAGGTAGGTAGATTGATAGATAGAGATAGGTAGGTAGGTAGATAGATAGATAGAGATAGGTAGGTAGGTAGATTGATAGATAGAGATAGGTAGGTAGGTAGATATATAGATACAGATATGTAGGAAGGTAGGTAGGTAGATAGATAGAGATAGGTAGGTAGGTAGGTAGATAGATACAGATAGGTAGGTAGGTAGATTGATAGATAGAGATAGGTAGGTAGGTAGATATATAGATACAGATATGTAGGAAGGTAGGTAGGTAGATAGATAGAGATAGGTAGGTAGGTAGGTAGATAGATAGATAGATAGAGATAGGTAGGTAGGTAGATTGATAGATATAGATAGGTAGGTAGGTAGATTGATAGATAGAGATAGGTAGGTAGGTAGATTGATAGAGATAGGTAGGTAGGTAGGTAGATTGATAGAGATAGGTAGGTAGGTAGATTGATAGATAGAGATAGGTAAGTAGGTAGATTGATAGATAGAGATAGGTAGATAGGTAGATAGATAGATAGAGATAGGTAGGTAGGTAGATAGATAGATAGAGATAGGTAGGTAGGTAGATAGATAGATACAGATAGGTAGGTAGGTAGATATATAGATACAGATATGTAGGTAGGTAGATAGATAGAGATAGGTAGGTAGGTAGGTAGGTAGATAGATAGATACAGATAGGTAGGTAGGTAGATTGATAGATACAGATATGTACGTAGGTAGATAGATAGATAGAGATAGGTAGGTAGGTAGATTGATAGATACAGATAGGTAGGTAGGTAGATAGATAGATACAGATAGGTAGGTATGTAGATTGATAGATAGAGATAGGTAGGTAGGTAGATTGATAGATACAGATAGGTAGGTAGGTAGATAGATACATACAGATATGTAGGTAGGTAGATTGATAGATAGAGATAGGTAGGTAGGTAGATTGATAGATATAGATAGGTAGGTAGGTAGATAGATAGATACAGACAGGTAGGTAGGTAGATTGATAGATAGAGATAGGTAGGTAGGTAGATTGATAGATAGAGATAGGTAGGTAGGTAGATAGATAGATACAGATAGGTAGTTAGGTAGATTGATAGATAGAGATAGGTAGGTAGGTAGATTGATAGATACAGATAGGTAGGTAGGTAGATAGATAGATACAGATAGGTAGGTAGGTAGATAGATAGATAGAGATAGGTAGGTAGGTAGATATATAGATACAGATATGTAGGTAGGTAGATAGATAGATAGAGATAGGTAGGTAGGTAGATTGATAGATACAGATAGGTAGGTAGATAGATAGATACAGATAGGTAGGTAGGTAGATTGATAGATAGAGATAGGTAGGTAGGTAGATTGATAGATACAGATAGGTAGGTAGGTAGATAGATAGATACAGATATGTAGGTAGGTAGATTGATAGATAGAGATAGGTAGGTAGGTAGATTGATACATACAGATAGGTAGTTAGGTAGATAGATAAATACAGATAGGTAGGTAGGTAGATTGATAGATAGAGATAGGTAGGTAGGTAGATTGATAGATACAGATAGGTAGGTAGATAGATAGATACAAATAGGTAGGTAGGTAGGTAGATAGATAGAGATAGGTAGGTAGGTAGGTAGGTAGATAGATACAGATAGGTAGGTAGGTAGATAGATAGAGATAGGTAGGTAGGTAGATAGATAGATAGAGATAGGTAGATAGGTAGATTGATAGATACAGATAGGTAGGTAGGTAGATATATAGATACAGATAGGTAGGTAGGTAGATAGATAGATAGAGATAGGTAGGTAGGTAGATTGATAGATAGAGATAGGTAGGTAGGTAGATAGATAGATAGATACAGATAGGTAGGTAGGTAGATTGATAGATAGAGATAGGTAGGTAGGTAGATAGATAGAGATAGGTAGGTAGGTAGATTGATAGAGATAGGTAGGTAGGTAGGTAGATAGATAGATAGATAGAGATAGGTAGGTAGGTAGATAGATAGATACAGATAGGTAGGTAGGTAGATATATAGATACAGATATGTAGGTAGGTAGATAGATAGATACAGATAGGTAGGTAGGTATGTAGATAGATACAGATATGTAGGTAGGTAGATAGATAGAGATAGGTAGGTAGGTAGATTGATAGATACAGATAGGTGGGTAGGTAGATAGATAGATACAGATATGTAGGTAGGTAGATAGATAGATACAGATAGGTAGGTAGGTAGATAGATAGATAGAGATAGGTAGGTAGGTAGGTAGATAGATACAGATAGGTAGGTAGATAGATTGATAGAGATAGGTAGGTATGTAGATAGATAGATACAGATAGGTAGGTAGGTTGATTGATAGATAGAGATAGGTAGGTAGGTAGATATATAGATACAGATATGTAGGTAGGTAGATAGGTAGATAGATAGAAATAGGTAGGTTGGTAGATTAATAGATACAGATAGGTAGGTAGGTAGATAGATAGATAGAGATAGGTAGGTAGGTAGATTGATAGAGATAGGTAGGTAGGTAGGTAGATTGACAGAGATAGGTAGGTAGGTAGATAGATACAGATAGGTAGGTAGGTAGATTGATAGATACAGATAGGTAGGTAGGTAGATAGATAGATAGAGATAGGTAGGTAGGTAGATAGATAGATAGAGATAGGTAGGTAGGTAGGTAGATAGATACAGATAGGTAGGTAGGTAGATATATAGATACAGATATGTAGGTAGGTAGATAGATAGAGATAGGTAGGTAGATAGGTAGATAGATAGATAGATAGATACAGATAGGTAGGTAGGTAGATTGATAGATAGAGATAGGTAGGTAGGTAGATAGATAGATAGAGATAGGTAGGTAGGTAGATTGATAGATAGAGATAGGTAGGTAGGTAGATATATAGATACAGATATGTAGGAAGGTAGGTAGGTAGATAGATAGAGATAGGTAGGTAGGTAGGTAGATAGATACAGATAGGTAGGTAGGTAGATTGATAGATAGAGATAGGTAGGTAGGTAGATATATAGATACAGATATGTAGGAAGGTAGGTAGGTAGATAGATAGAGATAGGTAGGTAGGTAGGTAGATAGATAGATAGATAGAGATAGGTAGGTAGGTAGATTGATAGATATAGATAGGTAGGTAGGTAGATTGATAGATAGAGATAGGTAGGTAGGTAGATTGATAGAGATAGGTAGGTAGGTAGGTAGATTGATAGAGATAGGTAGGTAGGTAGATTGATAGATAGAGATAGGTAAGTAGGTAGATTGATAGATAGAGATAGGTAGATAGGTAGATAGATAGATAGAGATAGGTAGGTAGGTAGATAGATAGATAGAGATAGGTAGGTAGGTAGATAGATAGATACAGATAGGTAGGTAGGTAGATATATAGATACAGATATGTAGGTAGGTAGATAGATAGAGATAGGTAGGTAGGTAGGTAGGTAGATAGATAGATACAGATAGGTAGGTAGGTAGATTGATAGATACAGATATGTACGTAGGTAGATAGATAGATAGAGATAGGTAGGTAGGTAGATTGATAGATACAGATAGGTAGGTAGGTAGATAGATAGATACAGATAGGTAGGTATGTAGATTGATAGATAGAGATAGGTAGGTAGGTAGATTGATAGATACAGATAGGTAGGTAGGTAGATAGATACATACAGATATGTAGGTAGGTAGATTGATAGATAGAGATAGGTAGGTAGGTAGATTGATAGATATAGATAGGTAGGTAGGTAGATAGATAGATACAGACAGGTAGGTAGGTAGATTGATAGATAGAGATAGGTAGGTAGGTAGATTGATAGATAGAGATAGGTAGGTAGGTAGATAGATAGATACAGATAGGTAGTTAGGTAGATTGATAGATAGAGATAGGTAGGTAGGTAGATTGATAGATACAGATAGGTAGGTAGGTAGATAGATAGATACAGATAGGTAGGTAGGTAGATAGATAGATAGAGATAGGTAGGTAGGTAGATATATAGATACAGATATGTAGGTAGGTAGATAGATAGATAGAGATAGGTAGGTAGGTAGATTGATAGATACAGATAGGTAGGTAGATAGATAGATACAGATAGGTAGGTAGGTAGATTGATAGATAGAGATAGGTAGGTAGGTAGATTGATAGATACAGATAGGTAGGTAGGTAGATAGATAGATACAGATATGTAGGTAGGTAGATTGATAGATAGAGATAGGTAGGTAGGTAGATTGATACATACAGATAGGTAGTTAGGTAGATAGATAAATACAGATAGGTAGGTAGGTAGATTGATAGATAGAGATAGGTAGGTAGGTAGATTGATAGATACAGATAGGTAGGTAGATAGATAGATACAAATAGGTAGGTAGGTAGGTAGATAGATAGAGATAGGTAGGTAGGTAGGTAGGTAGATAGATACAGATAGGTAGGTAGGTAGATAGATAGAGATAGGTAGGTAGGTAGATAGATAGATACAGATAGGTAGATAGGTAGATTGATAGATACAGATAGGTAGGTAGGTAGATATATAGATACAGATAGGTAGGTAGGTAGATAGATAGATAGAGATAGGTAGGTAGGTAGATTGATAGATAGAGATAGGTAGGTAGGTAGATAGATAGATAGATACAGGTAGGTAGGTAGGTAGATTGATAGATAGAGATAGGTAGGTAGGTAGATAGATAGAGATAGGTAGGTAGGTAGATTGATAGAGATAGGTAGGTAGGTAGGTAGGTAGGTAGATAGATAGATAGATAGAGATAGGTAGGTAGGTAGATAGATAGATACAGATAGGTAGGTAGGTAGATATATAGATACAGATATGTAGGTAGGTAGATAGATAGATACAGATAGGTAGGTAGGTATGTAGATAGATACAGATATGTAGGTAGGTAGATAGATAGAGATAGGTAGGTAGGTAGATTGATAGATACAGATAGGTGGGTAGGTAGATAGATAGATACAGATATGTAGGTAGGTAGATAGATAGATACAGATAGGTAGGTAGGTAGATAGATAGATAGAGATAGGTAGGTAGGTAGGTAGATAGATACAGATAGGTAGGTAGATAGATTGATAGAGATAGGTAGGTATGTAGATAGATAGATACAGATAGGTAGGTAGGTTGATTGATAGATAGAGATAGGTAGGTAGGTAGATATATAGATACAGATATGTAGGTAGGTAGATAGGTAGATAGATAGAAATAGGTAGGTTGGTAGATTAATAGATACAGATAGGTAGGTAGGTAGATAGATAGATAGAGATAGGTAGGTAGGTAGATTGATAGAGATAGGTAGGTAGGTAGGTAGATTGACAGAGATAGGTAGGTAGGTAGATTGATAGAGATAGGTAGGTAGGTAGATTGATAGATAGAGATAGGTAGATAGGTAGATAGATGGATACAGATAGGTAGGTAGGTAGATAGATAGATACAGATATGTAGGTAGGTAGATAGATAGAGATAGGTAGGTAGGTAGATTGATAGATACAGATAGGTAGGTTGGTAGATTGATAGATAGAGATAGGTAGGTAGGTAGATTGATAGATACAGATAGGTAGGTAGGTAGATTGATAGATAGAGATAGGTAGGTAGGTAGGTAGATAGATACAGATAGGTAGGTAGGTAGATTGATAGATACAGATAGGTAGGTAGGTAGATAGATAGATAGAGATAGGTAGGTAGGTAGATAGATAGATAGAGATAGGTAGGTAGGTAGGTAGATAGATACAGATAGGTAGGTAGGTAGATATATAGATACAGATATGTAGGTAGGTAGATAGATAGAGATAGGTAGGTAGGTAGGTAGATAGATAGATAGATAGATACAGATAGGTAGGTAGGTAGATTGATAGATAGAGATAGGTAGGTAGGTAGATATATAGATACAGATATGTAGGTAGGTAGATAGATAGATAGATAGGTAGGTAGGTTGATAGATACAGATAGGTAGGTAGGTAGATAGATAGATACAGATAGGTAGGTATGTAGATTGATAGATAGAGATAGGTAGGTAGGTAGATTGATAGATACAGATAGGTAGGTAGGTAGATAGATAGATACAGATATGTAGGTAGGTAGATTGATAGATAGAGATAGGTAGGTAGGTAGATTGATAGATACAGATAGGTAGGTAGGTAGATAGATACAGATAGGTAGGTAGGTAGATTGATAGATAGAGATAGGTAGGTAGGTAGATTGATAGATACAGATAGGTAGGTAGGTAGATAGATAGATAGAGATAGGTAGGTAGGTAGGTAGATAGATAGAGATAGGTATGTAGGTAGATAGATAGAGATAGGTATGTAGGTAGGTAGATAGATAGATAGAGATAGGTAGGTAGGTAGGTAGATTGATAGAGACAGATAGGTAGGTAGGTAGATAGATAGAGATAGGTAGGTAGGTAGATTGATAGATAGAGATATGTAGGTAGGTAGATAGATAGATAGAGATAGGTAGGTAGGTAGATTGATAGATACAGATAGGTAGGTAGGTAGATAGATAGATAGAGATAGGTAGGTAGATAGATAGAGATAGGTAGGTAGGTAGGTAGATAGATAGATAGAGATAGATAGGTAGGTAGGTAGATTGATAGAGACAGATAGGTAGGTAGGTAGATAGATAGATAGAGATAGGTAGGTAGGTAGATAGATAGAGATAGCTAGGTAGGTAGATTGATAGATAGAGATAGGTAGGTAGGTAGGTAGATAGATAGAGATAGGTAGGTAGGTAGATTGATAGATACAGATAGGTAGGTAGGTAGATAGATAGAGATAGGTAGGTAGGTAGGTAGATAGATAGAGATAGATAGGTAGGTAGGTACATAGATACAGATAGGTAGGTAGGTAGATATATAGATACAGATATGTAGGTAGGTAGATAGATAGAGATAGGTAGGTAGGTAGGTAGATAGATAGATAGATACAGATAGGTAGGTAGGTAGATTGATAGATAGAGATAGGTAGGTAGGTAGATATATAGATACAGATATGTAGGTAGGTAGATAGATAGATAGATAGGTAGGTAGGTTGATAGATACAGATAGGTAGGTAGGTAGATAGATAGATACAGATAGGTAGGTATGTAGATTGATAGATAGAGATAGGTAGGTAGGTAGATTGATAGATACAGATAGGTAGGTAGGTAGATAGATAGAATCAGATATGTAGGTAGGTAGATTGATAGATAGAGATAGGTAGGTAGGTAGATTGATGGATACAGATAGGTAGGTAGGTAGATAGATACAGATAGGTAGGTAGGTAGATTGATAGATAGAGATAGGTAGGTAGGTAGATTGATAGATACAGATAGGTAGGTAGGTAGATAGATAGATACAGATAGGTAGGTAGGTAGATTGATAGATAGAGATAGGTAGGTAGGTAGGTAGGTAGATAGATAGAGATAGGTAGGTAGGTAGATTGATAGATACAGATAGGTAGGTAGGTAGATAGATAGATAGAGATAGGTAGGTAGGTAGGTAGATAGATAGATGTAGGTAGGTAGGTAGATAGATAGAGATAGGTATGTAGGTAGGTAGATAGATAGATAGAGATAGGTAGGTAGGTAGGTAGATTGATAGAGACAGATAGGTAGGTAGGTAGATAGATAGAGATAGGTAGGTAGGTAGATTGATAGATAGAGATATGTAGGTAGGTAGATAGATAGAGATAGGTAGGTAGGTAGATTGATAGATACAGATAGGTAGGTAGGTAGATAGATAGATAGAGATAGGTAGGTAGATAGATAGAGATAGGTAGGTAGGTAGGTAGATAGATAGATAGAGATAGATAGGTAGGTAGGTAGATTGATAGAGACAGATAGTAGGTAGGTAGATAGATAGATAGAGATAGGTAGGTAGGTAGATAGATAGAGATAGCTAGGTAGGTAGATTGATAGATAGAGATAGGTAGGTAGGGAGGTAGATAGATAGAGATAGGTAGGTAGGTAGATTGATAGATACAGATAGGTATGTAGGTAGATAGATAGAGATAGGTAGGTAGGTAGGTAGATAGATAGATAGAGATAGATAGGTAGGTAGGTAGATTGATAGAGACAGATAGGTAGGTAGGTAGATAGATAGAGATAGGTAGGTAGGTAGATTGATAGATACAGATAGGTAGGTAGGTAGATAGATAGATAGAGATAGGTAGATAGGTAGATAGATAGATACAGATAGGTAGGTAGGTAGATATATAGATATAGATATGTAGGTAGGTAGATAGATAGATAGAGATAGGTAGGTAGGTAGATTGATAGATAGAGATAGGTAGGTAGGTAGATAGATAGATACAGATAGGTAGGTAGATTGATAGATAGAGTTAGGTAGGTAGGTAGGTAGATAGATAGAGATAGGTAGGTAGGTAGATTGATAGAGATAGGTAGGTAGGTAGGTAGATAGATAGATAGAGATAGGTAGGTAGGTAGATAGATAGATACAGATAGGTAGGTAGGTAGATAGATAGATACAGATAGGTAGGTAGGTAGATTGATAGATAGAGATAGGTAGGTAGGTAGATTGATAGATACAGATAGGTAGGTAGGTAGATAGATAGATACAGATAGGTAGGTAGGTAGATTGATAGATAGAGATAGGTAGGTAGGTAGGTAGGTAGATAGATAGAGATAGGTAGGTAGGTAGATTGATAGATACAGATAGGTAGGTAGGTAGATAGATAGATAGAGATAGGTAGGTAGGTAGGTAGATTGATAGAGATAGGTAGGTAAGTAGGTAGATTGATAGAGATAGGTAGGTAGGTAGATTGATAGATAGAGATAGGTAAGTAGGTATATTGATAGATAGAGATAGGTAGATAGGTAGATAGATAGATACAGATATGTAGGTAGGTAGATAGATAGATAGAGATAGGTAGGTAGGTAGATAGATAGATAGAGATAGGTAGGTAGGTAGGTAGATAGATAGAGATAGGTAGGTAGGTAGGTAGATAGATACAGATAGGTAGGTAGGTAGATATATAGATAGAGATAGGTAGGTAGGTAGATAGATAGAGATAGGTAGGTAGGTAGATTGATAGATAGAGATAGGTAGGTAGGTAGGTAGATAGATAGAGATAGGTAGGTAGGTAGATTGATAGATACAGATAGGTAGGTAGGCAGATAGATAGATAGAGATAGGTAGGTAGGTAGATAGATAGAGATAGGTAGGTAGGTAGGTAGATAGATAGATAGAGATAGATAGGTAGGTAGGTAGATTGATAGAGACAGATAGGTAGGTAGGTAGATAGATAGATAGAGATAGGTAGGTAGGTAGATTGATAGATACAGATAGGTAGGTAGGTAGATAGATAGAGATAGGTAGGTAGGTAGATAGATAGATAGAGATAGGTAGGTAGGTAGGTAGATAGATAGATAGAGATAGGTAGGTAGGTAGATTGATAGATAGAGATAGGTAGGTAGGTAGATAGATACAGATAGGTAGGTAGGTAGATTGATAGATAGAGTTAGGTAGGTAGGTAGGTAGATAGATAGAGATAGGTAGGTAGGTAGGTTGATAGAGATAGGTAGGTAGGTAGGTAGATAGATAGATAGATAGAGATAGGTAGGTAGGTAGATAGATAGATACAGATAGGTAGGTAGGTAGATAGATAGATACAGATAGGTAGGTAGGTAGATTGATAGATAGAGATAGGAAGGTAGGTAGATTGATAGATACAGATAGGTAGGTAGGTAGATAGATAGATACAGATAGGTAGGTAGGTAGATAGATAGATAGAGATAGGTAGGTAGGTAGATAGATAGATAGAGATAGGTAGGTAGGTAGGTAGATAGATAGAGATAGGTAGGTAGGTAGGTAGATAGATACAGATAGGTAGGTAGGTAGATATATAGATACAGATATGTAGGTAGGTAGATAGATAGAGATAGGTAGGTAGGTAGGTAGATAGATAGATAGATACAGATAGGTAGGTAGGTAGATAGATAGATACAGATAGGTAGGTATGTAGATTGATACATAGAGATAGGTAGGTAGGTAGATTGATAGATACAGATAGGTAGGTAGGTAGATAGATAGATACAGACAGGTAGGTAGGTAGATTGATAGATAGAGATAGGTAGGTAGGTAGATTGATAGATACAGATAGGTAGGTAGGTAGATAGATAGATACAGATAGGTAGGTAGGTAGATTGATAGATAGAGATAGGTAGGTAGGTAGATAGATAGATACAGATAGGTAGGTAGGTAGATTGATAGATAGAGATAGGTAGGTAGGTAGATTGATAGATACAGATAGGTAGGTAGGTAGATAGATACAGATAGGTAGGTGGTTAGATTGATAGATAGAGATAGGTAGGTAGGTAGGTAGATAGATAGAGATAGGTAGGTAGGTAGATTGGTAGATACAGATAGGTAGGTAAGTAGATAGATAGATAGAGATAGGTAGGTAGTTAGATAGATAGATAGAGATAGGTAGGTAGGTAGATAGATAGAGATAGGTAGGTAGGTAGGTAGATAGATAGATAGAGATAGATAGGTAGGAAGGTAGATTGATATAGACAGATAGGTAGGTAGGTAGATAGATAGATAGAGATAGGTAGGTAGGTAGATAGATAGAGATAGGTAGGTAGGTAGATTGATAGATAGAGATTGGTAGGTAGGTAGGTAGATAGATAGAGATAGGTAGGTAGGTAGGTAGATAGATAGAGATAGGTAGGTAGGTAGATTGATAGATACAGATAGGTAGGTAGGTAGATAGGTAGATAGAGATAGGTAGGTAGGTAGATAGATAGATAGAGATAGGTATGTAGGTAGATAGATAGAGATAGGTAGGTAGGTAGATTGATAGATAGAGATAGGTAGGTAGGTAGGTAGGTAGATAGAGATAGGTAGGTAGGTAGATTGATCGATACAGATAGGTAGGTAGGTAGATAGATAGAGATAGGTAGATAGGTAGATAGATAGATACAGATAGGTAGGTAGGTAGATATATAGATACAGATATGTAGGTAGGTAGATAGATAGATAGAGATAGGTAGGTAGGTAGATTGATAGATAGAGATAGGTAGGTAGGTAGATAGATAGATAGATAGATAGATAGATAGATAGAGATAGGTAGGTAGGTAGATTGATAGATAGAGATAGGTAGGTAGGTAGATAGATAGAGATAGGTAGGTAGGTAGATTGATAGAGATAGGTAGGTAGGTAGGTAGATAGATAGATAGAGATAGGTAGGTAGGTAGATAGATAGATACAGATAGGTAGGTAGGTAGATATATAGATACAGATATGTAGGTAGGTAGATAGATAGATACAGATAGGTAGGTAGGTATGTAGATAGATACAGATATGTAGGTAGGTAGATAGATAGATAGAGATAGGTAGGTAGTTAGATAGATAGATAGAGATAGGTAGGTAGGTAGATAGATAGAGATAGGTAGGTAGGTAGGTAGATAGATAGATAGAGATAGATAGGTAGGTAGGTAGATTGATAGAGACAGATAGGTAGGTAGGTAGATAGATAGATAGAGATAGGTAGGTAGGTAGATAGATAGAGATAGGTAGGTAGGTAGATTGATAGATAGAGATAGGTAGGTAGGTAGGTAGATAGATAGAGATAGGTAGGTAGGTAGGTAGATAGATAGAGATAGGTAGGTAGGTAGATTGATAGATACAGATAGGTAGGTAGGTAGATAGGTAGATAGAGATAGGTAGGTAGGTAGATAGATAGATAGAGATAGGTAGGTAGGTAGATAGATAGAGATAGGTAGGTAGGTAGATTGATAGATAGAGATAGGTAGGTAGGTAGATAGATAGATAGAGATAGGTAGGTAGGTAGATTGATTAATACAGATAGGTAGGTAGGTAGATAGATAGAGATAGGTAGATAGGTAGATAGATAGATACAGATAGGTAGGTAGGTAGATATATAGATACAGATATGTAGGTAGGTAGATAGATAGATAGAGATAGGTAGGTAGGTAGATTGATAGATAGAGATAGGTAGGTAGGTAGATAGATAGATAGATACAGATAGGTAGGTAGGTAGATTGATAGATAGAGATAGGTAGGTAGGTAGATAGATAGAGATAGGTAGGTAGTTAGATTGATAGAGATAGGTAGGTAGGTAGGTAGATAGATAGATAGAGATAGGTAGGTAGGTAGATAGATAGATACAGATAGGTAGGTAGGTAGATATATAGATACAGATATGTAGGTAGGTAGATAGATAGATACAGATAGGTAGGTAGGTATGTAGATAGATACAGATATGTAGGTAGGTAGATAGATAGATAGAGATAGGTAGGTAGGTAGATTGATAGATACAGATAGGTGGGTAGGTAGATAGATAGATACAGATATGTAGGTAGGTAGATAGGTAGATAGATAGAGATAGGTAGGTTGGTAGATTGATAGATACAGATAGGTAGGTAGGTAGATAGATAGATAGAGATAGGTAGGTAGGTAGATTGATAGAGATAGGTAGGTAGGTAGGTAGATTGATGGAGATAGGTAGGTAGGTAGATTGATAGAGATAGGTAGGTAGGTAGATTGATAGATAGAGATAGGTAGATAGGTAGATAGATAGATACAGATAGGTAGGTAGGTAGATAGATAGATACAGATATGTAGGTAGGTAGATAGATAGAGATAGGTAGGTAGGTAGATTGATAGATACAGATAGGTAGGTAGGTAGATAGATAGATACAGATAGGTAGGTAGGTAGATTGATAGATAGAGATAGGTAGGTAGGTAGATTGATAGATACAGATAGGTAGGTAGGTAGATTGATAGATAGAGATAGGTAGGTAGGTAGGTAGATAGATACAGATAGGTAGGTAGGTAGATTGATAGATACAGATATGTAGGTAGGTAGATAGATAGATAGATAGATAGATAGATAGATAGATAGATAGATAGATAGATAGGTAGGTAGGTAGATTGATAGATACAGATAGGTAGGTAGGTAGATAGATAGATACAGATAGGTAGGTATGTAGATTGATAGATAGAGATAGGTAGGTAGGTAGATTGATAGATACAGATAGGTAGGTAGGTAGATAGATAGATACAGATATGTAGGTAGGTGGATTGATAGATAGAGATAGGTAGGTAGGTAGATATATAGATACAGATATGTAGGTAGGTAGATAGATAGATACAGATAGGTAGGTAGGTATGTAGATAGATACAGATATGTAGGTAGGTAGATAGATAGATAGAGATAGGTAGGTAGGTAGATTGATAGATACAGATAGGTGGGTAGGTAGATAGATAGATACAGATATGTAGGTAGGTAGATAGGTAGATAGATAGAGATAGGTAGGTTGGTAGATTGATAGATACAGATAGGTAGGTAGGTAGATAGATAGATAGAGATAGGTAGGTAGGTAGATTGATAGAGATAGGTAGGTAGGTAGGTAGATTGATGGAGATAGGTAGGTAGGTAGATTGATAGAGATAGGTAGGTAGGTAGATTGATAGATAGAGATAGGTAGATAGGTAGATAGATAGATACAGATAGGTAGGTAGGTAGATAGATAGATACAGATATGTAGGTAGGTAGATAGATAGAGATAGGTAGGTAGGTAGATTGATAGATACAGATAGGTAGGTAGGTAGATAGATAGATACAGATAGGTAGGTAGGTAGATTGATAGATAGAGATAGGTAGGTAGGTAGATTGATAGATACAGATAGGTAGGTAGGTAGATTGATAGATAGAGATAGGTAGGTAGGTAGGTAGATAGATACAGATAGGTAGGTAGGTAGATTGATAGATACAGATATGTAGGTAGGTAGATAGATAGATAGATAGATAGATAGATAGATAGATAGATAGATAGATAGATAGATAGATAGATAGATAGATAGATAGATAGATAGATAGGTAGGTAGGTAGATTGATAGATACAGATAGGTAGGTAGGTAGATAGATAGATACAGATAGGTAGGTATGTAGATTGATAGATAGAGATAGGTATGTAGGTAGCTCGATAGATACAGATAGGTAGGTAGGTAGATAGATAGATACAGATATGTAGGTAGGTGGATTGATAGATAGAGATAGGTAGGTAGGTAGATTGATAGATACAGATAGGTAGGTAGGTAGATAGATAGATACAGATAGGTAGGTAGGTAGATTGATAGATAGAGAAAGGTAGTTAGGTAGATTGATAGATACAGATAGGTAAGTAGGTAGATAGATTGATACAGATAGGTAGGTAGGTAGATTGATAGATAGAGATAGGTAGGTAGGTAGGTAGATAGATAGAGATAGGTAGGTAGGTAGATTGATAGATACAGATAGGTAGGTAGGTAGATAGATAGATAGAGATAGGTAGGTAGGTAGGTAGATAGATAGAGATAGGTAGGTAGGTAGATAGATAGAGATAGCTATGTAGGTAGGTAGATAGATAGAGATAGGTAGGTAGGTAGGTAGGTAGATAGATAGATAGATACAGATAGGTAGGTAGGTAGATTGATAGATAGAGATAGGTAGGTAGGTAGATAGATAGATAGAGATAGGTAGGTAGGTAGATATATAGATACAGATATGTAGGTAGGTAGATAGATAGATAGATAGATAGATAGATAGATAGATAGATAGATAGGTAGGTAGGTAGATTGATAGATAAAGATAGGTAGGTAGGTAGATAGATAGATACAGATAGGTAGGTATGTAGATTGATAGATAGAGATAGGTAGGTAGGTAGTTTAATAGATACAGATAGGTAGGTAGGTAGATAAATAGATACAGATATGTAGGTAGGTAGATTGATAGATAGAGATAGGTAGGTAGGTAGATAGATAGATACAGATAGGTAGGTAGGTAGATTGATAGATAGAGAAAGGTAGGTAGGTAGATTGATAGATACAGATAGGTAGGTAGGTAGATAGATTGATACAGATAGGTAGGTAGGTAGATTGATAGATAGAGATAGGTAGGTAGGTAGGTAGGTAGATAGATAGAGATAGGTAGGTAGGTAGATTGATAGATACAGATAGGTAGGTAGGTAGATAGATAGATAGAGATAGGTAGGTAGGTAGGTAGATAGATAGAGATAGGTAGGTAGGTAGATAGATAGAGATAGGTATGTAGGTAGGTAGATAGATAGATAGAGATAGGTAGGTAGGTAGGTAGATTGATAGAGACAGATAGGTAGGTAGGTAGATAGAGATAGGTAGGTAGGTAGATTGATAGATAGAGATTGGTAGGTAGGTAGGTAGGTAGGTAGATAGAGATAGGTAGGTAGGTAGGTAGATAGATAGAGATAGGTAGGTAGGTAGATTGATAGATACAGATAGGTAGGTAGGTAGATAGGTAGATAGAGATAGGTAGGTAGGTAGATAGATAGATAGAGATAGGTAGGTAGGTAGATAGATAGAGATAGGTAGGTAGGTAGATTGATAGATAGAGATAGGTAGGTAGGTAGATAGATAGATAGAGATAGGTAGGTAGGTAGATTGATTAATACAGATAGGTAGGTAGGTAGATAGATAGAGATAGGTAGATAGGTAGATAGATAGATACAGATAGGTAGGTAGGTAGATATATAGATACAGATATGTAGGTAGGTAGATAGATAGATAGAGATAGGTAGGTAGGTAGATTGATAGATAGAGATAGGTAGGTAGGTATATAGATAGATAGATACAGATAGGTAGGTAGGTAGATTGATAGATAGAGATAGGTAGGTAGGTAGATAGATAGAGATAGGTAGGTAGTTAGATTGATAGAGATAGGTAGGTAGGTAGGTAGATAGATAGATAGAGATAGGTAGGTAGGTAGATAGATAGATACAGATAGGTAGGTAGGTAGATATATAGATACAGATATGTAGGTAGGTAGATAGATAGATACAGATAGGTAGGTAGGTATGTAGATAGATACAGATATGTAGGTAGGTAGATAGATAGATAGAGATAGGTAGGTAGGTAGATTGATAGATACAGATAGGTGGGTAGGTAGATAGATAGATACAGATATGTAGGTAGGTAGATAGGTAGATAGATAGAGATAGGTAGGTTGGTAGATTGATAGATACAGATAGGTAGGTAGGTAGATAGATAGATAGAGATAGGTAGGTAGGTAGATTGATAGAGATAGGTAGGTAGGTAGGTAGATTGATGGAGATAGGTAGGTAGGTAGATTGATAGAGATAGGTAGGTAGGTAGATTGATAGATAGAGATAGGTAGATAGGTAGATAGATAGATACAGATCGGTAGGTAGGTAGATAGATAGATACAGATATGTAGGTAGGTAGATAGATAGAGATAGGTAGGTAGGTAGATTGATAGATACAGATAGGTAGGTAGGTAGATAGATAGATACAGATAGGTAGGTAGGTAGATTGATAGATAGAGATAGGTAGGTAGGTAGATTGATAGATACAGATAGGTAGGTAGGTAGATTGATAGATAGAGATAGGTAGGTAGGTAGGTAGATAGATACAGATAGGTAGGTAGGTAGATTGATAGATACAGATATGTAGGTAGGTAGATAGATAGATAGATAGATAGATAGATAGATAGATAGATAGATAGATAGATAGGTAGGTAGGTAGATTGATAGATACAGATAGGTAGGTAGGTAGATAGATAGATACAGATAGGTAGGTATGTAGATTGATAGATAGAGATAGGTAGGTAGGTAGATTGATAGATACAGATAGGTAGGTAGGTAGATAGATAGATACAGATATGTAGGTAGGTGGATTGATAGATAGAGATAGGTAGGTAGGTAGATATATAGATACAGATATGTAGGTAGGTAGATAGATAGATACAGATAGGTAGGTAGGTATGTAGATAGATACAGATATGTAGGTAGGTAGATAGATAGATAGAGATAGGTAGGTAGGTAGATTGATAGATACAGATAGGTGGGTAGGTAGATAGATAGATACAGATATGTAGGTAGGTAGATAGGTAGATAGATAGAGATAGGTAGGTTGGTAGATTGATAGATACAGATAGGTAGGTAGGTAGATAGATAGATAGAGATAGGTAGGTAGGTAGATTGATAGAGATAGGTAGGTAGGTAGGTAGATTGATGGAGATAGGTAGGTAGGTAGATTGATAGAGATAGGTAGGTAGGTAGATTGATAGATAGAGATAGGTAGATAGGTAGATAGATAGATACAGATAGGTAGGTAGGTAGATAGATAGATACAGATATGTAGGTAGGTAGATAGATAGAGATAGGTAGGTAGGTAGATTGATAGATACAGATAGGTAGGTAGGTAGATAGATAGATACAGATAGGTAGGTAGGTAGATTGATAGATAGAGATAGGTAGGTAGGTAGATTGATAGATACAGATAGGTAGGTAGGTAGATTGATAGATAGAGATAGGTAGGTAGGTAGGTAGATAGATACAGATAGGTAGGTAGGTAGATTGATAGATACAGATATGTAGGTAGGTAGATAGATAGATAGATAGATAGATAGATAGATAGATAGATAGATAGATAGATAGATAGATAGATAGATAGATAGATAGATAGGTAGGTAGGTTGATTGATAGATACAGATAGGTAGGTAGGTAGATAGATAGATACAGATAGGTAGGTATGTAGATTGATAGATAGAGATAGGTAGGTAGGTAGATCGATAGATACAGATAGGTAGGTAGGTAGATAGATAGATACAGATATGTAGGTAGGTGGATTGATAGATAGAGATAGGTAGGTAGGTAGATTGATAGATACAGATAGGTAGGTAGGTAGATAGATAGATACAGATAGGTAGGTAGGTAGATTGATAGATAGAGAAAGGTAGTTAGGTAGATTGATAGATACAGATAGGTAAGTAGGTAGATAGATTGATACAGATAGGTAGGTAGGTAGATTGATAGATAGAGATAGGTAGGTAGGTAGGTAGATAGATAGAGATAGGTAGGTAGGTAGATTGATAGATACAGATAGGTAGGTAGGTAGATAGATAGATAGAGATAGGTAGGTAGGTAGGTAGATAGATAGAGATAGGTAGGTAGGTAGATAGATAGAGATAGCTATGTAGGTAGGTAGATAGATAGAGATAGGTAGGTAGGTAGGTAGGTAGATAGATAGATAGATACAGATAGGTAGGTAGGTAGATTGATAGATAGAGATAGGTAGGTAGGTAGATAGATAGATAGAGATAGGTAGGTAGGTAGATATATAGATACAGATATGTAGGTAGGTAGATAGATAGATAGATAGATAGATAGATAGATAGATAGATAGATAGATAGATAGATAGATAGATAGATAGATAGGTAGGTAGGTAGATTGATAGATAAAGATAGGTAGGTAGGTAGATAGATAGATACAGATAGGTAGGTATGTAGATTGATAGATAGAGATAGGTAGGTAGGTAGTTTAATAGATACAGATAGGTAGGTAGGTAGATAGATAGATACAGATATGTAGGTAGGTAGATTGATAGATAGAGAAAGGTAGGTAGGTAGATTGATAGATACAGATAGGTAGGTAGGTAGATAGATTGATACAGATAGGTAGGTAGGTAGATTGATAGATAGAGATAGGTAGGTAGGTAGGTAGGTAGATAGATAGAGATAGGTAGGTAGGTAGATTGATAGATACAGATAGGTAGGTAGGTAGATAGATAGATAGAGATAGGTAGGTAGGTAGGTAGATAGATAGAGATAGGTAGGTAGGTAGATAGATAGAGATAGGTATGTAGGTAGGTAGATAGATAGATAGAGATAGGTAGGTAGGTAGGTAGATTGATAGAGACAGATAGGTAGGTAGGTAGATAGAGATAGGTAGGTAGGTAGATTGATAGATAGAGATTGGTAGGTAGGTAGGTAGATAGATAGAGATAGGTAGGTAGGTAGATTGATAGATACAGATAGGTAGGTAGGTAGATAGATAGATAGAGATAGGTAGGTAGATAGATAGAGATAGGTAGGTAGGTAGATAGATAGATAGAGATAGATAGGTAGGTAGGTAGATTGATAGAGACAGATAGGTAGGTAGGTAGATAGATAGATAGAGATAGGTAGGTAGGTAGATAGATAGAGATAGGTAGGTAGGTAGATTGATAGATAGAGATAGGTAGGTAGGTAGGTAGATAGATAGAGATAGGTAGGTAGGTAGATTGATAGATACAGATAGGTAGGTAGGTAGATAGATAGATAGAGATAGGTAGGTAGGTAGGTAGATAGATAGAGATAGATAGGTAGGTAGGTAGATTGATAGAGACAGATAGGTAGGTAGGTAGATAGATAGATAGAGATAGGTAGATAGGTAGATAGATAGATACAGATAGGTAGGTAGGTAGATATATAGATATAGATATGTAGGTAGGTAGATAGATAGATAGAGATAGGTAGGTAGGTAGATTGATAGATAGAGATAGGTAGGTAGGTAGATAGATAGATACAGATAGGTAGGTAGGTAGGTAGGTAGATAGATACAGATAGGTAGGTAGGTAGATTGATAGATACAGATAGGTAGGTAGGTAGATAGATTGATAGAGATAGGTAGGTAGGTAGATAGATAGATAGAGATAGGTAGGTAGGTAGGTAGATAGATACAGATAGGCAGGTAGGTAGATATATAGATACAGATATGTAGGTAGGTAGATAGATAGAGATAGGTAGGTAGGTAGGTAGGTAGGTAGATAGATAGATAGATACAGATAGGTAGGTAGGTAGATTGATAGATAGAGATAGGTAGGTAGGTAGATAGATAGATAGAGATAGGTAGGTAGGTAGATATATAGATACAGATATGTAGGTAGGTAGATTGATAGATAGAGATAGGTAGGTAGGTAGATTGATAGATACAGATAGGTAGGTAGGTAGATAGATAGATACAGATAGGTAATTAGGTAGATTGATAGATAGAGAAAGGTAGGTAGGTAGATTGATAGATACAGATAGGTAGGTAGGTAGATAGATTGGTACAGATAGGTAGGTAGGTAGATTGATAGATAGAGATAGGTAGGTAGGTAGATAGATAGATACAGATAGGTAGGTATGTAGATTGATAGATAGAGATAGGTAGGTAGGTAGATTGATAGATACAGATATGTAGGTAGGTAGATTGATAGATAGAGATAGGTAGGTAGGTAGATTGATAGATACAGATAGGTAGGTAGGTAGATAGATAGATACAGATAGGTAATTAGGTAGATTGATAGATAGAGAAAGGTAGGTAGGTAGATTGATTGATACAGATAGGTAGGTAGGTAGATAGATTGATACAGATAGGTAGGTAGGTAGATTGATAGATAGAGATAGGTAGGTAGGTAGGTAGGTAGATAGATAGAGATAGGTAGGTAGGTAGATTGATAGATACAGATAGGTAGGTAGGTAGATAGATAGATAGAGATAGGTAGGTAGGTAGATAGATAGAGATAGGTAGGTAGGTAGATAGATAGAGATAGGTATGTAGGTAGGTAGATAGATAGATAGAGATAGGTAGGTAGGTAGGTAGATTGATAGAGACAGATAGGTAGGTAGGTAGATAGAGATAGGTAGGTAGGTAGATTGATAGATAGAGATAGGTAGGTAGGTAGGTAGATAGATAGAGATAGGTAGGTAGGTAGATTGATAGATACAGATAGGTAGGTAGGTGGATAGATAGATAGAGATAGGTAGGTAGATAGATAGAGATAGGTAGGTAGGTAGGTAGATAGATAGATAGAGATAGATAGGTAGGTAGGTAGATTGATAGATAGAGATAGGTAGGTAGGTAGATAGGTAGATACAGACAGGTAGGTAGGTAGATAGATAGATAGAGATAGGTAGGTAGGTAGGTAGATTGATAGAGACAGATAGGTAGGTAGGTAGATAGATAGATAGATAGAGATAGGTAGGTAGGTAGATAGATAGAGATAGGTAGGTAGGTAGATAGATAGAGATAGGTATGTAGGTAGGTAGATAGATAGAGATAGGTAGGTAGGTAGGTAGATTGATAGAGACAGATAGGTAGGTAGGTAGATAGAGATAGGTAGGTAGGTAGATTGATAGATAGAGATAGGTAGGTAGGTAGATAGATAGAGATAGGTAGGTAGGTAGATTGATAGATACAGATAGGTAGGTAGGTGGATAGATAGAGATAGGTAGGTAGATAGATAGAGATAGGTAGGTAGGTAGGTAGATAGATAGATAGAGATAGGTAGGTAGGTAGATAGATAGAGATAGGTAGGTAGGTAGATTGATAGATAGAGATAGGTAGGTAGGTAGGTAGATAGATAGAGATAGGTAGGTAGGTAGATTGATAGATACAGATAGGTAGGTAGGTAGATAGATAGATAGAGATAGGTAGGTAGGTAGATAGATAGAGATAGGTAGGTAGGTAGGTAGATAGATAGATAGAGATAGATAGGTAGGTAGGTAGATTGATAGAGACAGATAGGTAGGTAGGTAGATAGATAGATAGAGATAGGTAGGTAGGTAGATTGATAGATACAGATAGGTAGGTAGGTAGATAGATAGATAGAGATAGGTAGATAGGTAGATAGATAGATACAGATAGGTAGGTAGGTAGATATATAGATATAGATATGTAGGTAGGTAGATAGATAGATAGAGATAGGTAGGTAGGTAGATTGATAGATAGAGATAGGTAGGTAGGTAGATAGATAGATACAGATAGGTAGGTAGTTAGGTAGGTAGATAGATAGATAGAGATAGGTAGGTAGGTAGATAGATAGATAGAGATAGGTAGGTAGGTAGGTAGATAGATACAGATAGGCAGGTAGGTAGATATATAGATACAGATATGTAGGTAGGTAGATAGATAGAGATAGGTAGGTAGGTAGGTAGGTAGATAGATAGATACAGATAGGTAGGTAGGTAGATTGATAGATAGAGATAGGTAGGTAGGTAGATAGATAGATAGAGATAGGTAGGTAGGTAGATATATAGATACAGATATGTAGGTAGGTAGATTGATAGATAGAGATAGGTAGGTAGGTAGATTGATAGATACAGATAGGTAGGTAGGTAGATAGATAGATACAGATAGGTAATTAGGTACATTGATAGATAGAGAAAGGTAGGTAGGTAGATTGATAGATACAGATAGGTAGGTAGGTAGATAGATTGGTACAGATAGGTAGGTAGGTAGATTGATAGATAGAGATAGGTAGGTAGGTAGATAGATAGATACAGATAGGTAGGTATGTAGATTGATAGATAGAGATAGGTAGGTAGGTAGATTGATAGATACAGATAGGTAGGTAGGTAGATAGATAGATACAGATAGGTAATTAGGTAGATTGATAGATAGAGAAAGGTAGGTAGGTAGATTGATTGATACAGATAGGTAGGTAGGTAGATAGATTGATACAGATAGGTAGGTAGGTAGATTGATAGATAGAGATAGGTAGGTAGGTAGGTAGGTAGATAGATAGAGATAGGTAGGTAGGTAGATTGATAGATACAGATAGGTAGGTAGGTAGATAGATAGATAGAGATAGGTAGGTAGGTAGATAGATAGAGATAGGTAGGTAGGTAGATAGATAGAGATAGGTATGTAGGTAGGTAGATAGATAGATAGAGATAGGTAGGTAGGTAGGTAGATTGATAGAGACAGATAGGTAGGTAGGTAGATAGAGATAGGTAGGTAGGTAGATTGATAGATAGAGATAGATAGGTAGGTAGGTAGATTGATAGATAGAGATAGGTAGGTAGGTAGATAGGTAGATACAGACAGGTAGGTAGGTAGATAGATAGATAGAGATAGATAGGTAGGTAGGTAGATTGATAGAGACAGATAGGTAGGTAGGTAGATAGATAGATAGAGATAGGTAGGTAGGTAGATAGATAGAGATAGGTAGGTAGGTAGATAGATAGAGATAGGTATGTAGGTAGGTAGATAGATAGAGATAGGTAGGTAGATAGATAGAGATAGGTAGGTAGGTAGGTAGATAGATAGATAGAGATAGATAGGTAGGTAGGTAGATTGATAGATAGAGATAGGTAGGTAGGTAGATAGGTAGATACAGACAGGTAGGTAGGTAGATAGATAGATAGAGATAGATAGGTAGGTAGGTAGATTGATAGAGACAGATAGGTAGGTAGGTAGATAGATAGATAGAGATAGGTAGGTAGGTAGATAGATAGAGATAGGTAGGTAGGTAGATAGATAGAGATAGGTATGTAGGTAGGTAGATAGATAGAGATAGGTAGGTAGGTAGGTAGATTGATAGAGACAGATAGGTAGGTAGGTAGATAGAGATAGGTAGGTAGGTAGATTGATAGATAGAGATAGGTAGGTAGGTAGATAGATAGAGATAGGTAGGTAGGTAGATTGATAGATACAGATAGGTAGGTAGGTGGATAGATAGAGATAGGTAGGTAGATAGATAGAGATAGGTAGGTAGGTAGGTAGATAGATAGATAGAGATAGGTAGGTAGGTAGATAGATAGAGATAGGTAGGTAGGTAGATTGATAGATAGAGATAGGTAGGTAGGTAGGTAGATAGATAGAGATAGGTAGGTAGGTAGATTGATAGATACAGATAGGTAGGTAGGTAGATAGATAGATAGAGATAGGTAGGTAGGTAGATAGATAGAGATAGGTAGGTAGGTAGGTAGGTAGATAGATAGAGATAGATAGGTAGGTAGGTAGATTGATAGAGACAGATAGGTAGGTAGGTAGATAGATAGATAGAGATAGGTAGGTAGGTAGATTGATAGATACAGATAGGTAGGTAGGTAGATAGATAGATAGAGATAGGTAGATAGGTAGATAGATAGATACAGATAGGTAGGTAGGTAGATATATAGATATAGATATGTAGGTAGGTAGATAGATAGATAGAGATAGGTAGGTAGGTAGATAGATAGAGATAGGTAGGTAGGTAGGTAGATAGATACAGATAGGCAGGTAGGTAGATATATAGATACAGATATGTAGGTAGGTAGATAGATAGAGATAGGTAGGTAGGTAGGTAGGTAGATAGATAGATAGATACAGATAGGTAGGTAGGTAGATTGATAGATAGAGATAGGTAGGTAGGTAGATAGATAGATAGAGATAGGTAGGTAGGTAGATATATAGATACAGATATGTAGGTAGGTAGATTGATAGATAGAGATAGGTAGGTAGGTAGATTGATAGATACAGATAGGTAGGTAGGTAGATAGATAGATACAGATAGGTAATTAGGTAGATTGATAGATAGAGAAAGGTAGGTAGGTAGATTGATAGATACAGATAGGTAGGTAGGTAGATAGATTGGTACAGATAGGTAGGTAGGTAGATTGATAGATAGAGATAGGTAGGTAGGTAGATAGATAGATACAGATAGATAGGTATGTAGATTGATAGATAGAGATAGGTAGGTAGGTAGATTGATAGATACAGATATGTAGGTAGGTAGATTGATAGATAGAGATAGGTAGGTAGGTAGATTGATAGATACAGATAGGTAGGTAGGTAGATAGATAGATACAGATAGGTAATTAGGTAGATTGATAGATAGAGAAAGGTAGGTAGGTAGATTGATAGATACAGATAGGTAGGTAGGTAGATATATTGATACAGATAGGTAGGTAGGTAGATTGATAGATAGAGATAGGTAGGTAGGTAGGTAGGTAGATAGATAGAGATAGGTAGGTAGGTAGATTGATAGATACAGATAGGTAGGTAGGTAGATAGATAGATAGAGATAGGTAGGTAGGTAGATAGATAGAGATAGGTAGGTAGGTAGATAGATAGAGATAGGTATGTAGGTAGGTAGATAGATAGATAGAGATAGGTAGGTAGGTAGGTAGATTGATAGAGACAGATAGGTAGGTAGGTAGAGATAGGTAGGTAGGTAGATTGATAGATAGAGATAGGTAGGTAGGTAGGTAGATAGATAGAGATAGGTAGGTAGGTAGATTGATAGATACAGATAGGTAGGTAGGTGGATAGATAGATAGAGATAGGTAGGTAGATAGATAGAGATAGGTAGGTAGGTAGGTAGATAGATAGATAGAGATAGATAGGTAGGTAGGTAGATTGATAGATAGAGATAGGTAGGTAGGTAGATAGGTAGATACAGACAGGTAGGTAGGTAGATAGATAGATAGAGATAGATAGGTAGGTAGGTAGATTGATAGAGACAGATAGGTAGGTAGGTAGATAGATAGATAGATAGAGATAGGTAGGTAGGCAGATAGATGGAGATAGGTAGGTAGGTAGATAGATAGAGATAGGTATGTAGGTAGGTAGATAGATAGAGATAGGTAGGTAGGTAGGTAGATTGATAGAGACAGATAGGTAGGTAGGTAGATAGAGATAGGTAGGTAGGTAGATTGATAGATAGAGATAGGTAGGTAGGTAGGTAGATAGATAGAGATAGGTAGGTAGGTAGATTGATAGATACAGATAGGTAGGTAGGTGGATAGATAGATAGAGATAGGTAGGTAGATAGATAGAGATAGGTAGGTAGGTAGGTAGATAGATAGATAGAGATAGGTAGGTAGGTAGATAGATAGAGATAGGTAGGTAGGTAGATTGATAGATAGAGATAGGTAGGTAGGTAGGTAGATAGATAGAGATAGGTAGGTAGGTAGATTGATAGATACAGATAGGTAGGTAGATAGATAGATAGAGATAGGTAGGTAGGTAGATAGATAGAGATAGGTAGGTAGGTAGGTAGATAGATAGATAGAGATAGATAGGTAGGTAGGTAGATTGATAGAGACAGATAGGTAGGTAGGTAGATAGATAATTAGAGATAGGTAGGTAGGTAGATTGATAGATACAGATAGGTAGGTAGGTAGATAGATAGATAGAGATAGGTAGATAGGTAGATAGATAGATACAGATAGGTAGGTAGGTAGATATATAGATATAGATATGTAGGTAGGTAGATAGATAGATAGAGATAGGTAGGTAGGTAGATTGATAGATAGAGATAGGTAGGTAGGTAGATAGATAGATACAGATAGGTAGGTAGTTAGGTAGGTAGATAGATAGATAGATACAGATAGGTAGGTAGGTAGATTGATAGATAGAGATAGGTAGGTAGGTAGATAGATAGATAGAGATAGGTAGGTAGGTAGATATATAGATACAGATATGTAGGTAGGTAGATAGATAGATAGATAGATAGATAGATAGATAGATAGATAGATAGATAGATAGGTAGGTAGGTAGATTGATAGATACAGATAGGTAGGTAGGTAGATAGATAGATACAGATAGGTAGGTATATAGATTGATAGATAGAGATAGGTAGGGAGGTAGATTGATAGATACAGATAGGTAGGTAGGTAGATAGATACAGATATGTAGGTAGGTAGATTGATAGATAGAGATAGGTAGGTAGGTAGATTGATAGATACAGATAGGTAGGTAGGTAGATAGATAGATACAGATAGGTAGGTAGGTAGATTGATAGATAGAGATAGGTAGGTAGGTAGATTGATAGATACAGATAGGTAGGTAGGTAGATAGATTGATACAGATAGGTAGGTAGGTAGATTGATAGATAGAGATAGGTAGGTAGGTAGGTAGGTAGATAGAGATAGGTAGGTAGGTAGATTGATAGATACAGATAGGTAGGTAGGTAGATAGATAGATAGAGATAGGTAGGTAGGTAGGTAGATAGATAGAGATAGGTAGGTAGGTAGATAGATAGAGATAGGTATGTAGGTAGGTAGATAGATAGATAGAGATAGGTAGGTAGGTAGATTGATAGAGACAGATAGGTAGGTAGGTAGATAGAGATAGGTAGGTAGGTAGATTGATAGATAGAGATAGGTAGGTAGGTAGGTAGATAGATAGAGATTGGTAGGTAGGTAGATTGATAGATACAGATATGTAGGTAGGTAGATAGATAGAGATAGGTAGGTAGGTAGGTAGGTAGATAGATAGATACAGATAGGTAGGTAGGTAGATTGATAGATAGAGATAGGTAGGTAGGTAGATAGATAGATAGAGATAGGTAGGTAGGTAGATATATAGATACAGATATGTAGGTAGGTAGATTGATAGATAGAGATAGGTAGGTAGGTAGATTGATAGATACAGATAGGTAGGTAGGTAGATAGATAGATACAGATAGGTAATTAGGTACATTGATAGATAGAGAAAGGTAGGTAGGTAGATTGATAGATACAGATAGGTAGGTAGGTAGATAGATTGGTACAGATAGGTAGGTAGGTAGATTGATAGATAGAGATAGGTAGGTAGGTAGATAGATAGATACAGATAGGTAGGTATGTAGATTGATAGATAGAGATAGGTAGGTAGGTAGATTGATAGATACAGATAGGTAGGTAGGTAGATAGATAGATACAGATAGGTAATTAGGTAGATTGATAGATAGAGAAAGGTAGGTAGGTAGATTGATTGATACAGATAGGTAGGTAGGTAGATAGATTGATACAGATAGGTAGGTAGGTAGATTGATAGATAGAGATAGGTAGGTAGGTAGGTAGGTAGATAGATAGAGATAGGTAGGTAGGTAGATTGATAGATACAGATAGGTAGGTAGGTAGATAGATAGATAGAGATAGGTAGGTAGGTAGATAGATAGAGATAGGTAGGTAGGTAGATAGATAGAGATAGGTATGTAGGTAGGTAGATAGATAGATAGAGATAGGTAGGTAGGTAGGTAGATTGATAGAGACAGATAGGTAGGTAGGTAGATAGAGATAGGTAGGTAGGTAGATTGATAGATAGAGATAGATAGGTAGGTAGGTAGATTGATAGATAGAGATAGGTAGGTAGGTAGATAGGTAGATACAGACAGGTAGGTAGGTAGATAGATAGATAGAGATAGATAGGTAGGTAGGTAGATTGATAGAGACAGATAGGTAGGTAGGTAGATAGATAGATAGAGATAGGTAGGTAGGTAGATAGATAGAGATAGGTAGGTAGGTAGATAGATAGAGATAGGTATGTAGGTAGGTAGATAGATAGAGATAGGTAGGTAGATAGATAGAGATAGGTAGGTAGGTAGGTAGATAGATAGATAGAGATAGATAGGTAGGTAGGTAGATTGATAGATAGAGATAGGTAGGTAGGTAGATAGGTAGATACAGACAGGTAGGTAGGTAGATAGATAGATAGAGATAGATAGGTAGGTAGGTAGATTGATAGAGACAGATAGGTAGGTAGGTAGATAGATAGATAGAGATAGGTAGGTAGGTAGATAGATAGAGATAGGTAGGTAGGTAGATAGATAGAGATAGGTATGTAGGTAGGTAGATAGATAGAGATAGGTAGGTAGGTAGGTAGATTGATAGAGACAGATAGGTAGGTAGGTAGATAGAGATAGGTAGGTAGGTAGATTGATAGATAGAGATAGGTAGGTAGGTAGATAGATAGAGATAGGTAGGTAGGTAGATTGATAGATACAGATAGGTAGGTAGGTGGATAGATAGAGATAGGTAGGTAGATAGATAGAGATAGGTAGGTAGGTAGGTAGATAGATAGATAGAGATAGGTAGGTAGGTAGATAGATAGAGATAGGTAGGTAGGTAGATTGATAGATAGAGATAGGTAGGTAGGTAGGTAGATAGATAGAGATAGGTAGGTAGGTAGATTGATAGATACAGATAGGTAGGTAGGTAGATAGATAGATAGAGATAGGTAGGTAGGTAGATAGATAGAGATAGGTAGGTAGGTAGGTAGGTAGATAGATAGAGATAGATAGGTAGGTAGGTAGATTGATAGAGACAGATAGGTAGGTAGGTAGATAGATAGATAGAGATAGGTAGGTAGGTAGATTGATAGATACAGATAGGTAGGTAGGTAGATAGATAGATAGAGATAGGTAGATAGGTAGATAGATAGATACAGATAGGTAGGTAGGTAGATATATAGATATAGATATGTAGGTAGGTAGATAGATAGATAGAGATAGGTAGGTAGGTAGATAGATAGAGATAGGTAGGTAGGTAGGTAGATAGATACAGATAGGCAGGTAGGTAGATATATAGATACAGATATGTAGGTAGGTAGATAGATAGAGATAGGTAGGTAGGTAGGTAGGTAGATAGATAGATAGATAGATACAGATAGGTAGGTAGGTAGATTGATAGATAGAGATAGGTAGGTAGGTAGATAGATAGATAGAGATAGGTAGGTAGGTAGATATATAGATACAGATATGTAGGTAGGTAGATTGATAGATAGAGATAGGTAGGTAGGTAGATTGATAGATACAGATAGGTAGGTAGGTAGATAGATAGATACAGATAGGTAATTAGGTAGATTGATAGATAGAGAAAGGTAGGTAGGTAGATTGATAGATACAGATAGGTAGGTAGGTAGATAGATTGGTACAGATAGGTAGGTAGGTAGATTGATAGATAGAGATAGGTAGGTAGGTAGATAGATAGATACAGATAGATAGGTATGTAGATTGATAGATAGAGATAGGTAGGTAGGTAGATTGATAGATACAGATATGTAGGTAGGTAGATTGATAGATAGAGATAGGTAGGTAGGTAGATTGATAGATACAGATAGGTAGGTAGGTAGATAGATAGATACAGATAGGTAATTAGGTAGATTGATAGATAGAGAAAGGTAGGTAGGTAGATTGATAGATACAGATAGGTAGGTAGGTAGATATATTGATACAGATAGGTAGGTAGGTAGATTGATAGATAGAGATAGGTAGGTAGGTAGGTAGGTAGATAGATAGAGATAGGTAGGTAGGTAGATTGATAGATACAGATAGGTAGGTAGGTAGATAGATAGATAGAGATAGGTAGGTAGGTAGATAGATAGAGATAGGTAGGTAGGTAGATAGATAGAGATAGGTATGTAGGTAGGTAGATAGATAGATAGAGATAGGTAGGTAGGTAGGTAGATTGATAGAGACAGATAGGTAGGTAGGTAGAGATAGGTAGGTAGGTAGATTGATAGATAGAGATAGGTAGGTAGGTAGGTAGATAGATAGAGATAGGTAGGTAGGTAGATTGATAGATACAGATAGGTAGGTAGGTGGATAGATAGATAGAGATAGGTAGGTAGATAGATAGAGATAGGTAGGTAGGTAGGTAGATAGATAGATAGAGATAGATAGGTAGGTAGGTAGATTGATAGATAGAGATAGGTAGGTAGGTAGATAGGTAGATACAGACAGGTAGGTAGGTAGATAGATAGATAGAGATAGATAGGTAGGTAGGTAGATTGATAGAGACAGATAGGTAGGTAGGTAGATAGATAGATAGATAGAGATAGGTAGGTAGGCAGATAGATGGAGATAGGTAGGTAGGTAGATAGATAGAGATAGGTATGTAGGTAGGTAGATAGATAGAGATAGGTAGGTAGGTAGGTAGATTGATAGAGACAGATAGGTAGGTAGGTAGATAGAGATAGGTAGGTAGGTAGATTGATAGATAGAGATAGGTAGGTAGGTAGGTAGATAGATAGAGATAGGTAGGTAGGTAGATTGATAGATACAGATAGGTAGGTAGGTGGATAGATAGATAGAGATAGGTAGGTAGATAGATAGAGATAGGTAGGTAGGTAGGTAGATAGATAGATAGAGATAGGTAGGTAGGTAGATAGATAGAGATAGGTAGGTAGGTAGATTGATAGATAGAGATAGGTAGGTAGGTAGGTAGATAGATAGAGATAGGTAGGTAGGTAGATTGATAGATACAGATAGGTAGGTAGATAGATAGATAGAGATAGGTAGGTAGGTAGATAGATAGAGATAGGTAGGTAGGTAGGTAGATAGATAGATAGAGATAGATAGGTAGGTAGGTAGATTGATAGAGACAGATAGGTAGGTAGGTAGATAGATAATTAGAGATAGGTAGGTAGGTAGATTGATAGATACAGATAGGTAGGTAGGTAGATAGATAGATAGAGATAGGTAGATAGGTAGATAGATAGATACAGATAGGTAGGTAGGTAGATATATAGATATAGATATGTAGGTAGGTAGATAGATAGATAGAGATAGGTAGGTAGGTAGATTGATAGATAGAGATAGGTAGGTAGGTAGATAGATAGATACAGATAGGTAGGTAGTTAGGTAGGTAGATAGATAGATAGATACAGATAGGTAGGTAGGTAGATTGATAGATAGAGATAGGTAGGTAGGTAGATAGATAGATAGAGATAGGTAGGTAGGTAGATATATAGATACAGATATGTAGGTAGGTAGATAGATAGATAGATAGATAGATAGATAGATAGATAGATAGATAGATAGGTAGGTAGGTAGATTGATAGATACAGATAGGTAGGTAGGTAGATAGATAGATACAGATAGGTAGGTATATAGATTGATAGATAGAGATAGGTAGGGAGGTAGATTGATAGATACAGATAGGTAGGTAGGTAGATAGATACAGATATGTAGGTAGGTAGATTGATAGATAGAGATAGGTAGGTAGGTAGATTGATAGATACAGATAGGTAGGTAGGTAGATAGATAGATACAGATAGGTAGGTAGGTAGATTGATAGATAGAGATAGGTAGGTAGGTAGATTGATAGATACAGATAGGTAGGTAGGTAGATAGATTGATACAGATAGGTAGGTAGGTAGATTGATAGATAGAGATAGGTAGGTAGGTAGGTAGGTAGATAGAGATAGGTAGGTAGGTAGATTGATAGATACAGATAGGTAGGTAGGTAGATAGATAGATAGAGATAGGTAGGTAGGTAGGTAGATAGATAGAGATAGGTAGGTAGGTAGATAGATAGAGATAGGTATGTAGGTAGGTAGATAGATAGATAGAGATAGGTAGGTAGGTAGATTGATAGAGACAGATAGGTAGGTAGGTAGATAGAGATAGGTAGGTAGGTAGATTGATAGATAGAGATAGGTAGGTAGGTAGGTAGATAGATAGAGATTGGTAGGTAGGTAGATTGATAGATACAGATAGGTAGGTAGGTAGATAGATAGATAGAGATAGGTAGGTAGATAGATAGAGATAGGTAGGTAGGTAGGTAGATAGATAGATAGAGATAGATAGGTAGGTAGGTAGATTGGTAGAGACAGATAGGTAGGTAGGTAGATAGATAGATAGAGATAGGTAGGTAGGTAGATAGATAGAGATAGGTAGGTAGATTGATAGATAGAGATAGGTAGGTAGGTAGGTAGATAGATAGAGATAGGTAGGTAGGTAGATTGATAGATACAGATAGGTAGGTAGGTAGATAGATAGATAGAGATAGGTAGGTAGGTAGATAGATAGAGATAGGTAGGTAGGTAGGTAGATAGATAGATAGAGATAGATAGGTAGGTAGGTAGATTGATAGAGACAGATAGGTAGGTAGGTAGATAGATAGATAGAGATAGGTAGGTAGGTAGATTGATAGATACAGATAGGTAGGTAGGTAGATAGATAGATAGAGATAGGTAGATAGGTAGATAGATAGATACAGATAGGTAGGTAGGTAGATATATAGATATAGATATGTAGGTAGGTAGATAGATAGATAGAGATAGGTAGGTAGGTAGATTGATAGATAGAGATAGGTAGGTAGGTAGATAGATAGATACAGATAGGTAGGTAGGTAGATTGATAGATAGAGTTAGGTAGGTAGGTAGATAGATAGATAGAGATAGGTAGGTAGGTAGATTGATAGATACAGATAGGTAGGTAGGTAGATAGATAGATAGAGATAGGTAGATAGGTAGATAGATAGATACAGATAGGTAGGTAGGTAGATATATAGATATAGATATGTAGGTAGGTAGATAGATAGATAGAGATAGGTAGGTAGGTAGATTGATAGATAGAGATAGGTAGGTAGGTAGATAGATAGATACAGATAGGTAGGTAGGTAGATTGATAGATAGAGATAGGTAGGTAGGTAGGTAGATAGATAGAGATAGGTAGGTAGGTAGATAGATAGAGATAGGTATGTAGGTAGGTAGATAGATAGATAGAGATAGGTAGGTAGGTAGATTGATAGAGACAGATAGGTAGGTAGGTAGATAGAGATAGGTAGGTAGGTAGATTGATAGATAGAGATAGGTAGGTAGGTAGGTAGATAGATAGAGATTGGTAGGTAGGTAGATTGATAGATACAGATAGGTAGGTAGGTAGATAGATAGATAGAGATAGGTAGGTAGATAGATAGAGATAGGTAGGTAGGTAGGTAGATAGATAGATAGAGATAGATAGGTAGGTAGGTAGATTGATAGAGACAGATAGGTAGGTAGGTAGATAGATAGATAGAGATAGGTAGGTAGGTAGATAGATAGAGATAGGTAGGTAGATTGATAGATAGAGATAGGTAGGTAGGTAGGTAGATAGATAGAGATAGGTAGGTAGGTAGATTGATAGATACAGATAGGTAGGTAGGTAGATAGATAGATAGAGATAGGTAGGTAGGTAGATAGATAGAGATAGGTAGGTAGGTAGGTAGATAGATAGATAGAGATAGATAGGTAGGTAGGTAGATTGATAGAGACAGATAGGTAGGTAGGTAGATAGATAGATAGAGATAGGTAGGTAGGTAGATTGATAGATACAGATAGGTAGGTAGGTAGATAGATAGATAGAGATAGGTAGATAGGTAGATAGATAGATACAGATAGGTAGGTAGGTAGATATATAGATATAGATATGTAGGTAGGTAGATAGATAGATAGAGATAGGTAGGTAGGTAGATTGATAGATAGAGATAGGTAGGTAGGTAGATAGATAGATACAGATAGGTAGGTAGGTAGATTGATAGATAGAGTTAGGTAGGTAGGTAGGTAGATAGATAGAGATAGGTAGGTAGGTAGATTGATAGAGATAGGTAGGTAGGTAGATAGATAGATACAGATAGGTAGGTAGGTAGATAGATAGATACAGATAGGTAGGTAGGTAGATTGATAGATAGAGATAGGTAGGTAGGTAGATTGATAGATACAGATAGGTAGGTAGGTAGATAGATAGATACAGATAGGTAGGTAGGTAGATTGATAGATAGAGATAGGTAGGTAGGTAGATAGATAGAGATAGGTAGGTAGGTAGATTGATAGATACAGATAGGTAGGTAGGTAGATAGATAGATAGAGATAGGTAGGTAGGTAGGTAGATAGATAGAGATAGGTAGGTAGGTAGATAGATAGAGATAGGTATGTAGGTAGGTAGATAGATAGATAGAGATAGGTAGGTAGGTAGGTAGATTGATAGAGACAGATAGGTAGGTAGGTAGATAGATAGAGATAGGTAGGTAGGTAGATTGATAGATAGAGATAGGTAGGTAGGTAGGTAGATAGATAGAGATAGGTAGGTAGGTAGATTGATAGATACAGATAGGTAGGTAGGTAGATAGATAGATAGAGAAAGGTAGGTAGATAGATAGAGATAGGTAGGTAGGTAGGTAGATAGATAGATAGAGATAGGTAGGTAGGTAGGTAGATAGATAGATAGAGATAGATAGGTAGGTAGGTAGATTGATAGAGACAGATAGGTATGTAGGTAGATAGATAGATAGAGATAGGTAGGTAGGTAGATAGATAGAGATAGGTAGGTAGGTAGATGGATAGATAGAGATAGGTAGGTAGGTAGGTAGATAGATAGAGATAGGTAGGTAGGTAGGTAGATAGATAGAGATAGGTAGGTAGGTAGATTGATAGATACAGATAGGTAGGTAGGTAGATAGATAGATAGAGATAGGTAGGTAGGTAGATAGATAGAGATAGGTAGTTAGGTAGGTAGATAGATAGATAGAGATAGATAGGTAGGTAGGTAGCTTGATAGAGACAGATAGGTAGGTAGGTAGATAGATAGATAGAGATAGGTAGGTAGGTAGATTGGTAGATACAGATAGGTAGGTAGGTAGATAGATAGAGATAGGTAGATAAGTAGATAGATAGATACAGATAGGTAGGTAGGTAGATATATAGATATAGATATGTAGGTAGGTAGATAGATAGATAGAGATAGGTAGGTAGGTAGATTGATAGATAGAGATAGGTAGGTAGGTAGATAGATAGATACAGATAGGTAGGTAGGTAGATTGATAGATAGAGTTAGGTAGGTAGGTAGGTAGGTAGATAGAGATAGGTAGGTAGGTAGATTGATAGAGATAGGTAGGTAGGTAGGTAGATAGATAGATAGAGATAGGTAGTTAGGTAGATAGATAGATACAGATAGGTAGGTAGGTAGATATATAGATACAGATATGTAGGTAGATAGATAGATAGATACAGATAGGTAGGTAGGTAGTTAGATAGATACAGATATGTAGGTAGGTAGATAGATAGATAGAGATAGGTAGGTAGGTAGATTGATAGATACAGATAGGTGGGTAGGTAGATAGATACAGATATGTAGGTAGGTAGATAGATAGATACAGATAGGTAGGTAGGTAGATAGATAGATAGAGATAGGTAGGTAGGTAGATAGATAGATAGAGATAGGTAGGTAGGTAGATTGATAGATAGAGATAGGTAGGTAGGTAGGTAGATAGATAGATAGAGATAGGTAGGTAGGTAGGTAGATAGATACAGATAGGTAGGTAGGTAGATTGATAGATAGAGATAGGTAGGTAGGTAGATATATAGATACAGATATGTAGGAAGGTAGGTAGGTAGATAGATAGAGATAGGTAGGTAGGTAGATAGATAGATAGATATAGGTAGGTAGGTAGATTGATAGATACAGATAGGTAGGTAGGTAGATTGATAGATAGAGATAGGTAGGTAGGTAGATTGATAGAGATAGGTAGGTAGGTAGGTAGGTAGGTAGATTGATAGAGATAGGTAGGTAGGTAGATTGATAGATAGAGATAGGTAAGTAGGTAGATTGATAGATACAGATAGGTAGGTATGTAGATTGATAGATAGAGATAGGTAGGTAGGTAGATTGATAGATACAGATAGGTAGGTAGGTAGATAGATAGATACAGATATGTAGGTAGGTAGATTGATAGATAGAGATAGGTAGGTAGGTAGATTGATAGATACAGATAGGTAGGTAGGTAGATAGATAGATAGAGATAGGTAGGTAGGTAGATAGATTGATAGAGATAGGTAGGTAGGTAGATTGATAGATAGAGATAGGTAGGTAGGTAGATAGATAGATAGAGATAGGTAGGTAGGTAGGTAGATAGATACAGATAGGTAGGTAGGTAGATTGATAGATAGAGATAGGTAGGTAGGTAGATAGATAGAGATAGGTATGTAGGTAGGTAGATAGATAGATAGAGATAGGTAGGTAGGTAGGTAGATTGATAGAGACAGATAGGTAGGTAGGTAGATAGATAGAGATAGGTAGGTAGGTAGATTGATAGATAGAGATAGGTAGGTAGGTAGGTAGATAGATAGAGATAGGTAGGTAGGTAGATTGATAGATACAGATAGGTAGGTAGGTAGATAGATAGATAGAGAAAGGTAGGTAGATAGATAGAGATAGGTAGGTAGGTAGGTAGATAGATAGATAGAGATAGGTAGGTAGGTAGATAGATAGATAGAGATAGATAGGTAGGTAGGTAGATTGATAGAGACAGATAGGTATGTAGGTAGATAGATAGATAGAGATAGGTAGGTAGGTAGATAGATAGAGATAGGTAGGTAGGTAGATGGATAGATAGAGATAGGTAGGTAGGTAGGTAGATAGATAGAGATAGGTAGGTAGGTAGGTAGATAGATAGAGATAGGTAGGTAGGTAGATTGATAGATACAGATAGGTAGGTAGGTAGATAGATAGATAGAGATAGGTAGGTAGGTAGATAGATAGAGATAGGTAGTTAGGTAGGTAGATAGATAGATAGAGATAGATAGGTAGGTAGGTAGCTTGATAGAGACAGATAGGTAGGTAGGTAGATAGATAGATAGAGATAGGTAGGTAGGTAGATTGGTAGATACAGATAGGTAGGTAGGTAGATAGATAGAGATAGGTAGATAAGTAGATAGATAGATACAGATAGGTAGGTAGGTAGATATATAGATATAGATATGTAGGTAGGTAGATAGATAGATAGAGATAGGTAGGTAGGTAGATTGATAGATAGAGATAGGTAGGTAGGTAGATAGATAGATACAGATAGGTAGGTAGGTAGATTGATAGATAGAGTTAGGTAGGTAGGTAGGTAGGTAGATAGAGATAGGTAGGTAGGTAGATTGATAGAGATAGGTAGGTAGGTAGGTAGATAGATAGATAGAGATAGGTAGTTAGGTAGATAGATAGATACAGATAGGTAGGTAGGTAGATATATAGATACAGATATGTAGGTAGATAGATAGATAGATACAGATAGGTAGGTAGGTAGTTAGATAGATACAGATATGTAGGTAGGTAGATAGATAGATAGAGATAGGTAGGTAGGTAGATTGATAGATACAGATAGGTGGGTAGGTAGATAGATACAGATATGTAGGTAGGTAGATAGATAGATACAGATAGGTAGGTAGGTAGATAGATAGATAGAGATAGGTAGGTAGGTAGATAGATAGATAGAGATAGGTAGGTAGGTAGATTGATAGATAGAGATAGGTAGGTAGGTAGGTAGATAGATAGATAGAGATAGGTAGGTAGGTAGGTAGATAGATACAGATAGGTAGGTAGGTAGATTGATAGATAGAGATAGGTAGGTAGGTAGATATATAGATACAGATATGTAGGAAGGTAGGTAGGTAGATAGATAGAGATAGGTAGGTAGGTAGATAGATAGATAGATATAGGTAGGTAGGTAGATTGATAGATACAGATAGGTAGGTAGGTAGATTGATAGATAGAGATAGGTAGGTAGGTAGATTGATAGAGATAGGTAGGTAGGTAGGTAGGTAGGTAGATTGATAGAGATAGGTAGGTAGGTAGATTGATAGATAGAGATAGGTAAGTAGGTAGATTGATAGATACAGATAGGTAGGTATGTAGATTGATAGATAGAGATAGGTAGGTAGGTAGATTGATAGATACAGATAGGTAGGTAGGTAGATAGATAGATACAGATATGTAGGTAGGTAGATTGATAGATAGAGATAGGTAGGTAGGTAGATTGATAGATACAGATAGGTAGGTAGGTAGATAGATAGATAGAGATAGGTAGGTAGGTAGATAGATTGATAGAGATAGGTAGGTAGGTAGATTGATAGATAGAGATAGGTAGGTAGGTAGATAGATAGATAGAGATAGGTAGGTAGGTAGGTAGATAGATACAGATAGGTAGGTAGGTAGATTGATAGATAGAGATAGGTAGGTAGGTAGATATATAGATACAGATATGTAGGAAGGTAGGTAGGTAGATAGATAGAGATAGGTAGGTAGGTAGATAGATAGATAGAGATAGGTAGGTAGGTAGATTGATAGATACAGATAGGTAGGTAGGTAGATTGATAGATAGAGATAGGTAGGTAGGTAGATTGATAGAGATAGGTAGGTAGGTAGGTAGATTGAT
This sequence comes from Crotalus helleri, assembly GCA_024509115.1. NCBI lineage: Eukaryota > Metazoa > Chordata > Lepidosauria > Squamata > Viperidae > Crotalus > Crotalus helleri. The sequence continues at coordinate 69,934 of JAKSXO010000209.1, read as the reverse complement.
AGAGATAGGTAGATAGGTAGATTGATAGATAGAGATAGGTAAGTAGGTAGATTGATAGATACAGATAGGTAGGTATGTAGATTGATAGATAGAGATAGGTAGGTAGGTAGATTGATAGATACAGATAGGTAGGTAGGTAGATAGATAGATACAGATATGTAGGTAGGTAGATTGATAGATAGAGATAGGTAGGTAGGTAGATTGATAGATACAGATAGGTAGGTAGGTAGATAGATAGATACAGATAGGTAGGTCGGTAGATTGATAGATAGAGATAGGTAGGTAGGTAGATTGATAGATACAGATAGGTAGGTAGGTAGATAGATAGATACAGATAGGTAGGTAGGTAGATTGATAGATAGAGAAAGGTAGGTAGGTAGATTGATAGATACAGATAGGTAGGTAGGTAGATAGATTGATACAGATAGGTAGGTAGGTAGATTGATAGATAGAGATAGGTAGGTAGGTAGGTAGGTAGATAGATAGAGATAGGTAGGTAGGTAGATTGATAGATACAGATAGGTAGGTAGGTAGGTAGATAGATAGATAGAGATAGGTAGGTAGGTAGGTAGATAGATAGAGATAGGTAGATAGGTAGATAGATAGATACAGATAGGTAGGTAGGTAGATATATAGATATAGATATGTAGGTAGGTAGATAGATAGATAGAGATAGGTAGTTAGGTAGATAGATAGATACAGATAGGTAGGTAGGTAGATATATAGATACAGATATGTAGGTAGGTAGATAGATAGATACAGATAGGTAGGTAGGTAGGTAGATAGATACAGATATGTAGGTAGGTAGATAGATAGATAGAGATAGGTAGGTAGGTAGATTGATAGATACAGATAGGTGGGTAGGTAGATAGATACAGATATGTAGGTAGGTAGATAGATAGATACAGATAGGTAGGTAGGTAGATAGATAGATAGAGATAGGTAGGTAGGTAGGTAGATAGATAGATAGATAGAGATAGGTAGGTAGGTAGATTGATAGATAGAGATAGGTAGGTAGGTAGATAGATAGATAGAGATAGGTAGGTAGGTAGGTAGATAGATACAGATAGGTAGGTAGGTAGATTGATAGATAGAGATAGGTAGGTAGGTAGATATATAGATACAGATATGTAGGAAGGTAGGTAGGTAGATAGATAGAGATAGGTAGGTAGGTAGATAGATAGATAGAGATAGGTAGGTAGGTAGATTGATAGAGATAGGTAGGTAGGTAGGTAGGTAGATTGATAGAGATAGGTAGGTAGGTAGATTGATAGATAGAGATAGGTAAGTAGGTAGATTGATAGATACAGATAGGTAGGTATGTAGATTGATAGATAGAGATAGGTAGGTAGGTAGATTGATAGATACAGATAGGTAGGTAGGTAGATAGATAGATACAGATATGTAGGTAGGTAGATTGATAGATAGAGATAGGTAGGTAGGTAGATTGATAGATACAGATAGGTAGGTAGGTAGATAGATAGATAGATAGATAGAGATAGGTAGGTAGGTAGATAGATTGATAGAGATAGGTAGGTAGGTAGATTGATAGATAGAGATAGGTAGGTAGGTAGATAGATAGATAGAGATAGGTAGGTAGGTAGGTAGATAGATACAGATAGGTAGGTAGGTAGATTGATAGATAGAGATAGGTAGGTAGGTAGATATATAGATACAGATATGTAGGAAGGTAGGTAGGTAGATAGATAGAGATAGGTAGGTAGGTAGATAGATAGATAGAGATAGGTAGGTAGGTAGATTGATAGATACAGATAGGTAGGTAGGTAGATTGATAGATAGAGATAGGTAGGTAGGTAGATTGATAGAGATAGGTAGGTAGGTAGGTAGATTGATAGAGATAGGTAGATAGGTAGATTGATAGATAGAGATAGGTAAGTAGGTAGATTGATAGATACAGATAGGTAGGTATGTAGATTGATAGATAGAGATAGGTAGGTAGGTAGATTGATAGATACAGATAGGTAGGTAGGTAGATAGATAGATACAGATATGTAGGTAGGTAGATTGATAGATAGAGATAGGTAGGTAGGTAGATTGATAGATACAGATAGGTAGGTAGGTAGATAGATAGATACAGATAGGTAGGTAGGTAGATTGATAGATAGAGAAAGGTAGGTAGGTAGATTGATAGATACAGATAGGTAGGTAGGTAGATAGATTGATACAGATAGGTAGGTAGGTAGATTGATAGATAGAGATAGGTAGGTAGGTAGGTAGGTAGATAGATAGAGATAGGTAGGTAGGTAGATTGATAGATACAGATAGGTAGGTAGGTAGATAGATAGATAGAGATAGGTAGGTAGGTAGGTAGATAGATAGAGATAGGTAGGTAGGTAGATAGATAGAGATAGGTATGTAGGTAGGTAGATAGATAGATAGAGATAGGTAGGTAGGTAGGTAGATTGATAGAGACAGATAGGTAGGTAGGTAGATAGAGATAGGTAGGTAGGTAGATTGATAGATAGAGATAGGTAGGTAGGTAGGTAGATAGATAGAGATAGGTAGGTAGGTAGGTAGATTGATAGATACAGATAGGTAGGTAGGTAGATAGATAGATAGAGATAGGTAGGTAGATAGATAGAGATAGGTAGGTAGGTAGGTAGATAGATAGATAGAGATAGATAGGTAGGTAGGTAGATTGATAGAGACAGATAGGTAGGTAGGTAGATAGATAGATAGAGATAGGTAGGTAGGTAGATAGATGGAGATAGGTAGGTAGGTAGATTGATAGATAGAGATAGGTAGGTAGGTAGGTAGATAGATAGAGATAGGTAGGTAGGTAGATTGATAGATACAGATAGGTAGGTAGGTAGATAGATAGATAGAGATAGGTAGGTAGGTAGATAGATAGAGATAGGTAGGTAGGTAGATAGATAGATAGAGATAGATAGGTAGGTAGGTAGATTGATAGAGACAGATAGGTAGGTAGGTAGATAGATAGATAGAGATAGGTAGGTAGGTAGATTGATAGATACAGATAGGTAGGTAGGTAGATAGAGAGATAGAGATAGGTAGATAGGTAGATAGATAGATACAGATAGGTAGGTAGGTAGATATATAGATATAGATATGTAGGTAGGTAGATAGATAGATAGAGATAGGTAGGTAGGTAGATTGATAGATAGAGATAGGTAGGTAGGTAGATAGATAGATACAGATAGGTAGGTAGGTAGGTAGGTAGATAGATACAGATAGGTAGGTAGGTAGATTGATAGATACAGATAGGTAGGTAGGTAGATAGATAGATAGAGATAGGTAGGTAGGTAGATAGATAGATAGAGATAGGTAGGTAGGTAGGTAGATAGATACAGATAGGTAGGTAGGTAGATATATAGATACAGATATGTAGGTAGGTAGATAGATAGAGATAGGTAGGTAGGTAGGTAGGTAGATAGATAGATAGATACAGATAGGTAGGTAGGTAGATTGATAGATAGAGATAGGTAGGTAGGTAGATAGATAGATAGAGATAGGTAGGTAGGTAGATAGATAGATACAGATAGGTAGGTAGGTAGATATATAGATACAGATATGTAGGTAGTTAGATAGATAGATACAGATAGGTATGTAGGTAGATATATAGATACAGATATGTAGGTAGGTAGATAGATAGAGAGAGATAGGTAGGTAGGTAGGTAGATAGATAGAGATAGGTAGGTAGGTACATAGATACAGATAGGTAGGTAGGTAGATATATAGATACAGATATGTAGGTAGGTAGATAGATAGAGATAGGTAGGTAGGTAGGTAAATAGATAGATAGATACAGATAGGTAGGTAGGTACATTGATAGATACAGATAGGTAGGTAGGTAGATAGATAGATACAGATATTTAGGTAGGTAGATAGATAGATAGAGATAGGTAGGTAGGTAGATAGATAGATAGAGATAGGTAGGTAGGTAGATATATAGATACAGATATGTAGGTAGGTAGATAGATAGATAGAGATAGGTAGGTAGGTAGATTGATAGATACAGATAGGTAGGTAGATAGATAGATACAGATAGGTAGGTAGGTAGATTGATAGATAGAAATAGGTAGGTAGGTAGATAGATAGATAGAGATAGGTAGGTAGGTAGGTAGATAGATACAGATAGGTAGGTAGATAGATAGATAGAGATAGGAAGGTAGGTAGATAGATAGATAGAGATTGGTAGGTAGGTAGATTGATAGATAGAGATAGGTAGGTAGGTAGATAGATAGATACAGATAGGTAGGTAGGTAGATTGATAGATACAGATAGGTAGGTAGGTAGATTGATAGATAGAGATAGGTAGGTAGGTAGGTAGATAGATAGAGATAGGTAGGTAGGTAGGTAGATAGATACAGACAGGTAGGTAGATATATAAATACAGATAGGTGGGTAGGTAGATAGATAGATAGAGATAGGTAGGTAGATAGATTGATAGATAGAGATATGTAGATAGGTAGATAGATAGATAAAGATAGGTAGGTAGGTAGATTGATAGATACAGATAGGTAGGTAGATAGATAGATACAGATAGGTAGGTAGGTAGATTGATAGATAGAAATAGGTAGGTAGGTAGATAGATAGATAGAGATAGGTAGGTAGGTAGGTAGATAGATACAGATAGGTAGGTAGATAGATAGATAGAGATAGGAAGGTAGGTAGATAGATAGATAGAGATTGGTAGGTAGGTAGATTGATAGATAGAGATAGGTAGGTAGGTAGATAGATAGATACAGATAGGTAGGTAGGTAGATTGATAGATACAGATAGGTAGGTAGGTAGATAGATAGATGCAGATAGGTAGGTAGGTAGATTGATAGATAGAGATAGGTAGGTAGGTAGATTGATAGATACAGATAGGTAGGTAGGTAGACAGATAGATACAGATATGTAGGTAGGTAGATTGATAGATAGAGATAGGTTGGTAGGTAGGTAGATAGATAGATAGAGATAGGTAGGTAGGTAGATTGATAGATACAGATAGGTAGGTAGGTAGATATATAGATACAGATATGTAGGTAGGTAGATAGATAGATACAGATAGGTAGGTAGGTAGATAGATAGATAGATAGAGATAGGTAGGTAGGTAGATAGATAGATAGAGATAGGTAGGTAGGTAGATATATAGATACAGATATGTAGGTAGGTAGATAGATAGATAGAGATAGGTAGGTAGGTAGATTGATAGATACAGATAGGTAGGTAGATAGATAGATACAGATAGGTAGGTAGGTAGATTGATAGATAGAAATAGGTAGGTAGGTAGATAGATAGATAGAGATAGGTAGGTAGGTAGGTAGATAGATACAGATAGGTAGGTAGATAGATAGATAGAGATAGGAAGGTAGGTAGATAGATAGATAGAGATTGGTAGGTAGGTAGATTGATAGATAGAGATAGGTAGGTAGGTAGATAGATAGATACAGATAGGTAGGTAGGTAGATTGATAGATACAGATAGGTAGGTAGGTAGATTGATAGATAGAGATAGGTAGGTAGGTAGATTGATAGATACAGATAGGTAGATAGGTAGATTGATAGATACAGATATGTAGGTAGGTAGATTGATAGATAGAGATAGGTAGGTAGGTAGATTGATAGATACAGATAGGTAGGTAGGTAGATAGATAGATACAGTTAGGTAGGTAGGTAGATTGATAGATAGAGATAGATAGGTAGGTAGATTGATAGATACAGATAGGTAGGTAGGTAGATAGATAGATACAGATATGTAGGTAGGTAGATTGATAGATACAGATAGGTAGGTAGGTAGATAGATAGATACAAACAGGTAGGTAGGTAGATTGATAGATAGAGATAGGTAGGTAGGTAGATAGATAGATACAGATAGGTAGGTAGGTAGATAGATAGATACAGATATGTAGGTAGGTAGGTAGATAGATAGATAGATAGATAGATAGATAGATAGATAGATAGATAGATAGATAGATAGATAGATAGAGATAGGTAGGTAGGTAGATTGATAGATAGAGATAGGTAGATAGGTAGATAGATAGATACAGATAGGTAGGCAGGTAGATATATAGATACAGATATGTAGGTAGGTAGATAGATAGATAGAGATAGGTAAGTAGGTAGATTGATAGATAGAGATAGGTAGGTAGGTAGATTGATAGATAGAGATAGGTAGGTAGGTAGATATATAGATACAGATATGTAGGTAGGTAGATAGATAGATACAGATAGGTAGGTAGGTAGATATATAGATACAGATATGTAGGTAGGTAGATAGATAGATACAGATAGGTAGGTAGGTAGGTAGATAGATAGATAGAGATAGGTAGGTAGGTAGATTGATAGATACAGATAGGTAGGTAGGTAGATAGATAGAGATAGGTAGGTAGGTAGATTGATAGATACAGATAGGTAGGTAGGTAGATATATAGATACAGATATGTAGGTAGGTAGATAGATAGATACAGATAGGTAGGTAGGTAGATATATAGATACAGATATGTAGGTAGATAGATAGATAGAGAGGTAGGTAGGTAGGTAGATAGATAGATAGAGATAGATAGGTAGGTAGGTAGATTGATAGAGACAGATAGGTAGGTAGGTAGATAGATAGATACAGATATGTAGGTAGGTAGATAGATAGATAGAGATAGGTAGGTAGGTAGATTGATAGATAGAGATAGGTAGGTAGGTAGGTAGATAGATAGAGATAGGTAAGTAGGTAGATAGATAGATAGAGATAGATAGGTAGGTAGGTAGATATATAGATACAGATATGTAGGTAGGTAGATAGATAGATAGATACAGATATGTAGGTAGGTAGATAGATAGATAGAGATAAGTAGGTAGGTAGATTGATAGATAGAAATAGGTAGGTAGGTAGGTAGATAGATAGAGATAGGTAGGTAGGTAGGTAGGTAGAAAGATACAGATAGGTAGGTAGGTAGATAAATACAGATAGGTGGGTAGGTAGATAGATAGAAAGAGATAGGTAGGTAGGTAGATTGATAGATAGAGATAGGTAGATAGGTAGATAGATAGATACAGATAGGTAGGTAGGTAGATATATAGATACAGATATGTAGGTAGGTAGATAGATAGATACAGATAGGTAGGTAGGTAGATAGATAGATAGAGATAGGTAGGTAGGTAGATAGATAGATAGATAGAGATAGGTAGGTAGGTAGATATATAGATACAGATATGTAGGTAGGTAGATAGATAGATAGAGATAGGTAGGTAGGTAGATTGATAGATACAGATAGGTAGGTAGATAGATTGATACAGATAGGTAGGTAGGTAGATTGATAGATAGAAATAGGTAGGTAGGTAGATAGATAGATAGAGATAGGTAGGTAGGTAGGTAGATAGATACAGATAGGTAGGTAGATAGATAGATAGAGATAGGAAGGTAGGTAGATAGATAGATAGAGATTGGTAGGTAGGTAGATTGATAGATAGAGATAGGTAGGTAGGTAGATAGATAGATACAGATAGGTAGGTAGGTAGATTGATAGATACAGATAGGTAGGTAGGTAGATTGATAGATAGAGATAGGTAGGTAGGTAGGTAGATAGATAGAGATAGGTAGGTAGGTAGGTAGATAGATACAGACAGGTAGGTAGATATATAAATACAGATAGGTGGGTAGGTAGATAGATAGATAGAGATAGGTAGGTAGATAGATTGATAGATAGAGATATGTAGATAGGTAGATAGATAGATAAAGATAGGTAGGTAGGTAGATATATAGATACAGATATGTAGGTAGGTAGATAGATAGACAGAGATAGGTAGGTAGGTAGATTGATAGATACAGATAGGTAGGTAGATATATAGATAGATACAGATATGTAGGTAGGTAGATGGATAGATAGAGATAGGTAGGTAGGTAGATTGATAGATACAGATAGGTAGGTAGGTAGATAGATAGATGCAGATAGGTAGGTAGGTAGATTGATAGATAGAGATAGGTAGGTAGGTAGATTGATAGATACAGATAGGTAGGTAGGTAGACAGATAGATACAGATATGTAGGTAGGTAGATTGATAGATAGAGATAGGTTGGTAGGTAGGTAGATAGATAGATAGAGATAGGTAGGTAGGTAGATTGATAGATACAGATAGGTAGGTAGGTAGGTAAATAGATAGAGATAGGTAGGTAGGTAGATTGATAGATACAGATAGGTAGGTAGGTACATAGATAGATAGATAGAGATAGGTAGGTAGGTAGGTAGATAGATAGAGATAGGTAGGTAGGTAGGTAGATTGATAGAGACAGATAGGTAGGTAGGTAGATAGATAGATACAGATAGGTAGGTAGGTAGGTAGATAGATACAGATATGTAGGTAGGTAGATAGATAGATAGAGATAGGTAGGTAGGTAGATTGATAGATAGAGATAGGTAGGTAGGTAGGTAGATGGATAGAGATAGGGAGGTAGGTAGGTAGATGGATAGATACAGATAGGTAGGTAGGTAGATATATAGATACAGATATGTAGGTAGGTAGATAGATAGAGATAGGTAGGTAGGTAGGTAGATAGATACAGATATGTAGGTAGGTAGATTGATAGAGATAGGTAGGTAGGTAGATTGATAGATAGAGATAGGTAGGTAGGTAGATTGATAGATAGAGATAGGTAGGTAGGTAGATAGATAGATAGAGATAGGTAGGTAGGTAGATAGGTAGATACAGATAGGTAGGTAGGTAGATACAGATAGGTAGGTAGATAGGTAGATTGATAGAGATACGTAGGTAGGTAGATTGATAGATAGAGATAGGTAGGTAGGTAGATTGATAGAGATAGGTAGGTAGGTAGGTAGGTAGATTGATAGAGATAGGTAGGTAGGTAGATTGATAGATAGAGATAGGTAGGTAGGTAGATTGATAAATAGAGATAGGTAGGTAGATAGATAGATACAGATAGGTAGGTAGATAGATAGATACAGATATGTAGGTAGGTAGATAGATAGATAGAGATAGGTAGGTAGGTAGATTGATAGATAGAGATAGGTAGATAGGTAGGTAGGTAGATAGAGATAGGTAGGTAGGTAGGTAGATAGATACAGGTAGGTAGGTAGGTAGATAGATACAGATAGGTAGGTAGGTAGATTGATAGATAGAGATAGGTAGATAGGTAGATAGATAGATACAGATAGGTAGGTAGGTAGATAGATAGATACAGATATGTAGGTAGGTAGATAGATAGATAGAGATAGGTAGGTAGGTAGATTGATAGATAGAGATAGGTAGATAGGTAGATAGATAGATACAGATAGGTAGGTAGGTAGGTAGATAGATACAGATGTGTAGGTAGGTAGGTAGATAGATAGATAGAGATAGGTAGGTAGGTAGATTGATAGATAGAGATAGGTAGGTAGGTAGGTAGATGGATAGAGATAGGGAGGTAGGTAGGTAGATTGATAGATACAGATAGGTAGGTAGGTAGATAGATAGATACAGATATGTAGGTAGGTAGATAGATAGATAGATAGAGATAGGTAGGTAGGTAGATTGATAGATAGAGATAGGTAGATAGCTAGATAGATAGATACAGATAGGTAGGCAGGTAGATATATAGATACAGATATGTAGGTAGGTAGATAGATAGATAGAGATAGGTAGGTAGGTAGATTGATAGATAGAGATAGGTAGGTTGGTAGATTGATAGATAGAGATAGGTAGGTAGGTAGATATATAGATACAGATATGTAGGTAGGTAGATAGATAGATAGATAGATAGATAGATACAGATAGGTAGGTAGGTAGATATATAGATACAGATATGTAGGTAGGTAGATAGATAGATACAGATAGGTAGGTAGGTAGATATATAGATACAGATATGTAGGTATATAGATAGATAGAGAGATAGGTAGGTAGGTAGATAGATAGAGAGAGATAGATAGGTAGGTAGGTAGATTGATAGAGACAGATAGGTAGGTAGGTAGATAGATAGATACAGATAGGTAGGTAGGTAGATAGATAGATAGAGATAGGTAGGTAGGTAGATTGATAGATACAGATAGGTAGGTAGGTAGATAGATAGAGATAGGTAGGTAGGTAGATTGATAGATACAGATAGGTAGGTAGGTAGATAAATAGATACAGATAGGTAGGTAGGTAGATTGATAGATAGAGATAGGTAGGTAGGTAGATATATAGATACAGATATGTAGGTAGGTAGATAGATACAGATAGGTAGGTAGGTAGATATATAGATACAGATATGTAGGTAGGTAGGTAGATAGAGATAGGTAGGTAGGTAGGTAGATAGATAGATAGATTGAGATAGATAGGTAGGTAGATAGAGAGATAGAGATAGGTAGGTAGGTAGATTGATAGATACAGATAGGTAGGTAGGTAGATAGATAGATAGAGATAGGTAGGTAGATAGATAGATAGATAGAGATAGGTAGGTAGGTAGATTGATAGATACAGATAGGTAGGTAGGTAGATAGATAGATAGAGATAGGTAGGTAGGTAGATAGATAGATAGAGATAGGTAGGTAGGTAGATAGATAGATAGAGATAGGTAGGTAGATAGATAGATAAAGATAGGTAGGAGGGGAGATTGCTAGATAGAGATAGGTAGGTAGGTAGGTAGATAGATAGAGATAGGTAGGTAGGTAGGTAGATAGATACAGATAGGTAGGTAGGTAGATAAATACAGATAGGTGGGTAGGTAGATAGATGGAGATAGGTAGATAGGTAGATAGATACAGATAGGTAGGTAGGTAGATATATAGATACAGATATGTAGGTAGTTAGATAGATAGATACAGATAGGTATGTAGGTAGATATATAGATTCAGATATGTAGGTAGGTAGATAGATAGAGAGAGATAGGTAGGTAGGTAGGTAGATAGATAGAGATAGGTAGGTAGGTAGGTACATAGATACAGATAGGTAGGTAGGTAGATATATAGATACAGATATGTAGGTAGGTAGATAGATAGAGATAGGTAGGTAGGTAGGTAAATAGATAGATAGATACAGATAGGTAGGTAGGTACATTGATAGATACAGATAGGTAGGTAGGTAGATAGATAGATACAGATAGGTAGGTAGGTAGATAGATAGATAGAGATAGGTAGGTAGGTAGATAGATAGATAGAGATAGGTAGGTAGGTAGATATATAGATACAGATATGTAGGTAGGTAGATAGATAGATAGAGATAGGTAGGTAGGTAGATTGATAGATACAGATAGGTAGGTAGGTAGATTGATAGATACAGATATGTAGGTAGGTAGATTGATAGATAGAGATAGGTAGGTAGGTAGATTGATAGATACAGATAGGTAGGTAGGTAGATAGATAGATACAGTTAGGTAGGTAGGTAGATTGATAGATAGAGATAGATAGGTAGGTAGATTGATAGATACAGATAGGTAGGTAGGTAGATAGATAGATACAGATATGTAGGTAGGTAGATTGATAGATAGAGATAGGTAGTTAGGTAGATAGATAGATACAGATAGGTAGGTAGGTAGATTGATAGATACAGATATGTAGGTAGGTAGATATATAGATACAGATAGGTAGGTAGGTAGATAGATAGAGATAGGTAGGTAGGTAGGTAGATAGATAGATAGAGATAGATAGGTAGGTAGGTAGATTGATCGAGACAGATAGGTAGGTAGGTAGATAGATAGATAGAGATAGGTAGGTAGGTAGATAGATAGAGATAGGTAGGTAGGTAGATTGATAGATAGAGATAGGTAGGTAGGTAGGTAGATAGATAGAGATAGGTAGGTAGGTAGGTAGATAGATAGAGATAGGTATGTAGATTGATAGATACAGATAGGTAGGTAGGTAGGTAGATTGATAGATACAGATAGGTAGGTAGGTAGATAGATAGATAGAGATAGGTAGGTAGGTAGGTAGGTAGATAGATAGAGATAGGTAGGTAGGTAGGTACATAGATACAGATAGGTAGGTAGGTAGATATATAGATACAGATATGTAGGTAGGTAGATAGATAGAGATAGGTAGGTAGGTAGGTAGATAGATAGATAGATACAGATAGGTAGGTAGGTAGATTGATAGATACAGATAGGTAGGTAGGTAGATAGATAGATACAGTTGGTAGATAGGTAGATAGATAGAGATAGGTAGGTAGGTAGATAGATAGATAGAGATAGGTAGGTAGGTAGATTGATAGATACAGATAGGTAGGTAGATAGATAGATACAGATAGGTAGGTAGGTAGATTGATAGATAGAGATAGGTAGGTAGGTAGATTGATAGATACAGATAGGTAGGTAGGTAGATAGATAGATACAGATAGGTAGGTAGGTAGATAGATAGATAGAGATAGGTAGGTAGGTAGATAGATAGATAGAGATAGGTAGGTAGGTAGATATATAGATACAGATATGTAGGTAGGTAGATAGATAGATAGAGATAGGTAGGTAGGTAGATTGATAGATACAGATAGGTAGGTAGGTAGATTGATAGATACAGATATGTAGGTAGGTAGATTGATAGATAGAGATAGGTAGGTAGGTAGATTGATAGATACAGATAGGTAGGTAGGTAGATAGATAGATACAGTTAGGTAGGTAGGTAGATTGATAGATAGAGATAGATAGGTAGGTAGATTGATAGATACAGATATGTAGGTAGGTAGATATATAGATACAGATAGGTAGGTAGGTAGATAGATAGAGATAGGTAGGTAGGTAGGTAGATAGATAGATAGAGATAGATAGGTAGGTAGGTAGATTGATCGAGACAGATAGGTAGGTAGGTAGATAGATAGATAGAGATAGGTAGGTAGGTAGATAGATAGAGATAGGTAGGTAGGTAGATTGATAGATAGAGATAGGTAGGTAGGTAGGTAGATAGATAGAGATAGGTAGGTAGGTAGGTAGATAGATAGAGATAGGTATGTAGATTGATAGATACAGATAGGTAGGTAGGTAGGTAGATTGATAGATACAGATAGGTAGGTAGGTAGATAGATAGATAGAGATAGGTAGGTAGGTAGGTAGGTAGATAGATAGAGATAGGTAGGTAGGTAGGTACATAGATACAGATAGGTAGGTAGGTAGATATATAGATACAGATATGTAGGTAGGTAGATAGATAGAGATAGGTAGGTAGGTAGGTAGATAGATAGATAGATACAGATAGGTAGGTAGGTAGATTGATAGATACAGATAGGTAGGTAGGTAGATAGATAGATACAGTTGGTAGGTAGGTAGATAGATAGAGATAGGTAGGTAGGTAGATAGATAGATAGAGATAGGTAGGTAGGTAGATTGATAGATACAGATAGGTAGGTAGATAGATAGATACAGATAGGTAGGTAGGTAGATTGATAGATACAGATAGGTAGGTAGGTAGATAGATAGATACAGATAGGTAGGTAGGTAGATAGATAGATAGAGATAGGTAGGTAGGTAGATAGATAGATAGAGATAGGTAGGTAGGTAGATATATAGATACAGATATGTAGGTAGGTAGATAGATAGATAGAGATAGGTAGGTAGGTAGATTGATAGATACAGATAGGTAGGTAGGTAGATTGATAGATACAGATATGTAGGTAGGTAGATTGATAGATAGAGATAGGTAGGTAGGTAGATTGATAGATACAGATAGGTAGGTAGGTAGATAGATAGATACAGTTAGGTAGGTAGGTAGATTGATAGATAGAGATAGATAGGTAGGTAGATTGATAGATACAGATAGGTAGGTAGGTAGATAGATAGATACAGATATGTAGGTAGGTAGATTGATAGATAGAGATAGGTAGTTAGGTAGATAGATAGATACAGATAGGTAGGTAGGTAGATTGATAGATACAGATATGTAGGTAGGTAGATATATAGATACAGATAGGTAGGTAGGTAGATAGATAGAGATAGGTAGGTAGGTAGGTAGATAGATAGATAGAGATAGATAGGTAGGTAGGTAGATTGATCGAGACAGATAGGTAGGTAGGTAGATAGATAGATAGAGATAGGTAGGTAGGTAGATAGATAGAGATAGGTAGGTAGGTAGATTGATAGATAGAGATAGGTAGGTAGGTAGGTAGATAGATAGAGATAGGTAGGTAGGTAGGTAGGTAGATAGATAGAGATAGGTATGTAGATTGATAGATACAGATAGGTAGGTAGGTAGGTAGATTGATAGATACAGATAGGTAGGTAGGTAGATAGATAGATAGAGATAGGTAGGTAGGTAGGTAGGTAGATAGATAGAGATAGGTAGGTAGGTAGGTACATAGATACAGATAGGTAGGTAGGTAGATATATAGATACAGATATGTAGGTAGGTAGATAGATAGAGATAGGTAGGTAGGTAGATAGATAGATACAGTTGGTAGGTAGGTAGATAGATAGAGATAGGTAGGTAGGTAGATAGATAGATAGAGATAGGTAGGTAGGTAGATTGATAGATACAGATAGGTAGGTAGATAGATAGATACAGATAGGTAGGTAGGTAGATTGATAGATAGAGATAGGTAGGTAGGTAGATTGATAGATACAGATAGGTAGGTAGGTAGATAGATAGATACAGATATGTAGGTAGGTAGATTGATAGATAGAGATAGGTAGGTAGGTAGATTGATAGATACAGATAGGTAGTTGGATAGATAAATACAGATAGGTAGGTAGGTAGATTGATAGATAGAGATAGGTAGGTAGGTAGATTGATAGATACAGATAGGTAGGTAGGTAGATAGATAGATACAGATAGGTAGGTAGGTAGGTAGATAGATAGAGATAGGTAGGTAGGTAGGTAGATAGATACAGGTAGGTAGGTAGATAGATAAATACAGATCGGTGGGTAGGTAGATAGATGGATAGAGATAGGTAGGTAGGTAGATAGATAGATACAGATAGGTAGGTAGGTAGATTGATAGATACAGATAGGTAGGTAGGTAGATATATAGATACAGATAGGTAGGTAGGTAGATAGATAGAGATAGGTAGGGAGGTAGGTAGGTAGATAGATAGAGATAGATAGGTAGGTAGGTAGATTGATAGAGACAGATAGGTAGGTAGGTAGATAGATAGATAGAGATAGGTAGGTAGGTAGATAGATAGAGATAGGTAGGTAGGTAGGTTGATAGATAGAGATAGGTAGGTAGGTAGGTAGATAGATAGAGATAGGTAGGTAGGTAGGTAGATAGATAGAGATAGGTAGGTAGGTAGATTGATAGATACAGATAGGTAGGTAGGTAGATAGATAGATAGGGATAGGTAGGTAGGTAGATAGATAGATAGAGATAGGTAGGTAGGTAGGTAGATTGATAGATACAGATAGGTAGGTAGGTAGATAGATAGATACAGATAGGTAGGTAGGTAGATTGATAGATAGAGATAGGTAGGTAGGTAGATTGATAGATACAGATATGTAGGTAGGTAGATTGATAGATACAGATAGGTAGGTAGTTAGATTGATAGATACAGATATGTAGGTAGGTAGATTGATAGATACAGATAGGTAGGTAGGTAGATTGATAGATACAGATAGGTAGGTAGGTAGATTGATAGATACAGATAGGTAGGTAGGTAGATAGATAGATACAGTTGGTAGGTAGGTAGATAGATAGAGATAGGTAGGTAGGTAGATAGATAGATAGAGATAGGTAGGTAGGTAGATTGATAGATACAGATAGGTAGGTAGATAGATAGATACAGATAGGTAGGTAGGTAGATTGATAGATAGAGATAGGTAGGTAGGTAGATTGATAGATACAGATAGGTAGGTAGGTAGATAGATAGATACAGATATGTAGGTAGGTAGATTGATAGATAGAGATAGGTAGGTAGGTAGATTGATAGATACAGATAGGTAGTTGGATAGATAAATACAGATAGGTAGGTAGGTAGATTGATAGATAGAGATAGGTAGGTAGGTAGATTGATAGATACAGATAGGTAGGTAGGTAGATAGATAGATACAGATAGGTAGGTAGGTAGGTAGATAGATAGAGATAGGTAGGTAGGTAGGTAGATAGATACAGGTAGGTAGGTAGATAGATAAATACAGATCGGTGGGTAGGTAGATAGATGGATAGAGATAGGTAGGTAGGTAGATAGATAGATACAGATAGGTAGGTAGGTAGATTGATAGATACAGATAGGTAGGTAGGTAGATATATAGATACAGATAGGTAGGTAGGTAGATAGATAGAGAGGTAGGGAGGTAGGTAGGTAGATAGATAGAGATAGATAGGTAGGTAGGTAGATTGATAGAGACAGATAGGTAGGTAGGTAGATAGATAGATAGAGATAGGTAGGTAGGTAGATAGATAGAGATAGGTAGGTAGGTAGGTTGATAGATAGAGATAGGTAGGTAGGTAGGTAGATAGATAGAGATAGGTAGGTAGGTAGGTAGATAGATAGAGATAGGTAGGTAGGTAGATTGATAGATACAGATAGGTAGGTAGGTAGATAGATAGATAGGGATAGGTAGGTAGGTAGATAGATAGATAGAGATAGGTAGGTAGGTAGATTGATAGATACAGATAGGTAGGTAGGTAGATAGATAGATACAGATAGGTAGGTAGGTAGATTGATAGATAGAGATAGGTAGGTAGGTAGATTGATAGATACAGATATGTAGGTAGGTAGATTGATAGATACAGATAGGTAGGTAGTTAGATTGATAGATACAGATATGTAGGTAGGTAGATTGATAGATAGAGATAGGTAGGTAGGTAGGTAGATAGATAGAGATAGGTAGGTAGGTAGGTACATAGATACAGATAGGTAGGTAGGTAGATATATAGATACAGATATGTAGGTAGGTAGATAGATAGAGATAGGTAGGTAGGTAGGTAAATAGATAGATAGATACAGATAGGTAGGTAGGTAGATTGACAGATACAGATAGGTAGGTAGGTAGATAGATAGATACAGATAGGTAGGTAGGTAGATAGATAGATAGAGATAGGTAGGTAGGTAGATATATAGATACAGATAGGTAGGTAGGTAGATAGATAGATACAGATAGGTAGGTAGGTAGATAGATAGATACAGATAGGTAGGTAGGTAGATTGATAGATACAGATAGGTAGGTAGGTAGATTGATAGATACAGATAGGTAGGTAGGTAGATTGATAGATACAGATATGTAGGTAGGTAGATTGATAGATAGAGATAGGTAGGTAGGTAGATTGATAGATACAGATAGGTAGGTAGGTAGATAGATACAGATAGGTAGGTAGGTAGATTGATAGATAGAGATAGATAGGTAGGTAGATTGATAGATACAGATAGGTAGGTAGGTAGATAGATAGATACAGATATGTAGGTAGGTAGATTGATAGATAGAGATAGGTAGGTAGGTAGATAGATAGATACAGATAGGTAGGTAGGTAGATAGATAGATAGAGATAGGTAGGTAGGTAGGTAGATAGATAGAGATAGGTAGGTAGGTAGGTACATAGATACAGATAGGTAGGTAGGTAGATATATAGATACAGATATGTAGGTAGGTAGATAGATAGAGATAGGTAGGTAGGTAGGTAGGTAGATAGATAGATACAGATAGGTAGGTATGTAGATTGATAGATAGAGATAGGTAGGTAGGTAGATTGATAGATACAGATAGGTAGGTAGGTAGATAGATAGATACAGATATGTAGGTAGGTAGATTGATAGATAGAGATAGGTAGGTAGGTAGATTGATAGATACAGATAGGTAGGTAGGTAGATAGATAGATACAGACAGGTAGGTAGGTAGATTGATAGATAGAGATAGGTAGGTAGGTAGATTGATAGATAGAGATAGGTAGGTAGGTAGATAGATAGATACAGATAGGTAGGTAGGTAGATTGATAGATAGAGATAGGTAGGTAGGTAGATTGATAGATACAGATAGGTAGGTAGGTAGATTGATAGATACAGATAGGTAGGTAGGTAGATAGATAGATAGAGATAGGTAGGTAGGTAGGTAGATAGATAGAGATAGGTAGGTAGGTAGGTACATAGATACAGATAGGTAGGTAGGTAGCTATATAGATACAGATATGTAGGTAGGTAGATAGATAGAGATAGGTAGGTATGTAGGTAGGTAGATAGATAGATACAGATAGGTAGGTAGGTAGATTGATAGATACAGATATGTAGGTAGGTAGATAGATAGATAGAGATAGGTAGGTAGGTAGATTGATAGATACAGATAGGTAGGTAGGTAGATAGATAGATACAGATAGGTAGGTATGTAGATTGATAGATAGAGATAGGTAGGTAGGTAGATTGATAGATACAGATAGGTAGGTAGGTAGATAGATAGATACAGATATGTAGGTAGGTAGATTGATAGATAGAGATAGGTAGGTAGGTAGATTGATAGATACAGATAGGTAGGTAGGTAGATAGATAGATACAGACAGGTAGGTAGGTAGATTGATAGATAGAGATAGGTAGGTAGGTAGATAGATAGATACAGATAGGTAGGTAGGTAGATTGATAGATAGAGATAGGTAGGTAGGTAGATTGATAGATACAGATAGGTAGGTAGGTAGATAGATAGATACAGATAGGTAGGTAGGTAGATAGATAGATAGAGATAGGTAGGTAGGTAGATATATAGATACAGATATGTAGGAAGGTAGGTAGGTAGGTAGATAGAGATAGGTAGGTAGGTAGGTAGATAGATAGATAGAGATAGGTAGGTAGGTAGATTGATAGATACAGATAGGTAGGTAGGTAGATTGATAGATAGAGATAGGTAGGTAGGTAGATTGATAGAGATAGGTAGGTAGGTAGGTAGATTGATAGAGATAGGTAGGTAGGTAGATTGATAGATAGAGATAGGTAAGTAGGTAGATTGATAGATAGAGATAGGTAGATAGGTAGATAGATAGATAGAGATAGGTAGGTAGGTAGATAGATATATAGATACAGATATGTAGGTAGGTAGATAGATAGAGATAGGTAGGTAGGTAGGTAGGTAGATAGATAGATACAGATAGGTAGGTAGGTAGATTGATAGATACAGATATGTAGGTAGGTAGATAGATAGATAGAGATAGGTAGGTAGGTAGATTGATAGATACAGATAGGTAGGTAGGTAGATAGATAGATACAGATAGGTAGGTATGTAGATTGATAGATAGAGATAGGTAGGTAGGTAGATTGATAGATACAGATAGGTAGGTAGGTAGATAGATAGATACAGATATGTAGGTAGGTAGATTGATAGATAGAGATAGGTAGGTAGGTAGGTAGATTGATAGATACAGATAGGTAGGTAGGTAGATAGATAGATACAGACAGGTAGGTAGGTAGATTGATAGATAGAGATAGGTAGGTAGGTAGATTGATAGATAGAGATAGGTAGGTAGGTAGATAGATAGATACAGATAGGTAGGTAGGTAGATTGATAGATAGAGATAGGTAGGTAGGTAGATTGATAGATACAGATAGGTAGGTAGGTAGATAGATAGATACAGATAGGTAGGTAGGTAGATAGATAGATAGAGATAGGTAGGTAGGTAGGTAGATAGATACAGATAGGTAGGTAGGTAGATTGATAGATAGAGATAGGTAGGTAGGTAGATATATAGATACAGATATGTAGGAAGGTAGGTAGGTAGATAGAAATAGGTAGGTAGGTAGGTAGGTAGATAGATAGATACAGATAGGTAGGTATGTAGATTGATAGATAGAGATAGGTAGGTAGGTAGATTGATAGATACAGATAGGTAGGTAGGTAGATAGATAGATACAGACAGGTAGGTAGGTAGATTGATAGATAGAGATAGGTAGGTAGGTAGATTGATAGATAGAGATAGGTAGGTAGGTAGATAGATAGATACAGATAGGTAGGTAGGTAGATTGATAGATAGAGATAGGTAGGTAGGTAGATTGATAGATACAGATAGGTAGGTAGGTAGATTGATAGATACAGATAGATAGGTAGGTAGGTAGATAGATAGAGATAGGTAGGTAGGTAGGTAGATAGATAGAGATAGGTAGGTAGGTAGGTACATAGATACAGATAGGTAGGTAGGTAGATATATAGATACAGATATGTAGGTAGATAGATAGATAGAGATAGGTAGGTAGGTAGATTGATAGATACAGATAGCTAGGTAGGTAGATTGATAGATAGAGATAGGTAGGTAGGTAGATTGATAGAGATAGGTAGGTAGGTAGGTAGATTGATAGAGATAGGTAGGTAGGTAGATTGATAGATAGAGATAGGTAAGTAGGTAGATTGATAGATAGAGATAGGTAGATAGGTAGATAGATAGATAGAGATAGGTAGGTAGGTAGATAGATATATAGATACAGATATGTAGGTAGGTAGATAGATAGAGATAGGTAGGTAGGTAGGTAGGTAGATAGATAGATACAGATAGGTAGGTAGGTAGATTGATAGATACAGATATGTAGGTAGGTAGATAGATAGATAGAGATAGGTAGGTAGGTAGATTGATAGATACAGATAGGTAGGTAGGTAGATAGATAGATACAGATAGGTAGGTATGTAGATTGATAGATAGAGATAGGTAGGTAGGTAGATTGATAGATACAGATAGGTAGGTAGGTAGATAGATAGATACAGATATGTAGGTAGGTAGATTGATAGATAGAGATAGGTAGGTAGGTAGATTGATAGATACAGATAGGTAGGTAGGTAGATAGATAGATACAGACAGGTAGGTAGGTAGATTGATAGATAGAGATAGGTAGGTAGGTAGATTGATAGATAGAGATAGGTAGGTAGGTAGATAGATAGATACAGATAGGTAGGTAGGTAGATTGATAGATAGAGATAGGTAGGTAGGTAGATTGATAGATACAGATAGGTAGGTAGGTAGATACATAGATACAGATAGGTAGGTAGGTAGATAGATAGATAGAGATAGGTAGGTAGGTAGATTGATAGATACACATAGGTAGGTAGGTAGATAGATAGATACAGATATGTAGGTAGGTAGATTGATAGATAGAGATAGGTAGGTAGGTAGATTGATAGATACAGATAGGTAGGTAGGTAGATAGATAGATACAGATATGTAGGTAGATAGATAGATAGAGATAGGTAGGTAGGTAGATTGATAGATACAGATAGCTAGGTAGGTAGATTGATAGATAGAGATAGGTAGGTAGGTAGGTAGATTGATAGAGATAGGTAGGTAGGTAGATTGATAGATAGAGATAGGTAAGTAGGTAGATTGATAGATAGAGATAGGTAGATAGGTAGATAGATAGATAGAGATAGGTAGGTAGGTAGATAGATATATAGATACAGATATGTAGGTAGGTAGATAGATAGAGATAGGTAGGTAGGTAGGTAGGTAGGTAGATAGATAGATACAGATAGGTAGGTAGGTAGATTGATAGATACAGATATGTAGGTAGGTAGATAGATAGATAGAGATAGGTAGGTAGGTAGATTGATAGATACAGATAGGTAGGTAGGTAGATAGATAGATACAGATAGGTAGGTATGTAGATTGATAGATAGAGATAGGTAGGTAGGTAGATTGATAGATACAGATAGGTAGGTAGGTAGATAGATAGATACAGATATGTAGGTAGGTAGATTGATAGATAGAGATAGGTAGGTAGGTAGATTGATAGATACAGATAGGTAGGTAGGTAGATAGATAGATACAGACAGGTAGGTAGGTAGATTGATAGATAGAGATAGGTAGGTAGGTAGATTGATAGTTAGAGATAGGTAGGTAGGTAGATAGATAGATACAGATAGGTAGGTAGGTAGATTGATAGATAGAGATAGGTAGGTAGGTAGATTGATAGATACAGATAGGTAGGTAGGTAGATACATAGATACAGATAGGTAGGTAGGTAGATAGATAGATAGAGATAGGTAGGTAGGTAGGTAGATAGATACAGATAGGTAGGTAGGTAGATTGATAGATAGAGATAGGTAGGTAGGTAGATATATAGATACAGATATGTAGGAAGGTAGGTAGGTAGGTAGATAGAGATAGGTAGGTAGGTAGGTAGATGGATAGATAGAGATAGGTAGGTAGGTAGATTGATAGATACAGA
The DNA here is from genome assembly GCA_024509115.1 of Crotalus helleri. Taxonomy (NCBI): domain Eukaryota; kingdom Metazoa; phylum Chordata; class Lepidosauria; order Squamata; family Viperidae; genus Crotalus; species Crotalus helleri. The sequence goes on along the minus strand of JAKSXO010000209.1, from coordinate 47,965 downwards.
TAGGTAGGTAGGTAGATTGATAGATAGAGATAGGTAGGTAGGTAGATTGATAGAGATAGGTAGGTAGGTAGGTAGATTGATAGAGATAGGTAGGTAGGTAGATTGATAGATAGAGATAGGTAAGTAGGTAGATTGATAGATAGAGATAGGTAGATAGGTAGATAGATAGATAGAGATAGGTAGGTAGGTAGATAGATAGATAGAGATAGGTAGGTAGGTAGGTAGATAGATAGAGATAGGTAGGTATGTAGGTAGATAGATACAGATAGGTAGGTAGGTAGATATATAGATACAGATATGTAGGTAGGTAGATAGATAGATACAGATAGGTAGGTAGGTAGATAGATAGATACAGATAGGTAGGTAGGTAGATTGATAGATAGAGATAGGTAGGTAGGTAGATTGATAGATACAGACAGGTAGGTAGGTAGATTGATAGATAGAGATAGGTAGGTAGGTAGATTGATAGATAGAGATAGGTAGGTAGGTAGATAGATAGATACAGATAGGTAGGTAGGTAGATTGATAGATAGAGATAGGTAGGTAGGTAGATTGATAGATACAGATAGGTAGGTAGGTAGATAGATAGATACAGATAGGTAGGTAGGTAGATAGATAGATAGAGATAGGTAGGTAGGTAGGTAGATAGATACAGATAGGTAGGTAGGTAGATTGATAGATAGAGATAGGTAGGTAGGTAGATATATAGATACAGATATGTAGGAAGGTAGGTAGGTAGGTAGATAGAGATAGGTAGGTAGGTAGGTAGATAGATAGATAGAGATAGGTAGGTAGGTAGATTGATAGATACAGATAGGTAGGTAGGTAGATTGATAGATAGAGATAGGTAGGTAGGTAGATTGATAGAGATAGGTAGGTAGGTAGGTAGGTAGATTGATAGAGATAGGTAGGTAGGTAGATTGATAGATAGAGATAGGTAAGTAGGTAGATTGATAGATAGAGATAGGTAGATAGGTAGATAGATAGATAGAGATAGGTAGGTAGGTAGATAGATATATAGATACAGATATGTAGGTAGGTAGATAGATAGAGATAGGTAGGTAGGTAGGTAGGTAGATAGATAGATACAGATAGGTAGGTAGGTAGATTGATAGATACAGATATGTAGGTAGGTAGATAGATAGATAGAGATAGGTAGGTAGGTAGATTGATAGATACAGATAGGTAGGTAGGTAGATAGATAGATACAGATATGTAGGTAGGTAGATTGATAGATAGAGATAGGTAGGTAGGTAGATTGATAGATACAGATAGGTAGGTAGGTAGATAGATAGATACAGACAGGTAGGTAGGTAGATTGATAGATAGAGATAGGTAGGTAGGTAGATTGATAGATAGAGATAGGTAGGTAGGTAGATAGATAGATACAGATAGGTAGGTAGGTAGATTGATAGATAGAGATAGGTAGGTAGGTACATTGATAGATACAGATAGGTAGGTAGGTAGATAGATAGATACAGATAGGTAGGTAGGTAGATAGATAGATAGAGATAGGTAGGTAGGTAGGTAGATAGATACAGATAGGTAGGTAGGTAGATTGATAGATAGAGATAGGTAGGTAGGTAGATATATAGATACAGATATGTAGGAAGGTAGGTAGGTAGGTAGATAGAGATAGGTAGGTAGGTAGGTAGATAGATAGATAGAGATAGGTAGGTAGGTAGATTGATAGATACAGATAGGTAGGTAGGTAGATTGATAGATAGAGATAGGTAGGTAGGTAGATTGATAGTGATAGGTAGGTAGGTAGGTAGATTGATAGAGATAGGTAGGTAGGTAGATTGATAGATAGAGATAGGTAAGTAGGTAGATTGATAGATAGAGATAGGTAGATAGGTAGATAGATAGATAGAGATAGGTAGGTAGGTAGATAGATAGATAGAGATAGGTAGGTAGGTAGATAGATAGATACAGATAGGTAGGTAGGTAGATAGATAGATAGAGATAGGTAGGTAGGTAGGTAGATAGATAGAGATAGGTAGGTAGGTAGGTACATAGATACAGATAGGTAGGTAGGTAGATATATAGATACAGATATGTAGGTAGGTAGATAGATAGAGATAGGTAGGTAGGTAGGTAGGTAGATAGATAGATACAGATAGGTAGGTATGTAGATTGATAGATAGAGATAGGTAGGTAGGTAGATTGATAGATACAGATAGGTAGGTAGGTAGATAGATAGATACAGATATGTAGGTAGGTAGATTGATAGATAGAGATAGGTAGGTAGGTAGATTGATAGATACAGATAGGTAGGTAGGTAGATAGATAGATACAGACAGGTAGGTAGGTAGATTGATAGATAGAGATAGGTAGGTAGGTAGATTGATAGATAGAGATAGGTAGGTAGGTAGATAGATAGATACAGATAGGTAGGTAGGTAGATTGATAGATAGAGATAGGTAGGTAGGTAGATTGATAGATACAGATAGGTAGGTAGGTAGATTGATAGATACAGATAGATAGGTAGGTAGATAGATAGATAGAGATAGGTAGGTAGGTAGGTAGATAGATAGAGATAGGTAGGTAGGTAGGTACATAGATACAGATAGGTAGGTAGGTAGATATATAGATACAGATATGTAGGTAGGTAGATAGATAGAGATAGGTAGGTATGTAGGTAGGTAGATAGATAGATACAGATAGGTAGGTAGGTAGATTGATAGATACAGATATGTAGGTAGGTAGATAGATAGATAGAGATAGGTAGGTAGGTAGATTGATAGATACAGATAGGTAGGTAGGTAGATAGATAGATACAGATAGGTAGGTATGTAGATTGATAGATAGAGATAGGTAGGTAGGTAGATAGATAGTGATAGGTAGGTAGGTAGGTAGATTGATAGAGATAGGTAGGTAGGTAGATTGATAGATAGAGATAGGTAAGTAGGTAGATTGATAGATAGAGATAGGTAGATAGGTAGATAGATAGATAGAGATAGGTAGGTAGGTAGATAGATAGATAGAGTTAGGTAGGTAGGTAGGTAGATAGATAGAGATAGGTAGGTAGGTAGGTAGATAGATACAGATAGGTAGGTAGGTAGATATATAGATACAGATATGTAGGTAGGTAGATAGATAGATACAGATAGGTAGGTAGGTAGATAGATAGATACAGATAGGTAGGTAGGTAGATTGATAGATAGAGATAGGTAGGTAGGTAGATTGATAGATACAGATAGGTAGGTAGGTAGATTGATAGATACAGATATGTAGGTAGGTAGATTGATAGATAGAGATAGGTAGGTAGGTAGATTGATAGATACAGATAGGTAGGTAGGTAGATAGATACAGATAGGTAGGTAGGTAGATTGATAGATAGAGATAGATAGGTAGGTAGATTGATAGATACAGATAGGTAGGTAGGTAGATAGATAGATACAGATATGTAGGTAGGTAGATTGATAGATAGAGATAGGTAGGTAGGTAGATAGATAGATACAGATAGGTAGGTAGGTAGATAGATAGATAGAGATAGGTAGGTAGGTAGGTAGATAGATAGAGATAGGTAGGTAGGTAGGTACATAGATACAGATAGGTAGGTAGGTAGATATATAGATACAGATATGTAGGTAGGTAGATAGATAGAGATAGGTAGGTAGGTAGGTAGATAGATAGATACAGATAGGTAGGTATGTAGATTGATAGATAGAGATAGGTAGGTAGGTAGATTGATAGATACAGATAGGTAGGTAGGTAGATAGATAGATACAGATATGTAGGTAGGTAGATTGATAGATAGAGATAGGTAGGTAGGTAGATTGATAGATACAGATAGGTAGGTAGGTAGATAGATAGATACAGACAGGTAGGTAGGTAGATTGATAGATAGAGATAGGTAGGTAGGTAGATTGATAGATAGAGATAGGTAGGTAGGTAGGTAGATAGATACAGATAGGTAGGTAGGTAGATTGATAGATAGAGATAGGTAGGTAGGTAGATTGATAGATACAGATAGGTAGGTAGGTAGATTGATAGATACAGATAGATAGGTAGGTAGATAGATAGATAGAGATAGGTAGGTAGGTAGGTAGATAGATAGAGATAGGTAGGTAGGTAGGTACATAGATACAGATAGGTAGGTAGGTAGATATATAGATACAGATATGTAGGTAGGTAGATAGATAGAGATAGGTAGGTATGTAGGTAGGTAGATAGATAGATACAGATAGGTAGGTAGGTAGATTGATAGATACAGATATGTAGGTAGGTAGATAGATAGATAGAGATAGGTAGGTAGGTAGATTGATAGATACAGATAGGTAGGTAGGTAGATAGATAGATACAGATAGGTAGGTATGTAGATTGATAGATAGAGATAGGTAGGTAGGTAGATAGATAGATACAGATATGTAGGTAGGTAGATTGATAGATACAGATAGGTAGGTAGGTAGATTGATAGATACAGATAGGTAGGTAGGTAGATAGATAGATACAGACAGGTAGGTAGGTAGGTAGATAGATAGAGATAGGTAGGTAGGTAGATTGATAGATAGAGATAGGTAGGTAGGTAGATATATAGATACAGATATGTAGGAAGGTAGGTAGGTAGGTAGATAGAGATAGGTAGGTAGGTAGATTGATAGATAGAGATAGGTAAGTAGGTAGATTGATAGATAGAGATAGGTAGGTAGGTAGATTGATAGATAGAGATAGGTAGGTAGGTAGATTGATAGAGATAGGTAGGTAGGTAGGTAGATTGATAGAGATAGGTAGGTAGGTAGATTGATAGATAGAGATAGGTAAGTAGGTAGATTGATAGATAGAGATAGGTAGATAGGTAGATAGATAGATAGAGATAGGTAGGTAGGTAGATAGATATATAGATACAGATATGTAGGTAGGTAGATAGATAGAGATAGGTAGGTAGGTAGGTAGGTAGATAGATAGATACAGATAGGTAGGTAGGTAGATTGATAGATACAGATATGTAGGTAGGTAGGTAGATAGATAGATAGAGATAGGTAGGTAGGTTGATAGATACAGATAGGTAGGTAGGTAGATAGATAGATACAGATAGGTAGGTATGTAGATTGATAGATAGAGATAGGTAGGTAGGTAGATTGATAGATACAGATAGGTAGGTAGGTAGATAGATAGATACAGATATGTAGGTAGGTAGATTGATAGATAGAGATAGGTAGGTAGGTAGATTGATAGATACAGATAGGTAGGTAGGTAGATAGATAGATACAGACAGGTAGGTAGGTAGATTGATAGATAGAGATAGGTAGGTAGGTAGATTGATAGATAGAGATAGGTAGGTAGGTAGATAGATAGATACAGATAGGTAGGTAGGTAGATTGATAGATAGAGATAGGTAGGTAGGTAGATTGATAGATACAGATAGGTAGGTAGGTAGATAGATAGATACAGATAGGTAGGTAGGTAGATAGATAGATAGAGATAGGTAGGTAGGTAGGTAGATAGATACAGATAGGTAGGTAGGTAGATTGATAGATAGAGATAGGTAGGTAGGTAGATATATAGATACAGATATGTAGGAAGGTAGGTAGGTAGGTAGATAGAGATAGGTAGGTAGGTAGGTAGATAGATAGATAGAGAAAGGTAGGTAGGTAGATTGATAGATACAGATAGGTAGGTAGGTAGGTAGATTGATAGAGATAGGTAGGTAGGTAGGTAGATTGATAGAGATAGGTAGGTAGGTAGATTGATAGATAGAGATAGGTAAGTAGGTAGATTGATAGATAGAGATAGGTAGATAGGTAGATAGATAGATAGAGATAGGTAGGTAGGTAGATAGATAGATAGAGATAGGTAGGTAGGTAGGTAGATAGATAGAGATAGGTAGGTAGGTAGGTAGATAGATACAGATAGGTAGGTAGGTAGATATATAGATACAGATATGTAGGTAGGTAGATAGATAGAGATAGGTAGGTAGGTAGGTAGATAGATAGATAGATACAGATAGGTAGGTAGGTAGATTGATAGATACAGATATGTAGGTAGGTAGATAGATAGATAGAGATAGGTAGGTAGGTAGATTGATAGATACAGATAGGTAGGTAGGTAGATAGATAGATACACATAGGTAGGTATGTAGATTGATAGATAGAGATAGGTAGGTAGGTAGATTGATAGATACAGATAGGTAGGTAGGTAGATAGATAGATACAGATATGTAGGTAGGTAGATTGATAGATAGAGATAGGTAGGTAGGTAGATTGATAGATACAGATAGGTAGGTAGGTAGATTGATAGATAGAGATAGGTAGGTAGGTAGATTGATAGATAGAGATAGGTAGGTAGGTAGATAGATAGATACAGATAGGTAGGTAGGTAGATTGATAGATAGAGATAGGTAGGTAGGTAGATTGATAGATACAGATAGGTAGGTAGGTAGATAGATAGATACAGATAGGTAGGTAGGTAGATTGATAGATAGAGATAGGTAGGTAGGTAGATTGATAGATACAGATAGGTAGGTAGATAGATAGATAGATACAGATAGGTAGGTAGGTAGATAGATAGATAGAGATAGGTAGGTAGGTAGATATATAGATACAGATATGTAGGTAGGTAGATAGATAGATAGAGATAGGTAGGTAGGTAGATTGATAGATACAGATAGGTAGGTAGATAGATAGATACAGATAGGTAGGTAGGTAGATTGATAGATAGAGATAGGTAGGTAGGTAGATTGATAGATACAGATAGGTAGGTAGGTAGATAGATAGATACAGATATGTAGGTAGGTAGATTGATAGATAGAGATAGGTAGGTAGGTAGATTGATACATACAGATAGGTAGTTAGGTAGATAGATAAATACAGATAGGTAGGTAGGTAGATTGATAGATAGAGATAGGTAGGTAGGTAGATTGATAGATACAGATAGGTAGGTAGGTAGATAGATAGATACAGATAGGTAGGTAGGTAGGTAGATAGATAGAGATAGGTAGGTAGGTAGGTAGATAGATACAGATAGGTAGGTAGATAGATAAATACAGATCGGTGGGTAGGTAGATAGATAGATAGAGATAGGTAGGTAGGTAGATAGATAGATACAGATAGGTAGGTAGGTAGATAGATAGAGATAGGTAGGTAGGTAGATAGATAGATACAGATAGGTAGATAGGTAGATTGATAGATACAGATAGGTAGGTAGGTAGATATATACATACAGATAGGTAGGTAGGTAGATAGATAGAGATAGGTAGGTAGGTAGGTAGATAGATAGATAGAAATAGATAGGTAGGTAGGTAGATTGATAGAGACAGATAGGTAGGTAGTTAGATAGATAGAGATAGGTAGGTAGGTAGATAGATAGAGATAGGTAGGTATGTAGATTGATAGATAGAGATAGGTAGGTAGGTAGGTAGATAGATAGAGATAGGTAGGTAGGTAGGTAGGTAGATAGATAGAGATAGGTAGGTAGGTAGATTGATAGATACAGATAGGTAGGTAGGTAGATAGATAGATAGATATAGGTAGGTAGGTAGATAGATAGATAGAGATAGGTAGGTAGGTAGATAGATTGATAGAGACAGATAGGTAGGTAGGTAGATAGATAGAGATAGGTAGGTAGGTAGATTGATAGATACAGATAGGTAGGTAGGTAGATAGATAGATAGAGATAGGTAGGTAGGTAGATAGATAGATAGAGATAGGTAGGTAGGTAGATAGATAGAGATAGGTAGGTAGGTAGGTAGATAGATAGATAGAGATAGATAGGTTGGTAGGTAGGTAGATTGATAGAGACAGATAGGTAGGTAGGTAGATAGATAGATAGAGATAGGTAGGTAGGTAGATAGATAGAGATAGGTAGGTAGGTAGATTGATAGATAGAGATAGGTAGGTAGGTAGGTAGATAGATAGAGATAGGTAGGTAGGTAGATTGATAGATACAGATAGGTAGGTAGGTAGATAGATAGAGATAGGTAGATAGGTAGATAGATAGATACAGATAGGTAGGTAGGTAGATATATAGATACAGATATGTAGGTAGGTAGATAGATAGATAGATAGATAGATAGAGATAGATAGGTAGGTAGATTGATAGATAGAGATAGGTAGGTAGGTAGATAGATAGATACAGATATGTAGGTAGGTAGATTGATAGATAGAGATAGGTTGGTAGGTAGATTGATAGATACAGATAGGTAGGTAGGTAGATAGATAGATACAGACAGGTAGGTAGGTAGATTGATAGATAGAGATAGGTAGGTAGGTAGATTGATAGATAGAGATAGATAGGTAGGTAGATAGATAGATACAGATAGGTAGGTAGGTAGATTGATAGATAGAGATAGGTAGGTAGGTAGATTGATAGATACAGATAGGTAGGTAGGTAGATAGATAGATACAGATAGGTAGGTAGGTAGATAGATAGATAGAGATAGGTAGGTAGGTAGGTAGATAGATACAGATAGGTAGGTAGGTAGATTGATAGATAGAGATAGGTAGGTAGGTAGATATATAGATACAGATATGTAGGAAGGTAGGTAGGTAGGTAGATAGAGATAGGTAGGTAGGTAGGTAGATAGATAGATAGAGATAGGTAGGTAGGTAGATTGATAGATACAGATAGGTAGGTAGGTAGATTGATAGATAGAGATAGGTAGGTAGGTAGATTGATAGAGATAGGTAGGTAGGTAGGTAGATTGATAGAGATAGGTAGGTAGGTAGATTGATAGATAGAGATAGGTAAGTAGGTAGATTGATAGATAGAGATAGGTAGATAGGTAGATAGATAGATAGAGATAGGTAGGTAGGTAGATAGATAGATAGAGATAGGTAGGTAGGTAGGTAGATAGATAGAGATAGGTAGGTAGGTAGGTAGATAGATACAGATAGGTACGTAGGTAGATATATAGATACAGATATGTAGGTAGGTAGATAGATAGAGATAGGTAGGTAGGTAGGTAGATAGATAGATAGATACAGATAGGTAGGTAGGTAGATTGATAGATACAGATAGGTAGGTAGGTAGATAGATAGATACAGATAGGTAGGTATGTAGATTGATAGATAGAGATAGGTAGGTAGGTAGATTGATAGATACAGATAGGTAGGTAGGTAGATAGATAGATACAGATATGTAGGTAGGTAGATTGATAGATAGAGATAGGTAGGTAGGTAGATTGATAGATACAGATAGGTAGGTAGGTAGATAGATAGATACAGACAGGTAGGTAGGTAGATTGATAGATAGAGATAGGTAGGTAGGTAGATTGATAGATAGAGATAGGTAGGTAGGTAGATAGATAGATACAGATAGGTAGGTAGGTAGATTGATAGATAGAGATAGGTAGGTAGGTAGATTGATAGATACAGATAGGTAGGTAGGAAGATAGATAGATACAGATAGGTAGGTAGGTAGATTGATAGATAGAGATAGGTAGGTAGGTAGATTGATAGATACAGATAGGTAGGTAGATAGATAGATAGATACAGATAGGTAGGTAGGTAGATAGATAGATAGAGATAGGTAGGTAGGTAGATATATAGATACAGATATGTAGGTAGGTAGATAGATAGATAGAGATAGGTAGGTAGGTAGATTGATAGATACAGATAGGTAGGTAGATAGATAGATAGATACAGATAGGTAGGTAGGTAGATAGATAGATAGAGATAGGTAGGTAGGTAGATAGATAGAGATAGGTAGGTATGTAGATTGATAGATAGAGATAGGTAGGTAGGTAGGTAGATAGATAGAGATAGGTAGGTAGGTAGGTAGGTATATAGATAGAGATAGGTAGGTAGGTAGATTGATAGATACAGATAGGTAGGTAGGTAGATAGATAGATAGATATAGGTAGGTAGGTAGATAGATAGATAGAGATAGGTAGGTAGGTAGATAGATAGAGATAGGTAGGTAGCTAGGTAGATAGATAGATAGAGATAGATAGGTAGGTAGGTAGATTGATAGAGACAGATAGGTAGGTAGGTAGATAGATAGAGATAGGTAGGTAGGTAGATTGATAGATACAGATAGGTAGGTAGGTAGATAGATAGATAGAGATAGGTAGGTAGGTAGATAGATAGATAGAGATAGGTAGGTAGGTAGATAGATAGAGATAGGTAGGTAGGTAGGTAGATAGATAGATAGAGATAGATAGGTTGGTAGGTAGGTAGATTGATAGAGACAGATAGGTAGGTAGGTAGGTAGATAGATAGATAGAGATAGGTAGGTAGGTAGATAGATAGAGATAGGTAGGTAGGTAGATTGATAGATAGAGATAGGTAAGTAGGTAGGTAGATAGATAGAGATAGGTAGGTAGGTAGATTGATAGATACAGATAGGTAGGTAGGTAGATAGATAGAGATAGGTAGATAGGTAGATGGAAAGATACAGATAGGTAGGTAGGTAGATATATAGATACAGATATGTAGGTAGGTAGATAGATAGATAGAGATAGATAGGTAGGTAGATTGATAGATAGAGATAGGTAGGTAGGTAGATAGATAGATACAGATATGTAGGTAGGTAGATTGATAGATAGAGATAGGTTGGTAGGTAGATTGATAGATACAGATAGGTAGGTAGGTAGATAGATAGATACAGACAGGTAGGTAGGTAGATTGATAGATAGAGATAGGTAGGTAGGTAGATTGATAGATAGAGATAGGTAGGTAGGTAGATAGATAGATACAGATAGGTAGGTAGGTAGATTGATAGATAGAGATAGGTAGGTAGGTAGATTGATAGATACAGATAGGTAGGTAGGTAGATAGATAGATACAGATAGGTAGGTAGGTAGATAGATAGATAGAGATAGGTAGGTAGGTAGGTAGATAGATACAGATAGGTAGGTAGGTAGATTGATAGATAGAGATAGGTAGGTAGGTAGATATATAGATACAGATATGTAGGAAGGTAGGTAGGTAGGTAGATAGAGATAGGTAGGTAGGTAGGTAGATAGATAGATAGAGATAGGTAGGTAGGTAGATTGATAGATACAGATAGGTAGGTAGGTAGATTGATAGATAGAGATAGGTAGGTAGGTAGATTGATAGAGATAGGTAGGTAGGTAGGTAGATTGATAGAGATAGGTAGGTAGGTAGATTGATAGATAGAGATAGATAAGTAGGTAGATTGATAGATAGAGATAGGTAGATAGGTAGATAGATAGATAGAGATAGGTAGGTAGGTAGATAGATAGATAGAGATAGGTAGGTAGGTAGGTAGATAGATACAGATAGGTAGGTAGGTAGATATATAGATACAGATATGCAGGTAGGTAGATAGATAGAGATGGGTAGGTAGGTAGGTAGATAGATAGATAGATACAGATAGGTAGGTAGGTAGATTGATAGATACAGATATGTAGGTAGGTAGATAGATAGATAGAGATAGGTAGGTAGGTAGATTGATAGATTCAGATAGGTAGGTAGGTAGATAGATAGATACAGATAGGTAGGTATGTAGATTGATAGATAGAGATAGGTAGGTAGGTAGATTGATAGATACAGATAGGTAGGTAGGTAGATAGATAGATACAGATATGTAGGTAGGTAGATTGATAGATAGAGATAGGTAGGTAGGTAGATTGATAGATACAGATAGGTAGGTAGGTAGATAGATAGATACAGACAGGTAGGTAGGTAGATTGATAGATAGAGATAGGTAGGTAGGTAGATTGATAGATAGAGATAGGTAGGTAGGTAGATTGATAGATAGAGATAGGTAGGTAGGTAGATTGATAGATACAGATAGGTAGGTAGGTAGATAGATAGATACAGATAGGTAGGTAGGTAGATTGATAGATAGAGATAGGTAGGTAGGTAGATTGATAGATACAGATAGGTAGGTAGATAGATAGATAGATACAGATAGGTAGGTAGGTAGATAGATAGATAGAGATAGGTAGGTAGGTAGATATATAGATACAGATATGTAGGTAGGTAGATAGATAGATAGAGATAGGTAGGTAGGTAGATTGATAGATACAGATAGGTAGGTAGATAGATAGATACAGATAGGTAGGTAGGTAGATTGATAGATAGAGATAGGTAGGTAGGTAGATTGATAGATACAGATAGGTAGGTAGGTAGATAGATAGATACAGATATGTAGGTAGGTAGATTGATAGATAGAGATAGGTAGGTAGGTAGATTGATAGATAGAGATAGGTAGGTAGGTAGGTAGATAGATAGAGATAGGTAGGTAGGTAGATTGATAGATACAGATAGGTAGGTAGGTAGATAGATAGATAGAGATAGGTAGGTAGGTAGATAGATAGATAGAGATAGGTAGGTAGGTAGATAGATAGAGATAGGTATGTAGGTAGGTAGATAGATAGATAGAGATAGGTAGGTAGGTAGGTAGATTGATAGAGACAGATAGGTAGGTAGGTAGATAGATAGAGATAGGTAGGTAGGTAGATTGATAGATAGAGATAGGTAGGTAGGTAGGTAGATACATAGAGATAGGTAGGTAGGTAGATTGATAGATACAGATAGGTAGGTAGGTAGATAGATAGATAGAGATAGGTAGGTAGATAGATAGAGATAGGTAGGTAGGTAGGTAGGTAGATAGATAGATAGAGATAGATAGGTAGGTAGATTGATAGATACAGATAGGTAGGTAGGTAGATAGATAGATACAGATAGGTAGGTAGGTAGATTGATAGATAGAGATAGGTAGGTAGGTAGGTAGGTAGATAGATAGAGATAGGTAGGTAGGTAGATTGATAGATACAGATAGGTAGGTAGGTAGATAGATAGATAGAGATAGGTAGGTAGGTAGATAGATAGATAGAGATAGGTAGGTAGGTAGATAGATAGAGATAGGTATGTAGGTAGGTAGATAGGTAGGTAGGTAGATAGATAGAGATAGGTAGATAGGTAGATTGATAGATACAGATAGGTAGGTAGGTAGATAGATAGATAGAGATAGGTAGGTACGTAGATAGATAGATACAGATAGGTAGGTAGGTAGATAGATAGATAGAGATAGGTAGGTACGTAGGTAGATAGATAGATAGAGATAGATAGGTAGGTAGGTAGATTGATAGATACAGATAGGTAGGTAGGTAGATAGATACAGATAGGTAGGTATGTAGATTGATAGATAGAGATAGGTAGGTAGGTAGATTGATAGATACAGATAGGTAGGTAGGTAGATAGATAGACACAGATATATAGGTAGGTAGATTGATAGATAGAGATAGGTAGGTAGGTAGATTGATAGATACAGATAGGTAGGTAGGTAGATAGATAGATACAGATAGGTAGGTAGGTAGATTGATAGATAGAGATAGGTAGGTAGGTAGGTAGGTAGGTAGATAGATAGAGATAGGTAGGTAGGTAGATTGATAGATACAGATAGGTAGGTAGGTAGATAGATAGATAGAGATAGGTAGGTAGGTAGATAGATAGATAGAGATAGGTAGGTAGGTAGATAGATAGAGATAGGTATGTAGGTAGGTAGATAGATAGATAGAGATAGGTAGGTAGGTAGGTAGATTGATAGAGACAGATAGGTAGGTAGGTAGATAGATAGAGATAGGTAGGTAGGTAGATTGATAGATAGAGATAGGTAGGTAGGTAGGTAGATACATAGAGATAGGTAGGTAGGTAGATTGATAGATACAGATAGGTAGGTAGGTAGATAGATAGATAGAGATAGGTAGGTAGATAGATAGAGATAGGTAGGTAGGTAGGTAGATAGATAGATAGAGATAGATAGGTAGGTAGGTAGATTGATAGAGACAGATAGGTAGGTAGGTAGATAGATAGATAGAGATAGGTAGGTAGATAGATAGATAGAGATAGGTAGGTAGGTAGATTGATAGATAGAGATAGGTAGGTAGGTAGGTAGATAGGTAGGTAGGTAGGTAGATAGATAGAGATAGGTAGATAGGTAGATTGATAGATACAGATAGGTAGGTAGGTAGATAGATAGATAGAGATAGGTAGGTACGTAGATAGATAGAGATAGGTAGGTAGGTAGGTAGATAGATAGATAGAGATAGATAGGTAGGTAGGTAGATTGATACAGATAGGTAGGTAGGTAGATAGATAGAGATAGGTAGGTAGGTAGATTGATAGATACAGATAGGTAGGTAGGTAGATAGACAGATAGAGATAGGTAGGTAGGTAGATAGATAGATAGAGATAGGTAGATAGGTAGATAGATAGATACAGATAGGTAGGTAGGTAGATATATAGATATAGATATGTAGGTAGGTAGATAGATAGATATAGATAGGTAGGTAGGTAGATTGATAGATAGAAATAGGTAGGTAGGTAGATAGATAGATACAGATAGGTAGGTAGGTAGATTGATAGATAGAGTTAGGTAGGTAGGTAGGTAGATAGATAGAGATAGGTAGGTAGGTAGATTGATAGAGATTGGTTGGTAGGTAGGTAGATAGATAGAGATAGGTAGGTAGGTAGATTGATAGATAGAGATAGGTAGGTAGGTAGGTAGATACATAGAGATAGGTAGGTAGGTAGATTGATAGATACAGATAGGTAGGTAGGTAGATAGATAGATAGAGATAGGTAGGTAGATAGATAGAGATAGGTAGGTAGGTAGGTAGATAGATAGATAGAGATAGATAGGTAGGTAGATTGATAGATACAGATAGGTAGGTAGGTAGATAGATAGATACAGATAGGTAGGTAGGTAGATTGATAGATAGAGATAGGTAGGTAGGTAAGTAGGTAGATAGGTAGAGATAGGTAGGTAGGTAGATTGATAGATACAGATAGGTAGGTAGGTAGATAGATAGATAGAGATAGGTAGGTAGGTAGATAGATAGATAGAGATAGGTAGGTAGGTAGATAGATAGAGATAGGTATGTAGGTAGGTAGATAGGTAGGTAGGTAGGTAGATAGATAGAGATAGGTAGATAGGTAGATTGATAGATACAGATAGGTAGGTATGTAGATAGATAGATAGAGATAGGTAGGTACGTAGATAGATAGAGATAGGTAGGTAGGTAGGTAGATAGATAGATAGAGATAGATAGGTAGGTAGGTAGATTGATAGATACAGATAGGTAGGTAGGTAGATAGATACAGATAGGTAGGTATGTAGATTGATAGATAGAGATAGGTAGGTAGGTAGATTGATAGATACAGATAGGTAGGTAGGTAGATAGATAGATACAGATATATAGGTAGGTAGATTGATAGATAGAGATAGGTAGGTAGGTAGATTGATAGATACAGATAGGTAGGTAGGTAGATAGATAGATACAGATAGGTAGGTAGGTAGATTGATAGATAGAGATAGGTAGGTAGGTAGATTGATAGATACAGATAGGTAGGTAGATAGATAGATACAGATAGGTAGGTAGGTAGATTGATAGATAGAGATAGGTAGGTAGGTAGGTAGGTAGATAGATAGAGATAGGTAGGTAGGTAGATTGATAGATACAGATAGGTAGGTAGGTAGATAGATAGATAGAGATAGGTAGGTAGGTAGATAGATAGATAGAGATAGGTAGGTAGGTAGATAGATAGAGATAGGTATGTAGGTAGGTAGATAGATAGATAGAGATAGGTAGGTAGGTAGGTAGATTGATAGAGACAGATAGGTAGGTAGGTAGATAGATAGAGATAGGTAGGTAGGTAGATTGATAGATAGAGATAGGTAGGTAGTTAGGTAGATACATAGAGATAGGTAGGTAGGTAGATTGATAGATACAGATAGGTAGGTAGGTAGATAGATAGATAGAGATAGGTAGGTAGATAGATAGAGATAGGTAGGTAGGTAGGTAGATAGATAGATAGAGATAGATAGGTAGGTAGGTAGATTGATAGAGACAGATAGGTAGGTAGGTAGATAGATAGATAGAGATAGGTAGGTAGATAGATAGATAGAGATAGGTAGGTAGGTAGATTGATAGATAGAGATAGGTAGGTAGGTAGGTAGATAGGTAGGTAGGTAGGTAGATAGATAGAGATAGGTAGATAGGTAGATTGATAGATACAGATAGGTAGGTAGGTAGATAGATAGATAGAGATAGGTAGGTACGTAGATAGATAGAGATAGGTAGGTAGGTAGGTAGATAGATAGATAGAGATAGATAGGTAGGTAGGTAGATTGATACAGATAGGTAGGTAGGTAGATAGATAGAGATAGGTAGGTAGGTAGATTGATAGATACAGATAGGTAGGTAGGTAGATAGATAGATAGAGATAGGTAGTTAGGTAGATAGATAGATAGAGATAGGTAGGTAGGTAGATAGATAGAGATAGGTATGTAGGTAGGTAGATAGATAGATAGAGATAGGTAGGTAGGTAGATTGATAGAGACAGATAGGTAGGTAGGTAGATAGATAGAGATAGGTAGGTAGGTAGATTGATAGATAGAGATAGGTAGGTAGTTAGGTAGATACATAGAGATAGGTAGGTAGGTAGATTGATAGATACAGATAGGTAGGTAGGTAGATAGATAGATAGAGATAGGTAGGTAGATAGATAGAGATAGGTAGGTAGGTAGGTAGATAGATAGATAGAGATAGATAGGTAGGTAGGTAGATTGATAGAGACAGATAGGTAGGTAGGTAGATAGATAGATAGAGATAGGTAGGTAGATAGATAGATAGAGATAGGTAGGTAGGTAGATTGATAGATAGAGATAGGTAGGTAGGTAGGTAGATAGGTAGGTAGGTAGGTAGATAGATAGAGATAGGTCGATAGGTAGATTGATAGATACAGATAGGTAGGTAGGTAGATAGATAGATAGAGATAGGTAGGTACGTAGATAGATAGAGATAGGTAGGTAGGTAGGTAGATAGATAGATAGAGATAGATAGGTAGGTAGGTAGATTGATACAGATAGGTAGGTAGGTAGGTAGATAGAGATAGGTAGGTAGGTAGGTAGATAGATAGAAATAGGTAGGTAGGTAGATTGATAGATACAGATAGGTAGGTAGGTAGATAGATAGATAGAGATAGGTAGGTAGGTAGATAGATAGATAGAGATAGGTAGGTAGTTAGGTAGATACATAGAGATAGGTAGGTAGGTAGATTGATAGATACAGATAGGTAGGTAGGTAGATTGATAGATAGAGATAGGTAGGTAGGTAGATAGATAGATAGATACAGATAGGTAGGTAGGTAGATTGATAGATAGAGATAGGTAGGTAGGTAGATAGATAGAGATAGGTAGGTAGGTAGATTGATAGAGACAGATAGGTAGGTAGGTAGATAGATAGAGATAGGTAGGTAGGTAGATTGATAGATACAGATAGGTAGGTAGGTAGATAGATAGATAGAGATAGGTAGGTAGGTAGATAGATAGATAGAGATAGGTAGGTAGGTAGATAGATAGAGATAGGTAGGTAGGTAGGTAGATAGATAGATAGAGATAGATAGGTATGTAGGTAGGTAGATTGATAGAGACAGATAGGTAGGTAGGTAGATAGATAGATAGAGATAGGTAGGTAGGTAGATAGATAGAGATAGGTAGGTAGGTAGATTGATAGATAGAGATAGGTAGGTAGGTAGGTAGATAGATACAGATAGGTAGGTAGGTAGATTGATAGATACAGATAGGTAGGTAGGTAGATAGATAGAGATAGGTAGATAGGTAGATAGATAGATACAGATAGGTAGGTAGGTAGATAGATAGATACAGATATGTAGGTACGTAGATAGATAGATAGAGATAGATAGGTAGGTAGATTGATAGATAGAGATAGGTAGGTAGGTAGATAGATAGATAGATACAGATAGGTAGGTAGGTAGATTGATAGATAGAGATAGGTAGGTAGGTAGATAGATAGAGATAGGTAGGTAGGTAGATTGATAGAGATAGGTAGGTAGGTAGGTAGGTAGATAGATAGAGATAGGTAGGTAGGTAGATAGATAGATACAGATAGGTAGGTAGGTAGATATATAGATACAGATATGTAGGTAGGTAGATAGATAGATACAGATAGGTAGGTAGGTAGGTAGATAGATACAGATATGTAGGTAGGTAGATAGATAGATAGAGATAGGTAGGTAGGTAGATTGATAGATACAGATAGGTGGGTAGGTAGATAGATAGATACAGATATGTAGGTAGGTAGATAGATAGATACAGATAGGTAGGTAAGTAGATAGATAGATAGATAGAGATAGGTAGGTAGGTAGGTAGATAGATACAGATAGGTAGGTAGATAGATTGATAGAGATAGGTAGGTAGGTAGGTAGATAGATAGATACAGATAGGTAGGTAGGTTGATTGATAGATAGAGATAGGTAGGTAGGTAGATATATATATACAGATATGTAGGTAGGTAGATAGGTAGATAGATAGAGATAGGTAGGTAGGTAGATTGATAGATACAGATAGGTAGGTAGGTAGATAGATAGATAGAGATAGGTAGGTAGGTAGGTAGATAGATGCAGATAGGTAGGTAGGTAGATAGATAGATAGAGATAGGTAGGTAGGTAGATTGATAGAGATAGGTAGGTAGGTAGGTAGATTGATAGAGATAGGTAGGTAGGTAGATAGATAGATACAGATATGTAGGTAGGTAGATAGATAGATAGATAGAGATAGGTAGGTAGGTAGATTGATAGATAGAGATAGGTAGGTAGATAGATAGATACAGATAGGTAGGTAGGTAGATAGATAGATACAGATATGTAGGTAGGTAGATAGATAGATAGAGATAGGTAGGTAGGTAGATTGATAGATACAGATAGGTAGGTAGGTAGATAGATAGATACAGATAGGTAGGTAGGTAGATTGATAGATAGAGATAGGTAGGTAGGTAGATTGATAGATACAGATAGGTAGGTAGGTAGATTGATAGATAGAGATAGGTAGGTAGGTAGGTAGATAGATACAGATAGGTAGGTAGGTAGATTGATAGATACAGATAGGTAGGTAGGTAGATAGATATATAGAGATAGGTAGGTAGGTAGATAGATAGATAGAGATAGGTAGGTAGGTAGGTAGATAGATAGAGATAGGTAGGTAGGTAGGTAGATAGATACAGATAGGTAGGTAGGTAGATATATAGATACAGATATGTAGGTAGGTAGATAGATACAGATAGGTAGGTAGGTAGATAGATAGATACAGATAGGTAGGTATGTAGATTGATAGATAGAGATAGGTAGGTAGGTAGATAGATAGATAGATACAGATAGTTAGGTAGGTAGATTGATAGATAGAGATAGGTAGGTAGGTAGATTGATAGATACAGATAGGTAGGTAGGTAGATAGATAGATACAGATATGTAGGTAGGTAGATTGATAGATAGAGATAGGTAGGTAGGTAGATTGATAGATACAGATGGGTAGGTAGGTAGATAGATAGATACAGATAGGTAGGTAGGTAGATTGATAGTTAGAGATAGGTAGGTAGGTAGGTAGATAGATAGATAGAGATAGGTAGGTAGGTAGATTGATAGATACAGATAGGTAGGTAGGTAGATTGATAGATACAGATAGGTAGGTAGGTAGATAGATAGATACAGATAGGTAGGTAGGTAGATAGATAGATAGAGATAGGTAGGTAGGTAGATAGATAGAGATAGGTATGTAGGTAGGTAGATAGATAGATAGAGATAGGTAGGTAGGTAGGTAGATTGATAGAGACAGATAGGTAGGTAGGTAGATAGATAGAGATAGGTAGGTAGGTAGGTAGATACATAGAGATAGGTAGGTAGGTAGATTGATAGATACAGATAGGTAGGTAGGTAGATAGATAGATAGAGATAGGTAGGTAGATAGATAGAGATAGGTAGGTAGGTAGGTAGATAGATAGAGATAGATAGGTAGGTAGGTAGATTGATAGAGACAGATAGGTAGGTAGGTAGATAGATAGATAGAGATAGGTAGGTAGATAGATAGATAGAGATAGGTAGGTAGGTAGATTGATAGATAGAGATAGGTAGGTAGGTAGGTAGATTGATAGATACAGATAGGTAGGTAGGTAGATAGATAGATAGAGATAGGTAGGTAGGTAGATAGATAGATAGAGATAGGTAGGAAGGTAGATAGATAGAGATAGGTAGGTAGCTAGGTAGATAGATAGATAGAGATAGATAGGTAGGTAGGTAGATTGATAGAGACAGATAGGTAGGTAGGTAGATAGATAGAGATAGGTAGGTAGGTAGATTGATAGATACAGATAGGTAGGTAGGTAGATAGATAGATAGAGATAGGTAGGTAGGTAGATAGATAGTTAGAGATAGGTAGGTAGGTAGATAGATAGAGATAGGTAGGTAGGTAGGTAGATAGATAGATAGAGATAGATAGGTATGTAGGTAGGTAGATTGATAGAGACAGATAGGTAGGTAGGTAGATAGATAGATAGAGATAGGTAGGTAGGTAGATAGA
The DNA here is from genome assembly GCA_024509115.1 of Crotalus helleri. Lineage (NCBI taxonomy): Eukaryota > Metazoa > Chordata > Lepidosauria > Squamata > Viperidae > Crotalus > Crotalus helleri. The sequence goes on along the minus strand of JAKSXO010000209.1, from coordinate 27,679 downwards.
TAGAGATAGGTAGGTAGGTAGATTGATAGATAGAGATAGGTAGGTAGGTAGGTAGGTAGATAGAGATAGGTAGGTAGGTAGATTGATAGATACAGATAGGTAGGTAGGTAGATAGATAGAGATAGGTAGATAGGTAGATAGATAGATACAGATAGGTAGGTAGGTAGATAGATAGATACAGATATGTAGGTAGGTAGATAGATAGATAGAGATAGATAGGTAGGTAGATTGATAGATAGAGATAGGTAGGTAGGTAGATAGATAGATAGATACAGATAGGTAGGTAGGTAGATTGATAGATAGAGATAGGTAGGTAGGTAGATAGATAGAGATAGGTAGGTAGGTAGATTGATAGAGATAGGTAGGTAGGTAGGTAGGTAGATAGATAGATAGAGATAGGTAGGTAGGTAGATAGATAGATACAGATAGGTAGGTAGGTAGATATATAGATACAGATATGTAGGTAGGTAGATAGATAGATACAGATAGGTAGGTAGGTAGGTAGATAGATACAGATATGTAGGTAGGTAGATAGATAGATAGAGATAGGTAGGTAGGTAGATAGATAGATACAGATATGTAGGTAGGTAGATAGATAGATAGAGATAGATAGGTAGGTAGATTGATAGATAGAGATAGGTAGGTAGGTAGATAGATAGATAGATACAGATAGGTAGGTAGGTAGATTGATAGATAGAGATAGGTAGGTAGGTAGATAGATAGAGATAGGTAGGTAGGTAGATTGATAGAGACAGATAGGTAGGTAGGTAGATAGATAGAGATAGGTAGGTAGGTAGATTGATAGATACAGATAGGTAGGTAGGTAGATAGATAGATAGAGATAGGTAGGTAGGTAGATAGATAGATAGAGATAGGTAGGTAGGTAGATAGATAGAGATAGGTAGGTAGGTAGGTAGATAGATAGATAGAGATAGATAGGTATGTAGGTAGGTAGATTGATAGAGACAGATAGGTAGGTAGGTAGATAGATATATAGAGATAGGTAGGTAGGTAGATAGATAGATAGAGATAGGTAGGTAGGTAGGTAGATAGATAGAGATAGGTAGGTAGGTAGGTAGATAGATACAGATAGGTAGGTAGGTAGATATATAGATACAGATATGTAGGTAGGTAGATAGATACAGATAGGTAGGTAGGTAGATAGATAGATACAGATAGGTAGGTATGTAGATTGATAGATAGAGATAGGTAGGTAGGTAGATAGATAGATACAGATAGGTAGGTAGGTAGATTGATAGATAGAGATAGGTAGGTAGGTAGATTGATAGATACAGATAGGTAGGTAGGTAGATAGATAGATACAGATAGGTAGGTAGGTAGATTGATAGATAGAGATAGGTAGGTAGGTAGATTGATAGATACAGATGGGTAGGTAGGTAGATAGATAGATACAGATAGGTAGGTAGGTAGATTGATAGATAGAGATAGGTAGGTAGGTAGGTAGATAGATAGATAGAGATAGGTAGGTAGGTAGATTGATAGATACAGATAGGTAGGTAGGTAGATTGATAGATACAGATAGGTAGGTAGGTAGATAGATAGATAGAGATAGGTAGGTAGGTAGATAGATAGAGATAGGTATGTAGGTAGGTAGATAGATAGATAGAGATAGGTAGGTAGGTAGGTAGATTGATAGAGACAGATAGGTAGGTAGGTAGATAGATAGAGATAGGTAGGTAGGTAGATTGATATAGAGATAGGTAGGTAGGTAGGTAGATACATAGAGATAGGTAGGTAGGTAGATTGATAGATACAGATAGGTAGGTAGGTAGATAGATAGATAGAGATAGGTAGGTAGATAGATAGAGATAGGTAGGTAGGTAGGTAGATAGATAGATAGATAGAGATAGATAGGTAGGTAGGTAGATTGATAGAGACAGATAGGTAGGTAGGTAGATAGATAGATAGAGATAGGTAGGTAGATAGATAGATAGAGATAGGTAGGTAGGTAGATTGATAGATAGAGATAGGTAGGTAGGTAGGTAGATAGGTAGGTAGGTAGATAGATAGAGATAGGTAGATAGGTAGATTGATAGATACAGATAGGTAGGTAGGTAGATAGATAGATAGATAGAGATAGGTAGGTAGGTAGATAGATAGAGATAGGTAGGTAGGTAGGTAGATAGATAGATAGAGATAGATAGATAGGTAGGTAGATTGATAGAGACAGATAGGTAGGTAGGTAGATAGATAGATAGAGATAGGTAGGTAGGTAAATTGATAGATACAGATAGGTAGGTAGGTAGATAGACAGATAGAGATAGGTAGGTAGGTAGATAGATAGATAGAAATAGGTAGGTAGGTAGATAGATAGATACAGATAGGTAGGTAGGTAGATTGATAGATAGAGTTAGGTAGGTAGGTAGGTAGATAGATAGAGATAGGTAGGTAGGTAGATTGATAGAGATAGGTAGGTAGGTAGGTAGATAGATAGATAGAGATAGGTAGGTAGGTAGATAGATAGATACAGATAGGTAGGTAGGTAGATATATAGATACAGATATGTAGGTAGGTAGATAGATAGATACAGATAGGTAGGTAGGTAGGTAGATAGATACAGATATGTAGGTAGGTAGATAGATAGAGATAGGTAGGTAGGTAGATTGATAGATACAGATAGGTGGGTAGGTAGATAAATAAAGATATGTAGGTAGGTAGATAGATAGATACAGAAAGGTAGGTAGGTAGATAGATAGATAAAGATAGGTAGGTAGGTAGATAGATATATAGAGATAGGTAGGTAGGTAGATTGATAGATAGAGATAGGTAGGTAGGTAGATAGATAGATAGAGATAGGTAGGTAGGTAGGTAGATAGATACAGATAGGTAGGTAGGTAGATTGATAGATAGAGATAGGTAGGTAGGTAGATATATAGATACAGATATGTAGGAAGGTAGGTAGGTAGATAGATAGAGATAGGTAGGTAGGTAGGTAGATAGATAGATAGAGATAGGTAGGTAGGTAGATTGATAGATACAGATAGGTAGGTAGGTAGATTGATAGATAGAGATAGGTAGGTAGGTAGATTGATAGAGATAGGTAGGTAGGTAGGTAGATTGATAGAGATAGGTAGGTAGGTAGATTGATAGATAGAGATAGGTAAGTAGGTAGATTGATAGATAGAGATAGGTAGATAGGTAGATAGATAGATAGAGATAGGTAGGTAGGTAGATAGATAGATAGAGATAGGTAGGTAGGTAGGTAGATAGATAGAGATAGGTAGGTAGGTAGGTAGATAGATACAGATAGGTAGGTAGGTAGATATATAGATACAGATATGTAGGTAGGTAGATAGATAGAGATAGGTAGGTAGGTAGGTAGATAGATAGATAGATAGATACAGATAGGTAGGTAGGTCGATTGATACATACAGATATGTAGGTAGGTAGATAGGTAGATAGAGATAGGTAGGTAGGTAGATTGATAGATACAGATAGGTAGGTAGGTAGATAGATAGATACAGATAGGTAGGTATGTAGATTGATAGATAGAGATAGGTAGGTAGGTAGATTGATAGATACAGATAGGTAGGTAGGTAGATAGATAGATACAGATATGTAGGTAGGTAGATTGATAGATAGAGATAGGTAGGTAGGTAGATTGATAGATACAGATAGGTAGGTAGGTAGATAGATAGATACAGACAGGTAGGTAGGTAGATTGATAGATAGAGATAGGTAGGTAGGTAGATTGATAGATAGAGATAGGTAGGTAGGTAGATTGATAGATAGAGATAGATAGGTAGGTAGATAGATAGATACAGATAGGTAGGTAGGTAGATTGATAGATAGAGATAGGTAGGTAGGTAGATTGATAGATACAGATAGGTAGGTAGGTAGATAGATACAGATAGGTAGGTAGTTAGATTGATAGATAGAGATAGGTATGTAGGTAGGTAGATAGATAGAGATAGGTAGGTAGGTAGATAGATAGATACAGATAGGTAGGTAGGTAGATTGATAGATAGAGATAGGTAGGTAGGTAGATTGATAGATACAGATAGGTAGGTAGGTAGATAGATACAGATAGGTTGGTAGTTAGATTGATAGATAGAGATAGGTATGTAGGTAGGTAGATAGATAGAGATAGGTAGGTAGGTAGATTGATAGATACAGATAGGTAGGTAGGTAGGTAGATAGATAGAGATAGGTAGGTAGGTAGATTGGTAGATACAGATAGGTAGGTAGGTAGATAGATAGATAGAGATAGGTAGGTAGTTAGATAGATAGATAGAGATAGGTAGGTAGGTAGATAGATAGAGATAGGTAGGTAGGTAGGTAGATAGATAGATAGAGATAGATAGGTAGGTAGGTAGATTGATAGAGACAGATAGGTAGGTAGGTAGATAGATAGATAGAGATAGGTAGGTAGGTAGATAGATAGAGATAGGTAGGTAGGTAGATTGATAGATACAGATAGGTAGGTAGGTAGATAGGTAGATAGAGATAGGTAGGTAGGTAGATAGATAGATAGAGATAGGTAGGTAGGTAGATAGATAGAGATAGGTAGGTAGGTAGATTGATAGATAGAGATAGGTAGGTAGGTAGATAGATAGAGATAGGTAGGTAGGTAGATTGATAGAGATAGGTAGGTAGGTAGGTAGATAGATAGATAGATAGATAGAGATAGGTAGGTAGGTAGATAGATAGATACAGATAGGTAGGTAGGTAGATATATAGATACAGATATGTAGGTAGGTAGATAGATAGATACAGATAGGTAGGTAGGTATGTAGATAGATACAGATATGTAGGTAGGTAGATAGATAGATAGAGATAGGTAGGTAGGTAGATTGATAGATACAGATAGGTGGGTAGGTAGATAGATAGATACAGATATGTAGGTAGGTAGATAGATAGATACAGATAGGTAGGTAGGTAGATAGATAGATAGAGATAGGTAGGTAGGTAGGTAGGTAGATAGATACAGATAGGTAGGTAGATAGATTGATAGAGATAGGTAGGTATGTAGATAGATAGATACAGATAGGTAGGTAGGTTGATTGATAGATAGAGATAGGTAGGTAGGTAGATATATAGATACAGATATGTAGGTAGGTAGATAGGTAGATAGATAGAGATAGGTAGGTTGGTAGATTGATAGATACAGATAGGTAGGTAGGTAGATAGATAGATAGAGATAGGTAGGTAGGTAGATTGATAGAGATAGGTAGGTAGGTCGATTGATAGATAGAGATAGGTAGATAGGTAGATAGATGGATACAGATAGGTAGGTAGGTAGATAGATAGATACAGATATGTAGGTAGGTAGATAGATAGAGATAGGTAGGTAGGTAGATTGATAGATACAGATAGGTAGGTAGGTAGATTGATAGATAGAGATAGGTAGGTAGGTAGATTGATAGATAGAGATAGGTAGGTAGATAGATTGATAGAGATAGGTAGGTATGTAGATAGATAGATACAGATAGGTAGGTAGGTTGATTGATAGATAGAGATAGGTAGGTAGGTAGATATATAGATACAGATATGTAGGTAGGTAGATAGGTAGATAGATAGAGATAGGTAGGTTGGTAGATTGATAGATACAGATAGGTAGGTAGGTAGATAGATAGATAGAGATAGGTAGGTAGGTAGATTGATAGAGATAGGTAGGTAGGTAGGTAGATTGACAGAGATAGGTAGGTAGGTAGATTGATAGAGATAGGTAGGTAGGTAGATTGATAGATAGAGATAGGTAGATAGGTAGATAGATGGATACAGATAGGTAGGTAGGTAGATAGATAGATACAGATATGTAGGTAGGTAGATAGATAGAGATAGGTAGGTAGGTAGATTGATAGATACAGATAGGTAGGTAGGTAGATTGATAGATAGAGATAGGTAGGTAGGTAGATTGATAGATACAGATAGGTAGGTAGGTAGATTGATAGATAGAGATAGGTAGGTAGGTAGATTGATAGATACAGATAGGTAGGTAGGTAGATAGATAGATACAGACAGGTAGGTAGGTAGATTGATAGATAGAGATAGGTAGGTAGGTAGATTGATAGATAGAGATAGGTAGGTAGGTAGATAGATAGATACAGATAGGTAGGTAGGTAGATTGATAGATAGAGATAGGTAGGTAGGTAGATTGATAGATACAGATAGGTAGGTAGGTAGATAGATACAGATAGGTAGGTAGTTAGATTGATAGATAGAGATAGGTATGTAGGTAGGTAGATAGATAGAGATAGGTAGGTAGGTAGATTGATAGATACAGATAGGTAGGTAGGTAGGTAAATAGATAGAGATAGGTAGGTAGGTAGATTGGTAGATACAGATAGGTAGGTAGGTAGATAGATAGATAGAGATAGGTAGGTAGTTAGATAGATAGATAGATAGAGATAGATAGGTAGGTAGATAGATAGAGATAGGTAGGTAGGTAGGTAGATAGATAGATAGAGATAGATAGGTAGGTAGGTAGATTGATAGAGACAGATAGGTAGGTAGGTAGATAGATAGATAGAGATAGGTAGGTAGGTAGATAGATAGAGATAGGTAGGTAGGTAGATTGATACAGATAGGTAGGTAGGTAGATAGGTAGATAGAGATAGGTAGGTAGGTAGATAGATAGATAGAGATAGGTAGGTAGGTAGATAGATAGAGATAGGTAGGTAGGTAGATTGATAGGTAGAGTTAGGTAGGTAGGTAGGTAGATATATAGAGATAGGTAGGTAGGTAGATTGATCGATACAGATAGGTAGGTAGGTAGATAGGTAGATAGAGATAGGTAGGTAGGTAGATAGATAGATAGAGATAGGTAGGTAGATAGATAGATACAGATAGGTAGGTAGGTAGATAGATAGAGATAGGTAGGTAGGTAGGTAGATAGATACAGATAGGTAGGTAGATAGATTGATAGAGATATGTAGGTATGTAGATAGATAGATACAGATAGGTAGGTAGGTTGATTGATAGATAGAGATAGGTAGGTAGGTAGATATATAGATACAGATATGTAGGTAGGTAGATAGGTAGATAGATAGAGATAGGTAGGTTGGTAGATTGATAGATACAGATAGGTAGGTAGGTAGATAGATAGATAGAGATAGGTAGGTAGGTAGATTGATAGAGATAGGTTGGTAGGTAGGTAGATTGACAGAGATAGGTAGGTAGGTAGATTGATAGAGATAGGTAGGTAGGTAGATTGATAGATACAGATAGGTAGGTAGGTAGATTGATAGATAGAGATAGGTAGGTAGGTAGATTGATAGATAGAGAAAGGTAGGTAGGTAGGTAGATAGATACAGATAGGTAGGTAGGTAGATTGATAGATACAGATAGGTAGGTAGGTAGATAGATAGATAGAGATAGGTAGGTAGGTAGATAGATAGATAGAGATAGGTAGGTAGGTAGGTAGATAGATACAGATAGGTAGGTAGGTAGATATATAGATACAGATATGTAGGTAGGTAGATAGATAGAGATAGGTAGGTAGGTAGGTAGGTAGATAGATAGATACAGATAGGTAGGTAGGTAGATTGATAGATAGAGATAGGTAGGTAGGTAGATATATAGATACAGATATGTAGGTAGGTAGATAGATAGATAGATAGGTAGGTAGGTAGATTGATAGATACAGATAGGTAGGTAGGTAGATAGATAGATACAGATAGGTAGGTATGTAGATTGATAGATAGAGATAGGTAGGTAGGTAGATTGATAGATACAGATAGGTAGGTAGGTAGATAGATAGATACAGATATGTAGGTAGGTAGATTGATAGATAGAGATAGGTAGGTAGGTAGATTGATAGATACAGATAGGTAGGTAGGTAGATAGATACAGATAGGTAGGTAGGTAGATTGATAGATAGAGATAGGTAGGTAGGTAGATTGATAGATACAAATAGGTAGGTAGGTAGATAGATAGATACAGATAGGTAGGTAGGTAGATTGATAGATAGAGATAGGTAGGTAGGTAGGTAGGTAGGTAGATAGATAGAGATAGGTAGGTAGGTAGATTGATAGATACAGATAGGTAGGTAGGTAGATAGATAGATAGAGATAGGTAGGTAGGTAGGTAGATAGATAGAGATAGGTAGGTAGGTAGATAGATAGAGATAGGTATGTAGGTAGGTAGATAGATAGATAGAGATAGGTAGGTAGGTAGGTAGATTGATAGAGACAGATAGGTAGGTAGGTAGATAGATAGAGATAGGTAGGTAGGTAGATTGATAGATAGAGATAGGTAGGTAGGTAGGTAGATAGATAGAGATAGGTAGGTAGGTAGATTGATAGATACAGATAGGTAGGTAGGTAGATAGATAGATAGAGATAGGTAGGTAGATAGATAGAGATAGTTAGGTAGGTAGGTAGATAGATAGATAGAGATAGATAGGTAGGTAGGCAGATTGATAGAGACAGATAGGTAGGTAGGTAGATAGATAGATAGAGATAGGTAGGTAGGTAGATAGATAGAGATAGGTAGGTAGGTAGATTGATAGATAGAGATAGGTAGGTAGGTAGGTAGATAGATAGAGATAGGTAGGTAGGTAGATTGATAGATACAGATAGGTAGGTAGGTAGATAGATAGAGATAGGTAGGTAGGTAGGTAGATAGATAGATAGAGATAGATAGGTAGGTAGGTAGATTGATAGAGACAGATAGGTAGGTAGGTAGATAGATAGATAGAGATAGGTAGGTAGATTGATAGATAGAGATAGGTAGATAGGTAGATAGATAGATACAGATAGGTAGGTAGGTAGATATATAGATATAGATATGTAGGTAGGTAGATAGATAGATAGAGATAGGTAGGTAGGTAGATTGATAGATAGAGATAGGTAGGTAGGTAGATAGATAGATACAGATAGGTAGGTAGATTGATAGATAGAGTTAGGTAGGTAGGTAGGTAGATAGATAGAGATAGGTAGGTAGGTAGATTGATAGAGATAGGTAGGTAGGTAGGTAGATAGATAGATAGAGATAGGTAGGTAGGTAGATAGATAGATACAGATAGGTAGGTAGGTAGATAGATAGATACAGATAGGTAGGTAGGTAGATTGATAGATAGATATAGGTAGGTAGGTAGATTGATAGATACAGATAGGTAGGTAGGTAGATAGATAGATACAGATAGGTAGGTAGGTAGATTGATAGATAGAGATAGGTAGGTAGGTAGGTAGGTAGATAGATAGAGATAGGTAAGTAGATAGATTGATAGATACAGATAGGTGGGTAGGTAGATAGATAGATAGAGATAGGTAGGTAGGTAGATTGATAGAGATAGGTAGGTAAGTAGGTAGATTGATAGAGATAGGTAGGTAGGTAGATTGATAGATAGAGATAGGTAAGTAGGTAGATTGATAGATAGAGATAGGTAGATAGGTAGATAGATAGATACAGATAGGTAGGTAGGTAGATAGATAGATAGAGATAGGTAGGTAGGTAGATAGATAGATAGAGATAGGTAGGTAGGTAGGTAGATAGATAGAGATAGGTAGGTAGGTAGGTAGATAGACACAGATCGGTAGGTAGGTAGATATATAGATAGAGATAGGTAGGTAGGTAGATAGATAGATACAGATATGTAGGAAGGTAGGTAGGTAGATAGATAGAGATAGGTAGGTAGGTAGGTAGATAGATAGAGATAGGTAGGTAGGTAGATTGATAGATATAGATAGGTAGGTAGGTAGATTGATAGATAGAGATAGGTAGGTAGGTAGATTGATAGAGATAGGTAGGTAGGTAGGTAGATTGATAGAGATAGGTAGGTAGGTAGATTGATAGATAGAGATAGGTAAGTAGGTAGATTGATAGATAGAGATAGGTAGATAGGTAGATAGATAGATAGAGATAGGTAGGTAGGTAGATAGATAGATAGAGATAGGTAGGTAGGTAGGTAGATAGATACAGATAGGTAGGTAGGTAGATATATAGATACAGATATGTAGGTAGGTAGATAGATAGAGATAGGTAGGTAGGTAGGTAGATAGATAGATAGATACAGATAGGTAGGTAGGTAGATTGATAGATACAGATATGTAGGTAGGTAGATAGATAGATAGAGATAGGTAGGTAGGTAGATTGATAGATACAGATAGGTAGGTAGGTAGATAGATAGATACAGATAGGTAGGTATGTAGATTGATAGATAGAGATAGGTAGGTAGGTAGATTTATAGATACAGATAGGTAGGTAGGTAGATAGATAGATACAGATATGTAGGTAGGTAGATTGATAGATAGAGATAGGTAGGTAGGTAGATTGATAGATATAGATAGGTAGGTAGGTAGATAGATAGATACAGACAGGTAGGTAGGTAGATTGATAGATAGAGATAGGTGGGTAGGTAGATTGATAGATAGAGATAGGTAGGTAGGTAGATAGATAGATACAGATAGGTAGTTAGGTAGATTGATAGATAGAGATAGGTAGGTAGGTAGATTGATAGATACAGATAGGTAGGTAGGTAGATAGATAGATACAGATAGGTAGGTAGGTAGATAGATAGATAGAGATAGGTAGGTAGGTAGATATATAGATACAGATATGTAGGTAGATAGATAGATAGATAGAGATAGGTAGGTAGGTAGATTGATAGATACAGATAGGTAGGTAGATAGATAGATACAGATAGGTAGGTAGGAAGATTGATAGATACAGATAGGTAGGTAGGTAGATATATAGATACAGATATGTAGGTAGGTAGATAGATAGATACAGATAGGTAGGTAGGTATGTAGATAGATACAGATATGTAGGTAGGTAGATAGATAGATAGAGATAGGTAGGTAGGTAGATTGATAGATACAGATAGGTGGGTAGGTAGATAGATATATACAGATATGTAGGTAGGTAGATAGATAGATACAGATAGGTAGGTAGGTAGATAGATAGATAGAGATAGGTAGGTAGGTAGGTAGGTAGATAGATACAGATAGGTAGGTAGATAGATTGATAGAGATAGGTAGGTATGTAGATAGATAGATACAGATAGGTAGGTAGGTTGATTGATAGATAGAGATAGGTAGGTAGGTAGATATATAGATACAGATATGTAGGTAGGTAGATAGGTAGATAGATAGAGATAGGTAGGTTGGTAGATTGATAGATACAGATAGGTAGGTAGGTAGATAGATAGATAGAGATAGGTAGGTAGGTAGATTGATAGAGATAGGTAGGTAGGTAGATTGATAGATAGAGATAGGTAGATAGGTAGATAGATGGATACAGATAGGTAGGTAGGTAGATAGATAGATACAGATATGTAGGTAGGTAGATAGATAGAGATAGGTAGGTAGGTAGATTGATAGATACAGATAGGTAGGTAGGTAGATTGATAGATAGAGATAGGTAGGTAGGTAGATTGATAGATAGAGATAGGTAGGTAGATAGATTGATAGAGATAGGTAGGTATGTAGATAGATAGATACAGATAGGTAGGTAGGTTGATTGATAGATAGAGATAGGTAGGTAGGTAGATATATAGATACAGATATGTAGGTAGGTAGATAGGTAGATAGATAGAGATAGGTAGGTTGGTAGATTGATAGATACAGATAGGTAGGTAGGTAGATAGATAGATAGAGATAGGTAGGTAGGTAGATTGATAGAGATAGGTAGGTAGGTAGGTAGATTGACAGAGATAGGTAGGTAGGTAGATTGATAGAGATAGGTAGGTAGGTAGATTGATAGATAGAGATAGGTAGATAGGTAGATAGATGGATACAGATAGGTAGGTAGGTAGATAGATAGATACAGATATGTAGGTAGGTAGATAGATAGAGATAGGTAGGTAGGTAGATTGATAGATACAGATAGGTAGGTAGGTAGATTGATAGATAGAGATAGGTAGGTAGGTAGATTGATAGATACAGATAGGTAGGTAGGTAGATTGATAGATAGAGATAGGTAGGTAGGTAGATTGATAGATACAGATAGGTAGGTAGGTAGATAGATAGATACAGACAGGTAGGTAGGTAGATTGATAGATAGAGATAGGTAGGTAGGTAGATTGATAGATAGAGATAGGTAGGTAGGTAGATAGATAGATACAGATAGGTAGGTAGGTAGATTGATAGATAGAGATAGGTAGGTAGGTAGATTGATAGATACAGATAGGTAGGTAGGTAGATAGATACAGATAGGTAGGTAGTTAGATTGATAGATAGAGATAGGTATGTAGGTAGGTAGATAGATAGAGATAGGTAGGTAGGTAGATTGATAGATACAGATAGGTAGGTAGGTAGGTAGATAGATAGAGATAGGTAGGTAGGTAGATTGGTAGATACAGATAGGTAGGTAGGTAGATAGATAGATAGAGATAGGTAGGTAGTTAGATAGATAGATAGAGATAGATAGGTAGGTAGATAGATAGAGATAGGTAGGTAGGTAGGTAGATAGATAGATAGAGATAGATAGGTAGGTAGGTAGATTGATAGAGACAGATAGGTAGGTAGGTAGATAGATAGATAGAGATAGGTAGGTAGGTAGATAGATAGAGATAGGTAGGTAGGTAGATTGATACAGATAGGTAGGTAGATAGGTAGATAGAGATAGGTAGGTAGGTAGATAGATAGATAGAGATAGGTAGGTAGGTAGATAGATAGAGATAGGTAGGTAGGTAGATTGATAGGTAGAGTTAGGTAGGTAGGTAGGTAGATATATAGAGATAGGTAGGTAGGTAGATTGATCGATACAGATAGGTAGGTAGGTAGATAGGTAGATAGAGATAGGTAGGTAGGTAGATAGATAGATAGAGATAGGTAGGTAGATAGATAGATACAGATAGGTAGGTAGGTAGATAGATAGATAGAGATAGGTAGGTAGGTAGGTAGATAGATACAGATAGGTAGGTAGATAGATTGATAGAGATAGGTAGGTATGTAGATAGATAGATACAGATAGGTAGGTAGGTTGATTGATAGATAGAGATAGGTAGGTAGGTAGATATATAGATACAGATATGTAGGTAGGTAGATAGGTAGATAGATAGAGATAGGTAGGTTGGTAGATTGATAGATACAGATAGGTAGGTAGGTAGATAGATAGATAGAGATAGGTAGGTAGGTAGATTGATAGAGATAGGTTGGTAGGTAGGTAGATTGACAGAGATAGGTAGGTAGGTAGATTGATAGAGATAGGTAGGTAGGTAGATTGATAGATACAGATAGGTAGGTAGGTAGATTGATAGATAGAGATAGGTAGGTAGGTAGATTGATAGATAGAGAAAGGTAGGTAGGTAGGTAGATAGATACAGATAGGTAGGTAGGTAGATTGATAGATACAGATAGGTAGGTAGGTAGATAGATAGATAGAGATAGGTAGGTAGGTAGATAGATAGATAGAGATAGGTAGGTAGGTAGGTAGATAGATACAGATAGGTAGGTAGGTAGATATATAGATACAGATATGTAGGTAGGTAGATAGATAGAGATAGGTAGGTAGGTAGGTAGGTAGATAGATAGATACAGATAGGTAGGTAGGTAGATTGATAGATAGAGATAGGTAGGTAGGTAGATATATAGATACAGATATGTAGGTAGGTAGATAGATAGATAGATAGGTAGGTAGGTAGATTGATAGATACAGATAGGTAGGTAGGTAGATAGATAGATACAGATAGGTAGGTATGTAGATTGATAGATAGAGATAGGTAGGTAGGTAGATTGATAGATACAGATAGGTAGGTAGGTAGATAGATAGATACAGATATGTAGGTAGGTAGATTGATAGATAGAGATAGGTAGGTAGGTAGATTGATAGATACAGATAGGTAGGTAGGTAGATAGATACAGATAGGTAGGTAGGTAGATTGATAGATAGAGATAGGTAGGTAGGTAGATTGATAGATACAAATAGGTAGGTAGGTAGATAGATAGATACAGATAGGTAGGTAGGTAGATTGATAGATAGAGATAGGTAGGTAGGTAGGTAGGTAGATAGATAGAGATAGGTAGGTAGGTAGATTGATAGATACAGATAGGTAGGTAGGTAGATAGATAGATAGAGATAGGTAGGTAGGTAGGTAGATAGATAGAGATAGGTAGGTAGGTAGATAGATAGAGATAGGTATGTAGGTAGGTAGATAGATAGATAGAGATAGGTAGGTAGGTAGGTAGATTGATAGAGACAGATAGGTAGGTAGGTAGATAGATAGAGATAGGTAGGTAGGTAGATTGATAGATAGAGATAGGTAGGTAGGTAGGTAGATAGATAGAGATAGGTAGGTAGGTAGATTGATAGATACAGATAGGTAGGTAGGTAGATAGATAGATAGAGATAGGTAGGTAGATAGATAGAGATAGTTAGGTAGGTAGGTAGATAGATAGATAGAGATAGATAGGTAGGTAGGCAGATTGATAGAGACAGATAGGTAGGTAGGTAGATAGATAGATAGAGATAGGTAGGTAGGTAGATAGATAGAGATAGGTAGGTAGGTAGATTGATAGATAGAGATAGGTAGGTAGGTAGGTAGATAGATAGAGATAGGTAGGTAGGTAGATTGATAGATACAGATAGGTAGGTAGGTAGATAGATAGAGATAGGTAGGTAGGTAGGTAGATAGATAGATAGAGATAGATAGGTAGGTAGGTAGATTGATAGAGACAGATAGGTAGGTAGGTAGATAGATAGATAGAGATAGGTAGGTAGATTGATAGATACAGATAGGTAGGTAGGTAGATAGATAGATAGAGATAGGTAGATAGGTAGATAGATAGATACAGATAGGTAGGTAGGTAGATATATAGATATAGATATGTAGGTAGGTAGATAGATAGATAGAGATAGGTAGGTAGGTAGATTGATAGATAGAGATAGGTAGGTAGGTAGATAGATAGATACAGATAGGTAGGTAGATTGATAGATAGAGTTAGGTAGGTAGGTAGGTAGATAGATAGAGATAGGTAAGTAGGTAGATTGATAGAGATAGGTAGGTAGGTAGGTAGATAGATAGATAGAGATAGGTAGGTAGGTAGATAGATAGATACAGATAGGTAGGTAGGTAGATAGATAGATACAGATAGGTAGGTAGGTAGATTGATAGATAGATATAGGTAGGTAGGTAGATTGATAGATACAGATAGGTAGGTAGGTAGATAGATAGATACAGATAGGTAGGTAGGTAGATTGATAGATAGAGATAGGTAGGTAGGTAGGTAGGTAGATAGATAGAGATAGGTAGGTAGATAGATTGATAGATACAGATAGGTGGGTAGGTAGATAGATAGATAGAGATAGGTAGGTAGGTAGATTGATAGAGATAGGTAGGTAAGTAGGTAGATTGATAGAGATAGGTAGGTAGGTAGATTGATAGATAGAGATAGGTAAGTAGGTAGATTGATAGATAGAGATAGGTAGATAGGTAGATAGATAGATACAGATAGGTAGGTAGGTAGATAGATAGATAGAGATAGGTAGGTAGGTAGATAGATAGATAGAGATAGGTAGGTAGGTAGGTAGATACATAGAGATAGGTAGGTAGGTAGGTAGATAGATACAGATCGGTAGGTAGGTAGATATATAGATAGAGATAGGTAGGTAGGTAGATAGATAGAGATAGGTAGGTAGGTAGATTGATAGATAGAGATAGGTAGGTAGGTAGGTAGATAGATAGAGATAGGTAGGTAGGTAGATAGATAGATAGAGATAGGTAGGTAGGTAGGTAGATAGATACAGATAGGTAGGTAGGTAGATTGATAGATAGAGATAGGTAGGTAGGTAGATATATAGATACAGATATGTAGGAAGGTAGGTAGGTAGATAGATAGAGATAGGTAGGTAGGTAGGTAGATAGATAGAGATAGGTAGGTAGGTAGATTGATAGATATAGATAGGTAGGTAGGTAGATTGATAGATAGAGATAGGTAGGTAGGTAGATTGATAGAGATAGGTAGGTAGGTAGGTAGATTGATAGAGATAGGTAGGTAGGTAGATTGATAGATAGAGATAGGTAAGTAGGTAGATTGATAGATAGAGATAGGTAGATAGGTAGATAGATAGATAGATAGAGATAGGTAGGTAGGTAGATAGATAGATAGAGATAGGTAGGTAGGTAGGTAGATAGATACAGATAGGTAGGTAGGTAGATATATAGATACAGATATGTAGGTAGGTAGATAGATAGAGATAGGTAGGTAGGTAGATAGATAGATAGATACAGATAGGTAGGTAGGTAGATTGATAGATACAGATATGTAGGTAGGTAGATAGATAGATAGAGATAGGTAGGTAGGTAGATTGATAGATACAGATAGGTAGGTAGGTAGATAGATAGATACAGATAGGTAGGTATGTAGATTGATAGATAGAGATAGGTAGGTAGGTAGATTGATAGATACAGATAGGTAGGTAGGTAGATAGATAGATACAGATATGTAGGTAGGTAGATTGATAGATAGAGATAGGTAGGTAGGTAGATTGATAGATATAGATAGGTAGGTAGGTAGATAGATAGATACAGACAGGTAGGTAGGTAGATTGATAGATAGAGATAGGTGGGTAGGTAGATTGATAGATAGAGATAGGTAGGTAGGTAGATAGATAGATACAGATAGGTAGTTAGGTAGATTGATAGATAGAGATAGGTAGGTAGGTAGATTGATAGATACAGATAGGTAGGTAGGTAGATAGATAGATACAGATAGGTAGGTAGGTAGATAGATAGATAGAGATAGGTAGGTAGGTAGATATATAGATACAGATATGTAGGTAGGTAGGTAGATAGATAGATAGAGATAGGTAGGTAGGTAGATTGATAGATACAGATAGGTAGGTAGATAGATAGATACAGATAGGTAGGTAGGTAGATTGATAGATACAGATAGGTAGGTAGGTAGATTGATAGATACAGATAGGTAGGTAGGTAGATAGATAGATACAGATATGTAGGTAGGTAGATTGATAGATAGAGATAGGTAGGTAGGTAGATTGATACATACAGATAGGTAGTTAGGTAGATAGATAAATACAGATAGGTAGGTAGGTAGATTGATAGATAGAGATAGGTAGGTAGGTAGATTGATAGATACAGATAGGTAGGTAGGTAGATAGATAGATACAGATAGGTAGGTAGGTAGGTAGATAGATAGAGATAGGTAGGTAGGTAGGTAGATAGATACAGATAGGTAGGTAGATAGATAAATACAGATCGGTGGGTAGGTAGATAGATAGATAGAGATAGGTAGGTAGGTAGATAGATAGATACAGATAGGTAGATAGGTAGATTGATAGATACAGATAGGTAGGTAGGTAGATATATAGATACAGATAGGTAGGTAGGTAGATAGATAGAGATAGGTAGGTAGGTAGGTAGATAGATAGATAGAGATAGATAGGTAGGTAGGTAGATTGATAGAGACAGATAGGTAGGTAGTTAGATAGATAGAGATAGGTAGGTAGGTAGATAGATAGAGATAGGTAGGTATGTAGATTGATAGATAGAGATAGGTAGGTAGGTAGGTAGATAGATAGATAGAGATAGGTAGGTAGGTAGGTAGATAGATAGAGATAGGTAGGTAGGTAGATTGATAGATACAGATAGGTAGGTAGGTAGATAGATAGATAGAGATAGGTAGGTAGGTAGATAGATAGATAGAGATAGGTAGGTAGGTAGATAGATAGAGGTAGGTAGGTAGCTAGGTAGATAGATAGATAGAGATAGATAGGTAGGTAGGTAGATTGATAGAGACAGATAGGTAGGTAGGTAGATAGATAGAGATAGGTAGGTAGGTAGATTGATAGATACAGATAGGTAGGTAGGTAGATAGATAGATAGATAGAGATAGGTAGGTAGGTAGATAGATAGATAGAGATAGGTAGGTAGGTAGATAGATAGAGATAGGTAGGTAGGTAGGTAGATAGATAGATAGAGATAGATAGGTAGGTAGGTAGGTAGATTGATAGAGACAGATAGGTAGGTAGGTAGATAGATAGATAGAGATAGGTAGGTAGGTAGATAGATAGAGATAGGTAGGTAGATTGATAGATAGAGATAGGTAGGTAGGTAGATAGATAGAGATAGGTAGGTAGGTAGATTGATAGATACAGATAGGTAGGTAGGTAGATAGATAGAGATAGGTAGATAGGTAGATAGATAGATACAGATAGGTAGGTAGGTAGATATATAGATACAGATATGTAGGTAGGTAGATAGATAGATAGAGATAAATAGGTAGGTAAATTGATAGATAGAGATAGGTAGGTAGGTATATAGATAGATAGATAGATACAGATAGGTAGGTAGGTAGATTGATAGATGGAGATAGGTAGGTAGGTAGATAGATAGAGACAGGTAGGTAGGTAGATTGATAGAGATAGGTAGGTAGGTAGATAGATAGATAGAGATAGGTAGGTAGGTAGATAGATAGATACAGATAGGTAGGTAGGTAGATATATAGATACAGATATGTAGGTAGGTAGATAGATAGATACAGATAGGTAGGTAGGTAGGTAGATAGATACAGATATGTAGGTAGGTAGATAGATAGATAGAGATAGGTAGGTAGGTAGATTGATAGATACAGATAGGTGGGTAGGTAGATAGATAGATACAGATATGTAGGTAGGTAGATAGATAGATACAGATAGGTAGGTAAGTAGATAGATAGATAGATAGAGATAGGTAGGTAGGTAGGTAGATAGATACAGATAGGTAGGTAGATAGATTGATAGAGATAGTTAGGTAGGTAGGTAGATAGATAGATACAGATAGGTAGGTAGGTTGATTGATAGATAGAGATAGGTAGGTAGGTAGATATATAGATACAGATATGTAGGTAGGTAGATAGGTAGATAGATAGAGATAGGTAGGTAGGTAGGTAGATTGATAGAGATAGGTAGGTAGGTAGATTGATAGAGATAGGTAGGTAGGTAGATTGATAGATAGAGATAGGTAGATAGGTAGATAGATAGATACAGATAGGTAGGTAGGTAGATAGATAGATACAGATATGTAGGTAGGTAGATAGATAGATAGAGATAGGTAGGTAGGTAGATTGATAGATACAGATAGGTAGGTAGGTAGATAGATAGATACAGATAGGTAGGTAGGTAGATTGATAGATAGAGATAGGTAGGTACGTAGATTGATAGATACAGATAGGTAGGTAGGTAGATTGATAGATAGAGATAGGTAGGTAGGTAGGTAGATAGATAAAGATAGGTAGGTAGGTAGATTGATAGATACAGATAGGTAGGTAGGTAGATAGATATATAGAGATAGGTAGGTAGGTAGATAGATAGATAGAGATAGGTAGGTAGGTAGGTAGATAGATAGAGATAGGTAGGTAGGTAGGTAGATAGATACAGATAGGTAGGTAGGTAGATATATAGATACAGATATGTAGGTAGGTAGATAGATAGAGATAGGTAGGTAGATAGGTAGATAGATAGATAGATAGATACAGATAGGTAGGTAGGTAGATTGATAGATAGAGATAGGTAGGTAGGTAGATAGATAGATAGAGATAGGTAGGTAGGTAGATTGATAGATAGAGATAGGTAGGTAGGTAGATATATAGATACAGATATGTAGGAAGGTAGGTAGGTAGATAGATAGAGATAGGTAGGTAGGTAGGTAGATAGATACAGATAGGTAGGTAGGTAGATTGATAGATAGAGATAGGTAGGTAGGTAGATATATAGATACAGATATGTAGGAAGGTAGGTAGGTAGATAGATAGAGATAGGTAGGTAGGTAGGTAGATAGATAGATAGATAGAGATAGGTAGGTAGGTAGATTGATAGATATAGATAGGTAGGTAGGTAGATTGATAGATAGAGATAGGTAGGTAGGTAGATTGATAGAGATAGGTAGGTAGGTAGGTAGATTGATAGAGATAGGTAGGTAGGTAGATTGATAGATAGAGATAGGTAAGTAGGTAGATTGATAGATAGAGATAGGTAGATAGGTAGATAGATAGATAGAGATAGGTAGGTAGGTAGATAGATAGATAGAGATAGGTAGGTAGGTAGGTAGATAGATACAGATAGGTAGGTAGGTAGATATATAGATACAGATATGTAGGTAGGTAGATAGATAGAGATAGGTAGGTAGGTAGGTAGGTAGATAGATAGATACAGATAGGTAGGTAGGTAGATTGATAGATACAGATATGTACGTAGGTAGATAGATAGATAGAGATAGGTAGGTAGGTAGATTGATAGATACAGATAGGTAGGTAGGTAGATAGATAGATACAGATAGGTAGGTATGTAGATTGATAGATAGAGATAGGTAGGTAGGTAGATTGATAGATACAGATAGGTAGGTAGGTAGATAGATACATACAGATATGTAGGTAGGTAGATTGATAGATAGAGATAGGTAGGTAGGTAGATTGATAGATATAGATAGGTAGGTAGGTAGATAGATAGATACAGACAGGTAGGTAGGTAGATTGATAGATAGAGATAGGTAGGTAGGTAGATTGATAGATAGAGATAGGTAGGTAGGTAGATAGATAGATACAGATAGGTAGTTAGGTAGATTGATAGATAGAGATAGGTAGGTAGGTAGATTGATAGATACAGATAGGTAGGTAGGTAGATAGATAGATACAGATAGGTAGGTAGGTAGATAGATAGATAGAGATAGGTAGGTAGGTAGATATATAGATACAGATATGTAGGTAGGTAGATAGATAGATAGAGATAGGTAGGTAGGTAGATTGATAGATACAGATAGGTAGGTAGATAGATAGATACAGATAGGTAGGTAGTTAGATTGATAGATAGAGATAGGTATGTAGGTAGGTAGATAGATAGAGATAGGTAGGTAGGTAGATTGATAGATACAGATAGGTAGGTAGGTAGGTAGATAGATAGAGATAGGTAGGTAGGTAGATTGGTAGATACAGATAGGTAGGTAGGTAGATAGATAGATAGAGATAGGTAGGTAGTTAGATAGATAGATAGAGATAGATAGGTAGGTAGATAGATAGAGATAGGTAGGTAGGTAGGTAGATAGATAGATAGAGATAGATAGGTAGGTAGGTAGATTGATAGAGACAGATAGGTAGGTAGGTAGATAGATAGATAGAGATAGGTAGGTAGGTAGATAGATAGAGATAGGTAGGTAGGTAGATTGATACAGATAGGTAGGTAGATAGGTAGATAGAGATAGGTAGGTAGGTAGATAGATAGATAGAGATAGGTAGGTAGGTAGATAGATAGAGATAGGTAGGTAGGTAGATTGATAGGTAGAGTTAGGTAGGTAGGTAGGTAGATATATAGAGATAGGTAGGTAGGTAGATTGATCGATACAGATAGGTAGGTAGGTAGATAGGTAGATAGAGATAGGTAGGTAGGTAGATAGATAGATAGAGATAGGTAGGTAGATAGATAGATACAGATAGGTAGGTAGGTAGATAGATAGATAGAGATAGGTAGGTAGGTAGGTAGATAGATACAGATAGGTAGGTAGATAGATTGATAGAGATAGGTAGGTAGGTAGGTAGATTGATAGAGATAGGTAGGTAGGTAGATTGATAGAGATAGGTAGGTAGGTAGATTGATAGATAGAGATAGGTAGATAGATAGATACAGATAGGTAGGTAGGTAGATAGATAGATACAGATATGTAGGTAGGTAGATAGATAGATAGAGATAGGTAGGTAGGTAGATTGATAGATACAGATAGGTAGGTAGGTAGATAGATAGATACAGATAGGTAGGTAGGTAGATTGATAGATAGAGATAGGTAGGTACGTAGATTGATAGATACAGATAGGTAGGTAGGTAGATTGATAGATAGAGATAGGTAGGTAGGTAGGTAGATAGATAAAGATAGGTAGGTAGGTAGATTGATAGATACAGATAGGTAGGTAGGTAGATAGATATATAGAGATAGGTAGGTAGGTAGATAGATAGATAGAGATAGGTAGGTAGGTAGGTAGATAGATAGAGATAGGTAGGTAGGT
The DNA here is from genome assembly GCA_024509115.1 of Crotalus helleri. Taxonomy (NCBI): domain Eukaryota; kingdom Metazoa; phylum Chordata; class Lepidosauria; order Squamata; family Viperidae; genus Crotalus; species Crotalus helleri. The sequence goes on along the minus strand of JAKSXO010000209.1, from coordinate 5,786 downwards.
AGGTAGATAGATACAGATAGGTAGGTAGGTAGATATATAGATACAGATATGTAGGTAGGTAGATAGATAGAGATAGGTAGGTAGATAGGTAGATAGATAGATAGATAGATACGGATAGGTAGGTAGGTAGATTGATAGATAGAGATAGGTAGGTAGGTAGATAGATAGATAGAGATAGGTAGGTAGGTAGATTGATAGATAGAGATAGGTAGGTAGGTAGATATATAGATACAGATATGTAGGAAGGTAGGTAGGTAGATAGATAGAGATAGGTAGGTAGGTAGGTAGATAGATACAGATAGGTAGGTAGGTAGATTGATAGATAGAGATAGGTAGGTAGGTAGATATATAGATACAGATATGTAGGAAGGTAGGTAGGTAGATAGATAGAGATAGGTAGGTAGGTAGGTAGATAGATAGATAGATAGAGATAGGTAGGTAGGTAGATTGATAGATATAGATAGGTAGGTAGGTAGATTGATAGATAGAGATAGGTAGGTAGGTAGATTGATAGAGATAGGTAGGTAGGTAGGTAGATTGATAGAGATAGGTAGGTAGGTAGATTGATAGATAGAGATAGGTAAGTAGGTAGATTGATAGATAGAGATAGGTAGATAGGTAGATAGATAGATAGAGATAGGTAGGTAGGTAGATAGATAGATAGAGATAGGTAGGTAGGTAGGTAGATAGATACAGATAGGTAGGTAGGTAGATATATAGATACAGATATGTAGGTAGGTAGATAGATAGAGATAGGTAGGTAGGTAGGTAGGTAGATAGATAGATACAGATAGGTAGGTAGGTAGATTGATAGATACAGATATGTACGTAGGTAGATAGATAGATAGAGATAGGTAGGTAGGTAGATTGATAGATACAGATAGGTAGGTAGGTAGATAGATAGATACAGATAGGTAGGTATGTAGATTGATAGATAGAGATAGGTAGGTAGGTAGATTGATAGATACAGATAGGTAGGTAGGTAGATAGATACATACAGATATGTAGGTAGGTAGATTGATAGATAGAGATAGGTAGGTAGGTAGATTGATAGATTATAGATAGGTAGGTAGGTAGATAGATAGATACAGACAGGTAGTTAGGTAGATTGATAGATAGAGATAGGTAGGTAGGTAGATTGATAGATAGAGATATAGGTAGGTAGATAGATAGATACAGATAGGTAGTTAGGTAGATTGATAGATAGAGATAGGTAGGTAGGTAGATTGATAGATACAGATAGGTAGGTAGGTAGATAGATAGATACAGATAGGTAGGTAGGTAGATAGATAGATAGAGATAGGTAGGTAGGTAGATATATAGATACAGATATGTAGGTAGGTAGATAGATAGATAGAGATAGGTAGGTAGGTAGATTGATAGATACAGATAGGTAGGTAGATAGATAGATACAGATAGGTAGGTAGTTAGATTGATAGATAGAGATAGGTATGTAGGTAGGTAGATAGATAGAGATAGGTAGGTAGGTAGATTGATAGATACAGATAGGTAGGTAGGTAGGTAGATAGATAGAGATAGGTAGGTAGGTAGATTGGTAGATACAGATAGGTAGGTAGGTAGATAGATAGATAGAGATAGGTAGGTAGTTAGATAGATAGATAGAGATAGATAGGTAGGTAGATAGATAGAGATAGGTAGGTAGGTAGGTAGATAGATAGATAGAGATAGATAGGTAGGTAGGTAGATTGATAGAGACAGATAGGTAGGTAGGTAGATAGATAGATAGAGATAGGTAGGTAGGTAGATAGATAGAGATAGGTAGGTAGGTAGATTGATACAGATAGGTAGGTAGATAGGTAGATAGAGATAGGTAGGTAGGTAGATAGATAGATAGAGATAGGTAGGTAGGTAGATAGATAGAGATAGGTAGGTAGGTAGATTGATAGGTAGAGTTAGGTAGGTAGGTAGGTAGATATATAGAGATAGGTAGGTAGGTAGATTGATCGATACAGATAGGTAGGTAGGTAGATAGGTAGATAGAGATAGGTAGGTAGGTAGATAGATAGATAGAGATAGGTAGGTAGATAGATAGATACAGATAGGTAGGTAGGTAGATAGATAGATAGAGATAGGTAGGTAGGTAGGTAGATAGATACAGATAGGTAGGTAGATAGATTGATAGAGATAGGTAGGTATGTAGATAGATAGATACAGATAGGTAGGTAGGTTGATTGATAGATAGAGATAGGTAGGTAGGTAGATATATAGATACAGATATGTAGGTAGGTAGATAGGTAGATAGATAGAGATAGGTAGGTTGGTAGATTGATAGATACAGATAGGTAGGTAGGTAGATAGATAGATAGAGATAGGTAGGTAGGTAGATTGATAGAGATAGGTTGGTAGGTAGGTAGATTGACAGAGATAGGTAGGTAGGTAGATTGATAGAGATAGGTAGGTAGGTAGATTGATAGATACAGATAGGTAGGTAGGTAGATTGATAGATAGAGATAGGTAGGTAGGTAGATTGATAGATAGAGAAAGGTAGGTAGGTAGGTAGATAGATACAGATAGGTAGGTAGGTAGATTGATAGATACAGATAGGTCAGGTAGGTAGATAGATAGATAGAGATAGGTAGGTAGGTAGATAGATAGATAGAGATAGGTAGGTAGGTAGGTAGATAGATACAGATAGGTAGGTAGGTAGATATATAGATACAGATATGTAGGTAGGTAGATAGATAGAGATAGGTAGTAGGTAGGTAGGTAGATAGATAGATACAGATAGGTAGGTAGGTAGATTGATAGATAGAGATAGGTAGGTAGGTAGATATATAGATACAGATATGTAGGTAGGTAGATAGATAGATAGATAGGTAGGTAGGTAGATTGATAGATACAGATAGGTAGGTAGGTAGATAGATAGATACAGATAGGTAGGTATGGTAGATTGATAGATAGAGATAGGTAGGTAGGTAGATTGATAGATACAGATGGTAGGTAGGTAGATAGATAGATACAGATATGTAGGTAGGTAGATTGATAGATAGAGATAGGTAGGTAGGTAGATTGATAGATACAGATAGGTAGGTAGGTAGATAGATACAGATAGGTAGGTAGGTAGATTGATAGATAGAGATAGGTAGGTAGGTAGATTGATAGATACAAATAGGTAGGTAGGTAGATAGATAGATACAGATAGGTAGGTAGGTAGATAGATAGAGATAGGTATGTAGGTAGGTAGATAGATAGATAGAGATAGGTAGGGTAGGTAGATTGATAGATACAGATAGGTAGGTAGGTAGATAGATAGATAGAGATAGGTAGGTAGGTAGGTAGATAGATAGAGATAGGTAGGTAGGTAGATAGATAGAGATAGGTATGTAGGTAGGTAGATAGATAGATAGAGATAGGTAGGTAGGTAGGTAGATTGATAGAGAAGATAGGTAGGTAGGTAGATAGATAGAGATAGGTAGGTAGGTAGATTGATAGATAGAGATAGGTAGGTAGGTAGGTAGATAGATAGAGATAGGTAGGTAGGTAGATTGATAGATACAGATAGGTAGGTAGGTAGATAGATAGATAGAGATAGGTAGGTAGATAGATAGAGATAGTTAGGTAGGTAGGTAGATAGATAGATAGAGGTAGATAGGTAGGTAGGCAGATTGATAGAGACAGATAGGTAGGTAGGTAGATAGATAGATAGAGATAGGTAGGTAGGTAGATAGATAGAGATAGGTAGGTAGGTAGATTGATAGATAGAGATAGGTAGGTAGGTAGGTAGATAGATAGAGATAGGTAGGTAGGTAGATTGATAGATACAGATAGGTAGGTAGGTAGATAGATAGAGATAGGTAGGTAGGTAGGTAGATAGATAGATAGAGATAGATAGGTAGGTAGGTAGATTGATAGAGACAGATAGGTAGGTAGGTAGATAGATAGATAGAGATAGGTAGGTAGATTGATAGATACAGATAGGTAGGTAGGTAGATAGATAGATAGAGATAGGTAGATAGGTAGATAGATAGATACAGATAGGTAGGTAGGTAGATATATAGATATAGATATGTAGGTAGGTAGATAGATAGATAGAGATAGGTAGGTAGGTAGATTGATAGATAGAGATAGGTAGGTAGGTAGATAGATAGATACAGATAGGTAGGTAGATTGATAGATAGAGTTAGGTAGGTAGGTAGGTAGATAGATAGAGATAGGTAAGTAGGTAGATTGATAGAGATAGGTAGGTAGGTAGGTAGATAGATAGATAGAGATAGGTAGGTAGGTAGATAGATAGATACAGATAGGTAGGTAGGTAGATAGATAGATACAGATAGGTAGGTAGGTAGATTGATAGATAGATATAGGTAGGTAGGTAGATTGATAGATAAGATAGGTAGGTAGGTAGATAGATAGATACAGATAGGTAGGTAGGTAGATTGATAGATAGAGATAGGTAGGTAGGTAGGTAGATAGATAGAGATAGGTAGGTAGATAGATTGATAGATACAGATAGGTGGGTAGGTAGATAGATAGATAGAGATAGGTAGGTAGGTAGATTGATAGAGATAGGTAGGTAAGTAGGTAGATTGATAGAGATAGGTAGGTAGGTAGATTGATAGATAGAGATAGGTAAGTAGGTAGATTGATAGATAGAGATAGGTAGATAGGTAGATAGATAGATACAGATAGGTAGGTAGGTAGATAGATAGATAGAGATAGGTAGGTAGGTAGATAGATAGATAGAGATAGGTAGGTAGGTAGGTAGATACATAGAGATAGGTAGGTAGGTAGGTAGATAGATACAGATCGGTAGGTAGGTAGATATATAGATAGAGATAGGTAGGTAGGTAGATAGATAGAGATAGGTAGGTAGGTAGATTGATAGATAGAGATAGGTAGGTAGGTAGGTAGATAGATAGAGATAGGTAGGTAGGTAGATAGATAGATAGAGATAGGTAGGTAGGTAGGTAGATAGATACAGATAGGTAGGTAGGTAGATTGATAGATAGAGATAGGTAGGTAGGTAGATATATAGATACAGATATGTAGGAAGGTAGGTAGGTAGATAGATAGAGATAGGTAGGTAGGTAGGTAGATAGATAGAGATAGGTAGGTAGGTAGATTGATAGATATAGATAGGTAGGTAGGTAGATTGATAGATAGAGATAGGTAGGTAGGTAGATTGATAGAGATAGGTAGGTAGGTAGGTAGATTGATAGAGATAGGTAGGTAGGTAGATTGATAGATAGAGATAGGTAAGTAGGTAGATTGATAGATAGAGATAGGTAGATAGGTAGATAGATAGATAGATAGAGATTAGGTAGGTAGGTAGTTAGATAGATAGAGATAGGTAGGTAGGTAGGTAGATAGATACAGATAGGTAGGTAGGTAGATATATAGATACAGATATGTAGGTAGGTAGATAGATAGAGATAGGTAGGTAGGTAGGTAGATAGATAGATAGATACAGATAGGTAGGTAGGTAGATTGATAGATACAGATATGTAGGTAGGTAGATAGATAGATAGAGATAGGTAGGTAGGTAGATTGATAGATACAGATAGGTAGGTAGGTAGATAGATAGATACAGATAGGTAGGTATGTAGATTGATAGATAGAGATAGGTAGGTAGGTAGATTGATAGATACAGATAGGTAGGTAGGTAGATAGATAGATACAGATATGTAGGTAGGTAGATTGATAGATAGAGATAGGTAGGTAGGTAGATTGATAGATATAGATAGGTAGGTAGGTAGATAGATAGATACAGACAGGTAGGTAGGTAGATTGATAGATAGAAATAGGTGGGTAGGTAGATTGATAGA
>JAKSXO010000208.1:0-184897 GCA_024509115.1 Crotalus helleri | reverse complement strand
AAAGCACAGGCAGCACTAGAGTTAAGGGTCACCAACCTAGAATGGCACCAAACTCCATAACTCTGGGTGACCTTCCCTAGCAGCCTCTGGAGGCAAGAAGCCCCATTGAAGGACAGCAGAAGTCACTTTCCTGCCTGTTCAACTATCTCCATGCAGCATGACTTTCTGGACATGTCCTAACAGGAAGGACTAAGACCACTACTGAACACTGTCCCAAGTGGTCTATCTGTGACTTTTCTCTAACATGTTTTTCTCCAGCTACCCCTCCTTACATGGAAGAAGTTCAGAGTCCCAAGAGCAGAAGCTCCTTCTCACTGCAATCCTCACTCTCCCTGTCTCTGAGACCTCTTCTCCTACGTCTCCAGTGACTGCCTTTGGTGTAAACATCAGACTGAAGCAACATGGAAGAGATCTTGCATCAGAAAAGGATAAATATAACAGGTTATGCTTTTTGTGGCTCATATTACAGGACAGACAGGAGCTGTGCTCTTGAATATATTTTCTCTCTCTTTCTTGGTTTCTCTGTTTGAATCAGGAAAGCCACTGGATATTCCACCCTGTCAGAGTACTTTAAATTCTATTTTTTTAGAAGGAGGAAGGAAATTGTTTCTGCCCCATGAATTATGGACCTCCTGCTTCTGCTTCTGATGCTGCTGGCTTCCCAGCCACTCTCTGGGAAGATGACGATGAAGTGCCCACTGACTTTGCACAAACAGGATGGAGAAAAGCCATGGAGCTATTATAGGCCAGGAGATCTTCTCATTGGTATAGTCTTCTCTGCATCAAATATAACACCCGCAACATTACCTTTCAACATGGCTCCTTCTAGTCAGTTTCGGCTGTAAGTCATGCGATGGAGTTTCATTCCTTCCATTTGCAGTTCTAACATTCTTCTTTTTTCCTTCTTGTTTTACTTACTCTTATATTGTAGGATCTGGCAAATTTTTTGAAACCTTTTGATTAACACAGCCTCTCCCTTTTGCCTTATTTTCTGAGAGTAGAAACATGAGGCAAATGAAACCTGAAAGAAGTACACATTATTTTCCTCTCTCTTTTCAATCCTAAATTCATGACTGGAATACTGACTTTGGTTGAAAGTAATGATTGAAATGGTTCTAATTTCCTCTGCCCAACCATTTCCATATTTTTACAACCGATTGAAATGCAATGTTTGATTTTTAAAGGAATAGAAGATGACGTTGTTAGAACAGCTTCTGTGGGTCACTTACCAAAAATCTCCTTTCTTTAACGGTGGTTCTTCTTTAATGACTGAATTATTCTGTGCTATGAATATTAGTACTGCTAAAAATAATCGTATGTTTCTGATTTGTTAAATCTATTTGAGGACTATCCCCATCCTCAACACTAACAATATTAAAGGGTGATGGTTGACTATCATTTGCCTCTTGTTTTGGATCATTATTGGCTTATGTTTCAGCTAGTTTGTAGAGATAAAAGATGATTAAAAGGAAAAAAAGTATTGTTGCTGTTGATGATGTTAATATTAACATGATCATGGTTTTACACTAGTTTATCATATGGAAAGGAAAATATACTACGCATGATTTGCAATATTGAACTAGTGAAGGAGAATCCCCAGAACCTGCACAATTTCACACTTGGCTACAACATCCATGACAACTATGATAACACCCTCGGCACTTCAGATGCCTTGATGGACATGCTCTCTACTGGAGAAGCCAGTGTTCCCAACTACAGCTGTGGAAGGAAGGACAAGCTTTTGGCTCTTGTTGATGGTGCTAGCAGAGACATCTCAATCCAGATGTCAACATTAGCAGGCACCTACAAAGTCCCACAGGTTTGTGTTTGTCCTTCTGTTTCTGTAAAGTGAGTGAGGTGTTGGTGTGTAAGCGATAGATCTATCCTTGTCTTCTCTATGGAATTATTTTGAATAATAATAATGATCAGTCTATACTTCGAAAGGCACTTTACTCCCTTCCAAGAAATGGTGCCACGTTAATAATGCCCATTATTAGGATTTCTTGCCTACTCTAGATGAATGGATATTTAAAGTTTTGCAGAAATGAATGGATATTTAAAGTTTTGCAGAAATGGCAAAAATTTCTGCTTATTTAAAGGATCATACACAAGAAAGATATATTACTGTATGGAGAAGATGGATAGATTATATTCAGAAAAAGTATGGAATTAAAAAGTTTCATTTACTTTATGAATGAATTTTATAGTAAATATTATAGAGAATTGTTTAGGAGGTTATTGGAATTAAAGGTTAATTATGATATTTTCTTTTTCTTTTTTTTCGTGTTTCTTTTTCTTTTCTACTGTAAATTTTCTTATTAATAACCCTGCATTCTGATCTGGGAAGTGAAGGGAGGGGGGTTGGGGTGGGAGGGTGGAAGAGTGGGGGGGTAAGGGTAATATAGATAATGGTAGCTTATAAGAAGGGTGCGGCCTGGGCAGTTCCCCTATGCTGCGTTCATGTGTTTGATAGGGATGAGAGGAGAAGAAGGTGTAGAGAGGAAGTAGGTCGGTAAGAGGAGAGGGGGAGGGGAAGAGAGTAGGAAGGGAGGAGAGAAAGAGGAGGGAAGTAGGGAAGGTTTTAAGAAAGGGTGGACACAGTCTGGGGGGAATGGGCAGGAGGTACCAATGGTTATGAATTTATTTTATTTTAAAATTGTATTTTTTATGATGCATAAATGGAAAAAACAAAAACTTTTAATAAAAAAAAATAATGGCCATCTCACCACAAAAGCCTCCTTCTCCCAACAGCCCATCTCCTCTCTTTTCCAAAAGCTTTCGTGAAGTGTAGGCGCAGGGCTGCAGATCCCCCCTAAGGTTTTCCTGTAGGAGGGCTGTTCCCACCGCAACATCACTAGCATCAACTTGGATGATGAAAGGTTCCCCAGGATCAGGGTGTTTAAGAACTGGCTCTTCTGCAAATAATTGTTTCACTATGGCATTTTTAAGTGTTATAAATAAGGATTGGGATATACAGTTCGGAGGAATCAAGGATCAAAAGAGACCTGTTCTGATCCAGAATTAAGATGCTTTTTAATCCAAGGCCAAACAGATAACTCAAACAAAGATGATTCCAAAAGACATATTTAATTCAGAAGGAAATACTTACAGTTGTGGTTGTTGCTTTTGGATAATACACATCTGTTCATCTTTATCAGGTAAAATCATTAATTCCTCCACATTAACTTCTTATGTGGAATGGGACCATCTGAATCCTGCGGTGGCCCCATGCTTATTCTCAGACAAAGAAATTCCAAACTGGCACATGGCCAGTAGGAGGAGCTCAGAGGCTCCTCCTACTAATCTGTTAACATGGGATTGCTGACTAGCTAAAACTACATTGCCCATAAGCCATCTCTTAAGGACACAGGGCTTAACCCAATAAATGCCAAACATTCTAACATACAGATCTATATGATCCAGAACAGTGGTTCTCAACCTTTTTAATGCCACGACTCCCAACCGGTCGTAAGTTGAGGACTAAACCAGTCGTAAGTCAAGGACTTTCACTGCTTGCGTGGTGCCACCTCCTGCGCCGGTTGAGGCATAGCTGGCAAGCGGCAGAGACGGAGCAGGCCAACCACTGGCTGGGCCACCAGCTAGGCACCCGCCGGAAAAGGGGAAAAAATGGCAGAAAGCCTTGCTTGGTGACCCCCCGTGAAATGGTCGATCGACCCCAAATGGGGTTGCGGCCCATAGGTTGAGAACCGCTGATCCAGAACAAGACCTGTCTTTCCAATTGCTTGGAGGCTTCTGCTGCACACTTGTGAAGGTGAGGAGAGGCTCTGTGTCCAATCAAAGGATCTTTTGTACAATAGGAATGTGCAGTACTGATGGAAAACTCACATTTTTCTACATGGTCTTAGCCAAAATAATGATATCCTCAATCATGACCAAATCTCAGATTTTTAAACAGAGTCCTACTGATCATAAAATATATATGTATTATGAACCTTTAGGGGCCATTAATATTAACCAACCATTTTATTACAAATCTTCAAATATGTTAGGCAACATATCATTATTTTTTGCCCTAAAATGCTCATGATCAAATTTATCCTAAAAGGTCTGAAGAGCAATATAGCCTCTGGAGAGGAGTTTCAAGCAGCTGAACAATTCAAGAAATATCCCGACTGGTGGGACCCTCCATTGACAGATAGATTTACACATATAAATAATATCTGCCATGTCCATTTGGATCGAAGATGGCAGTTGTAATTCCTATGTTTAAAAAAGGGACTGAAAAGGACCATAGCAATTCCCGGCACATTTCTCTAACACAGTGGTTTTCAACCTGTGGGTCGGGACCCCATTTGGGGTCGAACAACCATTTCACGGGGGTCGCCAAACAACGCAGTCCGCCATTTTTCCCCCCTTTTCCTTAGCTGTGCTAGTCCCTTTTATTCTATTGGCTTTTGAAAGCCAATAGAATAGACTTTCTTGAATAGAGTCTAATTCTATTGGCTTTCAAAAGCCAATGGGAATTGTCCAGGCTGTCTCTGCCCTGCTGAGCCCGCCAAAAGTCCCATTCTGCAAACGGTGCTGCACCAGTTGAGTAGTCCTCAACTTATGACCAGTTGAGTAGTCCTCAACTTACAACTGGTTGGGGGTCGCGGCATTAAAAAGGTTGAGAACCACTGCTCTAACAGATATTGTGACTAAAATATATGCAAACATCCACTTGAAAAGAATTGATCGTAGGTGGATGAAAAGTGCATTCCTTGTAGAAGAACCAGCAGTCTTTAGGACGATGTGATCCACTCTTGACAATTCTTTTGTCTTGAACCATCTAACTATAAAAAATATCAGTCAGAGGAAATAATTTGCTGCCTTTATAGCATTTGACACAGTAAACAAAGAAATATTATGGAATAAATTGACCGCCCTTCAAATGGAGCTCAGGATGTTGACCTTGCTCAAAACCCTTTCTACAAGCCCTGACAGTGAGAACAATTAATCAGTGGAACGGCTTGCCTCATGAAGTTGTGGGTGCTCCATTAATGGAGATCTTCAAAAAGAGGCTGGACATTCATTTGGCCTGGATCTCTTGCTATGGGGAGGGGGTTGGACTAGAAAACCTCTATGGTCCCTTCCATCCCATTTTTGTTCATTTGATTGAGAGTGTGTTTGGGGCTCAATGGAGCCATGAGCAGTAGGATTGATATGTACCAAAAGGTAAGACAAAGGTGTTGCCAATATGACATTTGGGTTGCATGTGCTGTTAGGAGGACTTGGCTCCTATTCTCATAATAATTATATGATTATGGATGAGTCAAAGTCAAAACTTATGGTCTTTGGAAAATGACAATAATGTCCTATAGGGGTAATCGATGAGGAGGCAACAGAGCAAGTTCACCCCTTTCCTTACCTGGGGGAATTTTCTCTGGGACTGGATCTGGGCTCCCTCAACATCAAAGGAGCTCATTTAGAAGGCACAAGTGAATGCACTGTTCATTTCTTTTTTTAAAAAAAAATCATAGCTATGCGGCTTCCTTAGACTGAATTATTCAATATAAAATACCAAGGTTACCATTATGCACTTATATTGAGCTGAACTTTGGGATTTAATTTATATCACTACTAGAACAAATCCAATCACATCATCTGAGAAGTATCTAGAGCAGGGCTTTTCAACCAGTGGTACGGGTACCACCTGTGGTACATTGACACCTGGCAGGTAGTACGCAACCATCCTAGAAAAATGGTAGCAGGGGAGGGGAATGAGTTGAACCGGTGGCAACACTGCACAATCCTGAGCGAGAGATGGCTGGAACTGAAGGGCTATCAGGGCTCAGCGGAAGCTCCAAGATCAGTGTCCCTTTCCAGCTGATCGGTGCTTCTTCGGGACTGTCAGGGTTCACTGGAAGCTCCAGGACCAGTGCCAGGCTAAAGCTGAAGCTCAGTGCTGATCCTGGTGCTTCTGCTGAGCACAGAAGAAGCGCCGATCAGCTGGAATGTTGCAGCATCTCCAGGGTCTTGTGATTTAAATTCAGATGCTTGGCAACTGATTCATATTTATGATGGTCACAGTGTCCCAGGGTCATGTGAAGTGACCAAACCTGCTGCAGCCACCAAGTAGAAGGGGAAAAAAAAAACCAAACATCCCTACCCAACCCCTGTTGCCAATCCTCAACAGAAATGCTCACAACAATGAAAACCTCAGACAGGAGGAAGAGCACTGCCAGGTTGGCAGGCAGTTGTCTTCCTCAGCTGTGGCTCGGGGGGCACTTTTTTCAGTGCCATTGTAACTTCAAACAGTCACTAAGAGAACTGTTGTATGTTAAGGACTCCCTGTACTTTATCACTTTTTTCCTTTTAGGGGGTCATCAAGTTTTTTAACACTTTGCTAGGCAACTGGTGGTACTCGGATATTGCCATATCCTAAAAGTGGTACAATGGGTGGTTGAAAAGCCCTAGTTTAGAGGGTGGATAAAAGGAATTTAGCTACTGCCCTTAGAGCAGAATAGAGAATTTATACAATTTATAAAATTGGGGCATATAATTATTTTTAATAAAATTAATGGTATAGAAACTGATAAGAGTCCCCAAATGCTATTAGAACAAATTTCATTTAAAACATTCTTGGGCCATCTTCAGTGAGGTTGGCACACTGACAGGCATCAGCTGCTACAAATGTACCTTCCAAGTATTAAATCTTCCAAACTCCTTACAATGAATATACTTGTATTTGTGGAGCTTCAGAAATAGAAGATGTAATACATCTATTATTTTGAATGTCAATTCTTTAAGAAAGAGGGAGATCAATATCTTGGATTGATTGAGATCCTAATATTTTAAAAAATGTATTTTCTCTGTGCACAGAATTCAAAAATTATACATATAATAAAGCTTTTTTCACAAGAAAATTATGGTCTGATTGTGGTAAATTCTGGAGTTATAAAGAAATACTATTTTCATTCTTTATCCTTATTCTATTGTACTTATTTTTCTAAATTCTGCTTTTACATGCAGTCTTGTTAATGTTCTGTGTTTTATATTCTGTACTTTGATATGGCCTAATGACTAATCAACAGGAAATGTTCTAATAGGTGCATGAAAAAAATATTGGATTTATTAAAAGCTAAAAATTAGGACCCCAATTATATTTGGTAGGACCCTAAATATAACAGAATTCTTCATTGCTTTTTCAGGTCAATGATAACATTGCTTCAGAGGCTCTGAGTGATAAAAGTCAATTCCCTTTTTTCCATCCGATGCTCCCCAAAGAAGGGATCACGTACCCAGGAATTCTCCAATTGCTCCTTCATTTTGGATGGACCCTGATTGGACTCTTTGCTCCAGACACAGAGAAGGGAGAGAATTTCATGAGAAATTTTACTCCTATGCTTGTCAAGAATAGAATTTGTGTTGCTATTTCACAACAATTCTCAACAACTGGACATACCCCATTCCTCAGGGATGCCCTCTCTAAGTGGAGACAAGTCAACGTTTTTGTTCACTTCATAGAATTTGATTCCCTTTTGGACAGGATTCTTCCCTTCCATTCAGCACTTGAAAGTTTGCCAGGACCCATTGAAGGGAAAGTCTGGATCATGACAATGGTTGGAATATATTTAATGAACAAGGATTGGCGTCTCAAGCACGTCCATAGTATTTGGAGCTTTCCCTTTCAGTCGAAACAGAGTTGGAAAAATGATAATGCCTTTAAAAGATATTTCTTTGTGGAACCTGAATTTCAAGCTGACTATTTTCACTGTTCTGTTTCAAAACACACCTTTTCTGTCAAAGGCCGGAGAAGATGCACCCAGAAAGCACCAGTGGAGTCCCAAGAGAAAAAGAATAGGATGCGGGTCAGAAATAATGTCTATACCTACAGTGTCATTAAGATTCTGGCCCACGCCTTAAGTGCTGCATCCCAACCCCAGAGGAGAAGGAAGAAGGGAGAAGAGAGGTTGGGGGCTCCAAGGCTGCAGCCATGGAAGGTAGGGGGTCCCAACAAGGATCCATCAAACTAAATTCCTTTTGAGGGTCTTTTGTGCTCTCTGGGCTTGGTGGTTTAAGATCTTAAGCTCCTGTACAACATCTCCTACTTATCGGAAGAGTGCTGCATCCTCCATTCAACAACCAAGACCTTTTATACAGTGCTTTTTTTGTTTAAAAAAAAATGCCGGAATTCACACACGTTATACAACCCGCCTTGCCTACCCTACAAGGTTCCATTGAAAAAAGGTGCCGGAACTCCATTCTGGGCGTGCTATGACAATTCTATATTGTGAATAAAGTTCCCAGAATTTTTCTGATTTTACGCTCTGGTAAACTAGGACAAGAAACAATGGTTGGAAACTGATCAAAGAGAGAAGCAACCTGGAATTAAGGAGAAACTTCCTAACAGTGAGGACTATTAACCAGTGGAACAGCTTGCCTTCAGAAATCATGGGTGCTCCATCACTGAAGATTTTTAATAAGAGACTAGACAGTCACTTGTCTGAGATGGTGTAGGTTCTCCTGCTTGAGCAGGGGGCTGGACTAGAAGACCTCCAAGGTCCCTTCCAGCTCCTATTCTTTTCTATTCTATTCTGTTCTGTTCTATTCCAACATGGCTCTTCTGCTTGAAGTCTTTCCTCAAGGCTTAAAGCAACTCCTTTGATCTCTTCCTCCCCTTCTTTGTCCTTGACTAAAGCTGGTGAAAATTTTGTGCAGTGTCTTCTCCAAGTGTAATGCCTGCAAGAGGACCTGGTATCATTCCACTGGATCATTAATGACATTATCGACAAATTAACAATACGGTTATTACCATAACATTAACTTATTACTAATACTTTATTTTAATCAGTAAACATTCTATGCATAGAATAATGTGAGAAAAACTACAAATGAAATATTAATATAGATTATAGCTGCCATTCATTACATTCATACAATCACGTATCAAGTCCTGGATGCTAACAATTAGTTAGTTTCCTATTGAATTTTACTCATGTACCTCTCTCTAACACAAAATCATATTTTTATTTTCTGGAAGCTGTAAGGCTCTGCCTCAGCTGAATCTCTCAAGAAAGCAGAACTCTTGAAACTGGCATCATTTCGAGAGGAACTTTTATTGAGAGCCAGTGACAGCAAAACAAGCAAGGCAGAATCTGAAGGTCCCAGGTGAAATTGTTAGGCTAAACCCCTTTGTTCAAAACCCCTCCCAACTGACCAAGTCCATCAGAGCCAATCCAGAGGTCAAAGAGGTTGTGAGATTTCCAGACGGAAACTGCAGTAAGATGTTCCCAGGCATCTCTTCCTTGGTGAGGTGAGGCAGATGACATCAAGCAGCAGAACCGAGTCAACAAAGCAAAACTAAACACATCACAGGAGAGCTCCAAAGGTCCCCCCACCGATCAGGATGGCACCATCCTGACAGGCATCTATAGGGACCTGAGAGAAGCTGGGAATTTTTAAAGGCGACCAAAATAACTGTCTCCAAGAGTTATTATAATTTTTGCATCACAAAATCATAATTTATCTACTTCTTTTTTTTAAAGAAAATATAGAAGAAACAATGACCAAGGTCTAATTGTTTTTCGTAACTCCCCAATTTTATCAGTAATATTAATATTTACTGAGTACAATTTTGAGACAGTTGTATCTACTTAATTATCTCATATCATCCAGTACTCAATTGATTAGATCCCCATTCATCACACCATGAAGCATTTCGTTAATTCTTTGCTAAAAACAAGTTATACCACCAGCATCCACAAAATCTGTTCAGGAAGTATAATGATACGTGTACATGAGTTTGGAGGACCAGAGAAAGAGATGCAGGGAAGCATCAGATAAGATGGTTTGGGTGTAGGGATCACCCACAGCTGCATAACAAGCAGAGACAGGAGCTCAGAAAAAGTCCTTCCTAAATTTTTTGACTGTCCAAAGAGATGGTGAAAGATTTGTACTTTCAGACTGCAAGATTTTGTTAATATAGCCTTACAAACAGAATTACTTCATCTGGTCATTTTTCCTATCTCCTCTAAACTTTCCTCTAAACAAATCCTTCCTTTCTGGTAATCACCCTATTCTTTGCAAGGAGTTTATGAATACTCTAGTTATTTGTGTATTTTGTTTACTTCCTTGGTGACCTTTGCTAGATTGTTATATATGGTTGACTATTTTTGTCAATTACATTTTGTCAATATACATTTTGTTAGTATACTACATGATTTAGAAATATTGCTGAATCTTTGTACAGTTGTTCTCCCAACTCACAATATTTGCAAGTTAAACAACCATCGAAGAAAGATTCAAATGTAAAAAGTGATAAGAGGTAAGAAACCAAGATTTCTGCTTTTAAATTCCTGGATGTTTCCATTCTAGTTCCATCCGTTTCTAAAGAAGAGGGAATTGTACAATCTTTCCCTGCTGAAAGTGTACTTAGATCAGAATGGAGGCATAGCAGCAGACCTGAAGATCTTGAGTAAGGTGGTTCTCCCCAAGGAGGATCCCATCGACAAGGTTTTGGGCACTTTTGAAAGACAAAGACTTACAATCAACCAAGATGCTTTCTCACAGTTAAAGTTGCTCAACAAGGTGGGGAAAATATTGGTGTCTTTTTTCTTTTTTCCAAAGCTGTTTCAAGTGGGCTAAATCTAATCAAAAAAGTGGGTAACTTTCACTGAGAATTGAATATGTGGAGTAAAACCTCTATAGTTTTCTTAGGCAGATAAGCATGCTTCAGTTCTATTGACCAAGGTTTCCCTTCTGATGCTGTCATGCTGAACCCTGTTGTAAGCTGATCCAAAATGCGATATGGGGTGATTATTATTTAGGGCACAAATCATTGTAATTAAGTGTCCCTTCGGCAGTTTAATGTCACTGTAAAACTGGTGAGACAGGGCCTCATATGCTGGAGATTTTGGTGTTAATAGCTTCAAGTTCACTAGTTTTTTGCCTTCACATATCAAAGATAAAGGCAATTCTATTGAACAGTCCCTGAGTTCAGATTTGGACTGAATCCAATGAAATGGAATCAAGACTGGATGAAGATCCTGTTGGTCCAATTGTTAAATAAGCTTCATCTTGCCTTGACTGGAGTCAGGGGTCTCCCAAAATTGCAGGCCCAGAGTCTGGGATGTTTTTAATCAGCTGAGAACATGCTTATAGCTGCCTCTCTTTAATACCACTAGGATAGTGGAATTTAGGAAGGAGGTCCAAAGCTTCATTTCACATGAAATAACAATGACTGATCTGATGTGAGCTCATTTATGGATTGATTGATTAAATTTATTTGTTGCCCATCTCACTTTTGATAATGGTTTGAAAACTGAAGTACTGAAGCATCGCTTTGGTGCAAATAAATCTTGATATCAGAAATAATAAGAGACAATTTTGAGGGAAATATTACATAGATTTGGGCATTGGCTTGTAAGAGTGCACTTCATCTGAAAATCCCTTGAATGCAATTGTTTATCTTGACTGTTAGCTGACTTAGGACATACTGAGAGGCTACAAATCAAATTAATAATAAATATGAGTGTGTATTTCCCTGTCAGATTGTGTCACCTAATTGTATTCTTTCAACAGAAAGGACTTTGTGTTGGATACCTTATGTTGAATGTACCCACACAGGGCTCACACTCATGACCCACGTGGGGCATCAAAAAATGTGTGACTCACCCTTTTTGAGGGACACGTTCTCATCACCTCACCTTCATCTCACCTCACTATAGTTTTAGAAACTAGTCAGCCAGTTTTAGTTTTAGTTCACCAGCATGGCAGCCATATAAACTGAACAAATATATATATGAATTAAGAATATCTTTAAGGTTAACAGAACTTCTCTGTAAGGGAGTTTTCCTTTTTATCTTAATTGGGAAGTAATTTTGGAGTGCTTTCAAAGGGAAGCAGCTTTACAATGTTTTCTGCACTCCAGAAGAATCCTTTCCAGATCCTACTGGTCAAAAGTTTATTTCCTCCTCACAGTTTTATTTTAGTTTAGTTTAATAAATCCAATGAAATGAAAATTTAATAATTTTTTACAATAAAGTTTACTCCAAAATTTAGTATTTTAGTTATTATATTTTAAAATAAAGCATGTATGAAGAATGGAGGAATGCATGTTAATTCCTCTATGAGAAGGAACCCACCGGTTGCCACTTAATGCTTAAATGTTTTCTCAATTTCATCCCTCCAAACTTTGTTAAGTAGAAAGTACTTTGTTGTAATCTGATAAATCAGAAGAAAAAGGGAGGAACTGAATGAAGCATCTACCTGCAATTGTATCTCCTGCAACCATTTGGAAGTGGTTAGAGATTTCATATTTGCCTAGGTGAAGTCAAATGGCTGATGTTCATGTCTACCTCCATCTTACATGGATGGTGAGTCCTGACATATTTTCTTTGGCATTTCTTCTTTTTCTGTTTAGTCTCTGCCTCAGTCTAAATGTGTGGAAAAATGCCATCCTGGATTTGTCAAGCAGGCTCGAGAAGGAGAGCCATTTTGCTGCTACGACTGCATTCCTTGTCCAGAGGGGACCATCTCCACTCAGGAAGGTGGGTGACACCACAGGGAAACTTTGATCAATATGCATGTTAAAGACACATGTAAGTTTGATTTTTTTAGTTCTCTATTTTAATGGCGTCCAATTTCTTCCCTAAATGGGATTTATAAGAAAAATATCTTGAAGGGTGAGGTAGAAAGAAGGATGTTGTGGATTGCATGGGAAATCTCTCTTTCATTTCCCAGTTTGGATGTTTCCGTCCATATTTATCTTTCTTAGAAATACCTGTATTCTTTGTAACTTGAGGAATTATTTTAGATCAATGGGTTTTGTTTACCTAAAGCAACTTTACATTACAGGCTGACAGATGCATCGATCAATCATTCCTTTAATTAGTTAATCTTTAGTAAGTTCACATATCCTTATAAGCTGAAATATCCAGTTGGAACAATAGAAGGAGAGATGTTGGGTTAAAGGAACAATGAAAACCAAACAGAGGATTCAGCATAAAATCATCAAGTAGATATTTCCTGTTCACCTTTTCTGATCTTTCCAACATTCTTTCTTGTTCAATACTGTAGAGAGATATAACATCAAAAAAAGAAAGAAAGGAATACTGCATAGTCGTGGTTCTGAAAGGAAATAATTCTAACATGCAGTGTTGGGTTTAAAACGAACAGAAAGAATGGGGAAACAGAGAACTAATAAAAGACCAATCTACTAAATATCCTTTGATACTAATGTTGAATTCATTCTCTTTAAAATTTTGCTAAATTAAGAGAATATGGAAACATATTGCTTCATCTTCTCATTTTTACAGGGTAAAAATACAGATAACACACTCAGTTCCTGTTGTTGAATTCATTTATGAATTAATCTTCATTAAGATGTTTTTTTCAAATTTATTTATCAAGTTTATATGACTATTTCACACAAAGTGACTTTTAGTGGAATAAAATTAAACCAATAATAAAAATTAAAACATTGAGGTATAAATGCTAAGAAAGCAAGAGAGAGTACATCAAGATGCTACCAACCATGCAACCAGCACACGGGGCCCTGTTACCAGGAAATCCCCAGGACCATTGAAAGAATCACATTTTAAGGAATTTCTAGAAGGCCTAATAGTTAGGAGACACTCTCAATTTCAGGATAGTCAATGGATTTTTTTTTGTGAAGGGGGCTGTAGAACCTGTCCTGAAATAATCAGTTTGGCAACCTATCTCAAGTGGTTCTCCATGGATCCAGCCATGTTAGACAAATTTATTCTCTGTCCAGTATTTTTGGAGCTGTGTATTGAGAGCATGGTTGGTGGCTCAATCATCAGTAACTGCGTTTAAACATTTTTGGGATGTTTAAACATATGTCCATCGTCGGAATTTTTTTTTAAAATGAAATAAAATATTAAATAAATAAGAAAACAAAAAACTCTAAGGGCAGACTGCATGCAGCACTAGGTCTTTTTCTGCCATCAGTTTTCTGTTTTTATCTTTTTATCCCATACTCATAGGGCTGCTCTTGAAAATCACCTGGAATTTATAAAACGGTCCAGAATGCAAAGGCATGCACAGTGTTGAGTTTCCGTGTGTTCTTCCATAGGACACCCCAACTGTGCAGGATCCACAGAATCCCAGTTTCTTTCCAGGTGCAATTAAATTCACCTTTCAAACCCTCCATGAGACAGAACCAGGGTATCTGCAGGTCTTCCTCTGCTTGAGGATATCTGCTTGTCCCACCAGAGCAGATATAATTGGTAAGCAAGCAATCTATTCCCTAAAAGATTCCCACTTGATGGATCATCAGAAGCCTGACTTTTCTGCTTCAGTTCCTGCCTATTGGACTTACTCCCCCTTAAAATTGAATAGGCCCCCCATTCTCTTAAACTTCTGGAGACTTGCTACTTCTCCCAACCATTTGGGATAGGGTAAGGTCAGTGCAGGATAAGAATCTGGTGGATTACCTCACAGAAGGGAGTTTGCAGCATCAGATAGTTCTTCTTTTAATTTTATGTTGTTGTTGTTGTTGTTGTTGTTGTTCTTCTTCTTCTTCTTCTTCTTCTTCTTCTTCTTCTTTTTATAGTTGTATGTATTGGGGATTTTTGTAGTAGTAGTAGTGTAAGTATATTCTGTTTACTGAGACTTTTCTGTCTCTCTTTATCACATCTTATCCAAAGTTTTTCTTGAAATTTGAAAGACTATAAAAGAAATATTCTTTCTTTTCTCAGATACCAAAAAATGCACCAAATGCCCAGATGATCAATATCCAACCAAGTATCGAGTCCAGTGTATCTCCAAAAGAATAACTTTCCTGTTCTATGAAGAACATCTGGGCATCATCCTCATGTCCTTTACTCTACTGTTGTTCCTAACCACAGGCTTTGTTTTAATCATATTCATTAAATACCTTGAAACACCTATTGTCAAAGCCAATAACCGGGACCTTTCCTTCATCCTCCTGGTCTCCCTTCTGCTTTGTTTTTTATCCTCCTTGTTCTTCATTGGCCGACCAAGGAAAGCCACCTGCCTTCTTCGACAAACAGTGTTCAGCATTGTCTTCTCCGTAGCCGTGTCTTCTGTGTTGGCCAAAACGATCACAGTAGTGCTGGCATTCCTAGCTTCAAAACCAGGTAATAAAGTGAGAAGATGGTTGGGGAAGAGCTTGGCCAACTCCATCATCCTTTCTTGTTCTGCTGTCCAAATTCTCATCTGTGCCATATGGTTGGGAGTTTCTCCTCCATTTCCTGACTCTGATCTGCAGTCCCAGCCTGAAGAGATTATCCTTCAATGCAATGAAGGCTCTGTCACCATGTTTTATGTTGTCCTTGGCTACATGGGCTTCCTTGCTACCATTTGCTTCACTGTGGCTTTCCTGGCCAGGAACCTACCTGGAGCTTTCAATGAAGCCAAGCTGATCACCTTCAGCATGTTGGTCTTCTGCAGTGTCTGGGTCTCCTTCCTCCCCACCTACCTGAGCACTAAAGGAAAATACATGGTGGCTGTGCAGGTCTTCTCCATCTTGGCCTCCAGTGCTGGACTGTTGGGCTGCATCTTTTTCCCCAAGTGCTACATTATCATCCTGAGACCACATCTAAACACTAAGGAACATCTAATGACAAAAGCAGGAGAATGACGGTGAAATTATTTCTTAGACTTATAACTTTTCATTATGCATTATTATTGGTTTATATGCTTTGGAATTGCTTGTCAACTTATGTTTATTATAATTGAAGGAAATAAATATGTGTAGTTTGATAGTTAAATGCAAATTCAAGATAATCATCAAATACATTAAAGATAGATAGATAGATAGATAGATAGATAGATAGATAGATAGATAGATTTTTTAAAACTGTTGGTTTTCCTGCTTTTCCTCAGTACACAACTCAACCAATATTTGGCTTAAGCAACTCTTCAAGATAAGAGACATATGAGTCATTTCCTAGGCTTTATAGTGGTGTAAGCTTGGTGTTGACCCGGATGTAGAGGACAGTGAGTATTTGTAGATGGCCTCACTCTCTCTGGCCACTTGCAGACCCATGATTGCAAGGTTATGAAAGGACAGCAATAGAAACACCCAATATTCTAACCCACCCGGGAACATATGATGCCTTGGGGAAATACCCAAACCACCCAAAAGGGAACATATTAGCTACTTCTGCTTTCTTCCTTCTTATCTACAGTGTGCCAGCCATAAAGGGCAAAGTCTCTATCGTATGTGTGTCAGCTTTGCTGGGTGAATTACTTACGTAATCAAAGTAGGTATAAAAATAAGGCTTTTTCAATATTTGGGGCTTATCTCTCTTTTTATAGAAGCCCATCTTTGCTCAGCTGAATAAACATGTAACTTTTGAAGGCATCTTCTGGTTTCCTGTATTTTTTATCAAGCAAAACCTCAGAACCTGCATATCAATACTGCATTGGCCATCACATAGATGGTTTCTGGTAAATCTGGGTGAGTTCACATAACACCCTTAACTTAGGTTAAGGAAAGGGAACTGCTACATTGGCATAATGTATCATGCCAAAATATCTAAACCAAATGCTAGCTTAGCATGATGAACTTTCATCACACATTGGCACAGGACAAGGTTCCCAGCTACTGAAATTTTATTTTTTTAAATTTAAATTTAAATTAAACTTTATATTTAAAATTTTAAAATCTCAGTCAATATTGTCAGGAGCTCTATAGATCACCAAAGTTCTCTGCTCCTTAGAGGTTTCTTTGGGAATGCAAGGGAGAAAGAAGCAGTTATTAATCTGGTTCCCTCTGAAGCCCAAATCCTTTGCCCCGCCCTGTGGTCAGTGCCAGGCTGAGATGTACCAAGCTTGCTAAAAATAATGCAGAAATGCCTGAAAAAACCTGGATGGCCTAAACAGGAGCTGTGAACTTCACTCGTTAATTCAGTTGATGACTCCACCTAGCTCAGGAAAGAGGGTTTCTCCCCCATCAGGTTAAGGAGAGCACATGCTTCCATGATGGTCAGTGGAGTTGGACTCAGTTGGTTCAATTCTGCAGAGCACAAACTGTCAACCACCTGGTGGGACACTCACACACAACACACTTGCAGGGTCCCTACAACAGAGTCCGGCAAAGGGGACTGAGGGGGTCCCACCAATGCTAGATGTGCTGAGCCTGGCCAAATGCAAACAGGGGTTCAAACACCCAAGACTCAGGTGGGCTCTCCTAGCCTGCAGGTGCCTGGGACTCACCTCCTAAAGGGGTCCCTGCCTGACCATCCATGCTGCCCTGTGCTGCTAACAGAAGGAGGTGCATTGACTTGGACCCCCCCCCAATCTGTAGAACCTCCCTTGCTGTGATGTCACTGCTGCTCTCCCACCCTTGCTGTCTGCTAGGAAGGCTTCTCCCTCAAAGAAACGTTTTCCAACCATGCCTGAGGCTGCTTGAGCCGACTCGTGAAGGGGCTCCACCTGCCTTCCTCTTTTCCAGCATGCCCCCCCCCCTGCCCTTGACAGGAAGGGACAACACCTCCTGCAGCCCTCCTGCCCTTCCAGGACCCCAACTTCATCAGCCTGTCTGCAGCCTTCATGAGGACTTGTTATTCACTGTCACGATTAGGATTGGAGTTTTCCTGCCACTTTTACAGAGAGCTACCAGATTAAAAAAAAATCTGCCCACATTTAGTATATTGTAGTCCACTTGGCTGGTTTTGCAAGACTGAAGCCAGACTTAGGAAGTCCCACAGCCTCAACCGGCTGAGTGTGAAAGTAATCAGAAAGACCATAATGACGAGGTTTTTCAGAAGTGGTTTGCCATTGCCTCTTTCCCAGGGCTCTGAGAGGTTGGCTGGCCCAGGTTTACCCAGCTGGCTTTGTGCCCAAGGAAGGATTAGAACTCATGGTCTCCTGGTTACTAGTCTTACACCTTGACCACTGCACCAGACTACCTCTGGTCACAGCCATACAACCCACTTAACCTGCTCACTTCACCAATGGCCTCATTCACACTTGCAACTTTTAACCATGGTTTATTTCTGGACGTTGAACCTGGATGTGGCCCTTATCTTCTAGTAAGGGTCACATTCACACAAAATACTTCAGCAGGCTGGAGAAATTTTCTTGCAACCCCTCTGAGACAAAAGAAAGCTTTAGGTGCAACCTGTTTAGAGCCTATAGTAAACCATGGATGACCACAGCCAACCTCCTCCACTTCCCTGGGCTCTCACCTGAGGCAAAACCACAAAGCAGGTGGCCACAATTGCAACTGAGGAGAGATTTCCTCCCCTCTGGGCACAACTAGGCTTCAGGGAGACATGGCAGGTAACATCATGGACAAGAGAAGCCATGTTACACATCCACTTGGCATTCAAAAAGAACAGCTGGTACATGGAGCCACCAAAGATCTGGTAGGCAGGCACTGAGAGTGGAAGCTAAGGACAACACAGTTGGACAACGTTCAAATCATGGACCTGGGATATTGGTCATCCTGTGCTCCTCATGGTACGGATGGACCTGCCCATCCCATCAGCTTCCCCTGTCACTCAACCCCCCCCCCAGTTCTCTCTTCCAGGCCAAGCTGTATATATTAACCTCCCCCCTCCAGGTAAGAAAAATAATCAACAATTGACCAAGATAAACCAGAACACAGGGACTCTGAACTATAAGCACATGGAAGCTTCTAGGAAGGAAAAAGAAAGCCTCAGAGATGGGAATGTCACAGGATCCAGAACACCAAGTGCATTTACACAACCAGAGGAGCAGCCACCATATTCCCCTAAGCCAACTTCCAGGTGGTTGTAGCAAGAAATCAGCTCACACCATACAATGCACTGCGGGTGCTGCCACCATCTCAACTGCAGACCTAACAGCACAATTGTTTTATTTAAACCAAGAAATGTCAAAATGTAATGGCTCTCATTGTATCAGTATGGAAAGAACACACAGAAAGTGTCAAGGAAATTAAAACTTCTACCCATACTACAATTTTCTCTCTCTGTGCCAATGGTGCTATCCCAGGCTGTCCCTTTCCTGCCTCTTAGCCAGCTCTCATGCCAAAAATAATCTTTCTAGAACAGATGCCAAATGAAATTACAAGGAATTATAAAATCAGCTCCAAATTTGGATGGATACATGGAGATCTCATTGAAAAGAAAATCCCAAACTCTTAACATTAGGCTGGGTTCAAGGATACTGAGGGCTTTCATGGAGCTAAAGCACAGGCAGCACTAGAGTTAAGGGTCACCAACCTAGAGTGGCACCAAACTCCATAACTCTGGGTGACCTTCCCTAGCAGCCTCTGGAGGCAAGAAGCCCCATTGAAGGAAAGCAGAAGTCACTTTCCTGGCTGTTGACCTATCTCCATTCAGCATGTCCTTACAGGAAGGACTAAGACCACTACAGAACACTGTCCCAAGGGGTCTATCTGTGACTTTTCTCTAACGGGCTTTTCTCCAGCTACCTGGAAGAAGTTCAGGGTCCCAAGAGCAGAAGCTCCTTCTCACTGCAATCCTCACCCTCCCTGTCTCTGAGACCTCTTCTCCTATGTCTCCAGTGACTTCCTTTGATGTAAACATCAGACTGAAGCAACATGGAAGGGATCTTGCATCAGAAAAGGATAAATATCACAGGTTATGCTTTTTGTGGCTCCCATTACAGGACAGACAGGAGCTGTGCTCTTGAATATATTTTTATCTCTATTTCAGGTGAATCTCTCTGAATCAGGAAAGCCACTGGAGATTCCACTCTGTCAGAGTGCTTTAATTCTAAGTCTTTTTTAGAAAGAGGAAGGAGATTGATTCCACCCCTTTTGCTTATGAATTATGAACCTTTTGCTTCTGCTTCTGCTTCTGGTGCTGCTGCTGTCCCAGCCACTCTCTGGGAAGCTGAGAATGAAGTGCCCACTGAATTTGAACCACCAGGATGGAGAAAAGCCGTGGAGCTATTATAGGCCAGGAGATCTTCTCCTTGGTATAATCATCTCTCCATCAGAAATAGCACCTGCAACATTACCTTTCAACATGGCTCCTTCTAGTCAGATTCAGCTGTAAGTCATGCGATGGAGTTTCATTCCCTCCATTTGCAGTTCTAACACTCTCCTTTTTTTCTTCTTGTTTACTTATCTTTATATTGCAGGATGTGACAAACATTTTGAATCCTTTTGATTAACACAGCCTCTCTCCTTTCCTCATTTTCTGAAATGAAATGAAACCTGAAAGAAGTCCACATTATTTTCCTCTCTCTCTTCAGTCCTAAATTCATGAGTGGAATATTGAGTTTGATTGAAAGTAATGATTGAAATGGTTCTAATTTCCTCTACTCAACCATTTCCACATTTTTATAACCGATTGGTATTCAATGTCTGGTTTTTAGAGGAATAGAAGATGACTTGTTTTTAGAATAGCTTCTCTGGGTCACTTATCAAAAATCTCCTTCCTTTAATGGTGGTGGTTCTTTAATGACTGAATTATTCTGGCCTATGAATATTAGTACTGCTCAAAATAATTGTATGTTTCTGATTTGTTAAAACTTTTTGAGGACTATCTCCATCCTCAACACTAACAATATTAAAGGGTGATGGGTGACTATCATTTGCCTCTAGTTCTGGATCAATATTGGTTTATGTTTCAGCTAGTTTGTAGAGAAAAAAGATGATTAAATGAAGAAAAAGTGTTGTTGTTGTTGCTGTCGATGATGATAATATTAACATGATCATGGTTTTACATTAGTTCATCCTATGGAAAGCAATTCATACTACTCATGATTTTCAATATTGAAGTGATTAGCAAAAATCCGTGGCTTCTGCACAATCTCACACTGGGCTACAACATCCATGACAACTATGATAACACCCTCGGCACTTCAGATGCCTTGCTGGACATGCTCTCTACTGGAGAAGCCAATGTTCCCAACTACAGCTGTGGAAGGAAGGACAAGCTTTTGGCTCTTGTTGATGGAGCTATCAGAGACACCTCCATCCAGATGTCAACATTAGCAAGCACCTACAAAGTCCCACAGGTTTGTGTTTGTCCTTTCTAGAAGCTGAACAATTCAAAAAATATCCCGACTGGTGGGAAGCTCCATTGACAGATACATTTACACATATAAATAATATCTGCCACATCCATTTGGGTCAAAGATGGCAACTGTAATTCGTATATATAAAAAAGGGAATAAAAAGGACTCTAGCAATTCCATGCCCATTTCTCTAACAGATCTTGTGACAAAAATATATGCAAACTTCCACTTGAAAAGAATTGATAGTAGGTGGATGAAAAGTGCATTCCTTGTAGAAGAACCAGCAGTCTTTAGGCAGATGTGATCCAACATTGACAATTCTTTTGTCTTGAGCCATCTAACTATAAAAATATCAGTCAGAGGAAATAATGGTTTGCTGCCTTTATAGCATTTGACACAGTAAACAAAGAAATATTATGGAAGAAATTTTGCCCTTAAAATGGAGCTCAGGATGTTGACCCTGCTCAAAGCCCTTTCTACAAGCCCTGACAGTGAGAACAATTAATCAGTGGAACGGCTTGCCTCATGAAGTTGTGGGTGCTCCATGAATGGAGATTTTCAAAAAGAGGCTGGGCGTTCATTTTGTCTGGATCTCTTGCTATGGGGAGGGGGTTGGACTAGAAAACCTCCATGGTCCCTTCCATCCCATTTTTCTTCATTTGTTTGAGAGTGTGTTTGGGGCTCAATGGAGCCATGAGAAGTAGGATTGATATGTACCAAAAGGTAAGACAAAGCTGTTGCCAATATGACATTTGGGTTGTATGTGCTGTTAAGAGGACTTGGCTCCTATTCTCATAATAATTATCTGATTATGGATGAGTCAAAGTCAATAATTATGATCTTTGGGAAAGGACAGCATTGCCCTATAGGGCTAATCAATGAGGAGGCAACAGAGCAAGCTCACACCTTTCCTTACCTGGGTGAACTTTTCTCTCTGACTGGATCTGGGCTCCCTCAACATCAAAGGAGCTCTTTTAGAAGGCACAAGTGAATGCACTGTTATTTTTTTAAAAAAAAATTATAGATATGTGGCTTCCTTAGACTGAATTATTAAATACAAAATACCAACATTACCATTATGCTGAACTTTGGAATTTAATTTATATCACTACTAGAACAAATCCGATCACATCATCTGAGAAGTATCTTGAGGGTGGATGAAAGGACTTCAGCTTTTGCCCTCAGAGCAGAATTGGAACACTGCTATCATGTCACCCCTTGTCCTTCTCTTATTAAACTAATAAGAGTCCCCAAATGCTATTAGAACAAAGAAATCTCATTTAAAACATTCTGTCAGAACCCATATTCTAAGAAGGCTCTTTTCTTTCTTTAACTCAAACTCTGTTCTCTCTATAATTCTGGGTTCTGCCATGTTCCTGGAGGGGAGGGGGGAAAAGTACTGCGGGTTATTGCTTTATTTTCCTCTATTGCTACACTGTAACACTTTGCTGTTTCTGCATACTTCCTCTGTGAACTATCTCTCCCCTTGAATGTCAGGTAGAAAAGGGGGGAGGAGAAAGGAATGCACCTCCGGCAGCTGGTTTATCTCCGTGTTCGGAAGGAAAAGTGCGAGGAGCTGACAAAACATCACTGCAACCCTGAGACAGCCCGGTGTTATCTACTTTTTCCCACAACAGACTTAACACCTGGGGGTTGGCCCATTTGAACTGACCAGATGAACTTAGGACACTTTTAACCTATTGATCTGAGTGGGAAACCCTCAGATCCTGTCTATTAGGCCTGCTATCAGCTTCTCCTAATAAAAGTTCCTTTTGGAAGAAATTGGTTCCATGTGTTCTGCTTTCTTAGAATGAGATTTTGAAGTGGGCCCTGACATTACACAGGATCTGCAGTAATAGTCAACCTGGAAAGAAAACCCTTACCGGGGGACTTAGCAAACCATGTTGTACAATGGAATAGAGAGAGGGGAACCTGCTGCAGGAGGGAACCCTCCTGCAGGACAGACTCCTGCAAACAATCCAGTTCCGGATCCTCAAGCTCTCCAGTGACAGAGCACTACCACCTAGGTGGTTGATGGGCATTGGAAAGAAGGATGACTGGGAGAAGAAAGCCAGGAAGGTGACACTCAGATGGGGCAGTCATCAACCAGGCTGGAAGGAGGAGATGGAAAGGTCCCTCCCTCTCAGCGAGGACGAGGAGGATCGCTCAGAACATTCCAGCCAGCTGCTGGAACAACATGATGAAGAAAGCCTTCGACTCCATGAAGGAGGAGAAAGCTGAATCCTACCGGCACCATTCACCTGGGGTGCAGCAAGGAAGGAAATGGAGGGGAGCCTGAACCTGAGGTTTCAGACCCAGCTGAAGGAATCAGCAAGTCCACCGCAGTCGCTGCTGCTGCAGCTACCCCATGTCGCGTGGAAGTTGCAGACAGAGAAGGGAGATGACACAAAGGGGGGAAAAAGGGCATGCTCCATCCAGAGGTTTCCTCCACTAGACGTGAAATTCCATGGAGAGTCACGATGCCTGGGATTCTTCCTAACCCATGTACTAAACTACATGGAGGAGTACGGCCAAAACATCCCCACTGACTGTGCTAGAATTCTCATCGTGCAAGCCACCCTGAATGGCATCACAGCATACTGGGTAGTGGACCTGTACAACGCTGATATTCCAGAGCTACTGAATGTCAACCAATTCATATTCTCCCTCAGACACACGTTCGAGGACCCATTGGCAGATCAAAAAGCCCGAGAGTGGATAAAGACGGTGAAGCAAGGCAGACGACCAGTGGCAGAATATACTCAAGAGTTCTGGACCGTTGCCAGCAAACTAAATTGGCCAGAGGATATCTTGCTTAGCCATTTCAAAGATGGTTTAAACTATGACATCTACGATTCCTGCCTCCTCGGGGGGATCCTCACCGGCTGCAAGATTGGTATGTCCTAGCAGAGGAAGCCGAGATCGACTTAGCCAGGAGGCAATGCAGAGGAGGAAGACCATGGGGGAAATCGCCACTGGAGCTGACCCGCGAGCCAGCAAAGCAGCCATCAACTTCCAAAAGAACCACCGGGTGTTTCAAATGTGGCAAGGGAAGACATCATGTCGCCGAATGCTGCTCTCACACCCCAACTGGAAAACCAGACCGGAAGTCCAAGTGGCACCTAGCAACCGCCCCTTATAGTGGTACTCACCTTTTCGGCCCTGTTCTCGATCCGTACCTGATCGGGAATTCCGGAAAGTCACCAATGAAGCCAAAGGAGATGGCCATGAAAGGCACAGAGACCGTTGAGTTCCCCGCCTCAGCTCAGTGAGGAAAGGGAACTTCGGCCTACACAGCGGGAGCGTCCAACTCATACGATGACAACTCTGAGGATGAACCCCTGGTAAGTGGACCCATTGGACCCCTCACCAAGATAGTGATTCTGCTAGCCCTGACCATGCCCGAAGCTGTAGAAGTTAGGGAATTAATTGACTCCGGGTGCACCCGCTGCCTTATCAGCCCAACCCTAGTGGGGAATTTAGGAATACTGGTGAGGAAGCTGAAGAAACCAATTTTGTTTGGTCAATTAGATGGGTCCATAGCAGGGGGGATGCCCACCACCCTAGCATCACTACCGCTTCAACTCACCCTGGAGGACCACATAGCGACTATAACTTTCATGGTAACCCCTGGCAATGGAGTGTCCCATTATCTTAAGCATGGCATGGCTAGCCAAATAGAACCCATGGGTGGACTGGAGAATGGCAGAAATTAGGTTCTTAAGAGGGGAATCAACCAAGGCGACAGCCCAACCCCAAGCAGAGGGGCCCCCGACTGAGAAAGCCCCAATAGGGGGTGAAAAGAAAATACTCAAAATAGCAGTATAGAGACCTAGCTGAAGTGTTCAGTGAAGAGAGATCTGATGAATTGCTGCCGCATCGGCCCACAGACTGCAATAGAAATCAAACCGGGGCAAAACTTCCAAAGCCTAGACTATACTCTATGAGTCCCCAGGAATTGGAAGGGATGCAGAAATTCATAGACAAAAACTTAGAAAGGGGGTTCCTTCAACCAGCGAAGCCAAAGATGGCCTGTATTGTTTTGAGAAAAGAAAGATGGAACTCTTTGCCTCTGCATGGACTATAGGGCTTTGAACGCTATAAGCGAAAGCAATCTATACCTTCTCTCCCTTATGAAGGACATGCTGTCTCACCTTTCAAAGGGGAAGATTTTCACCAAGCTAGACCTAAGGGAAGCATACTATCAAATTAGAATCAAGGAACGAGACGAGTGGAAAACCGCTTTCAATTGTCCATTCGAGTTCTACCTTTTGGGCTACAGGGACCCCCTGCCGTATTCATGCAGCTGAAAAATGTACTAAGGGAGCACCTATACAAGGGTGTGCTCATTTACCTGGATGACATCCTTATATTCAGAGTGTCAACATCCTATGGACGAACATGTCAAACTGATTAGGGCAGTCCTAAACAAACCACCTCTATGCCAAAGTTTCTAAGTGTGAATTTCATAAGGACAAAATAGACTATCTGGGATACTGCATATCCCCAGAGGGCATAGAAATGTACCCTGAGAAAGTCCGGGCAGTACTAGAATGGGCACCACCCCGCACAAGGAAGCAATTGCAGAGCTTCCTGGGATTCGCTAACTTCTATCGGCAATTTATTCCTTTCTTTTCCCAAATAGCTTTATCAATCACGAACTTACTAAAAACCAGAGGGGAGGGAAAAGCAAAGCCAAGCCAGCCGCTGAAATAGACAGTAGAATGCCAAGCCGCATTCGAGAGGCTGAAAAAGCTGTTTTCCATAAAACCTGTTCTAAGGCACCCCGATACCAATAAGCCTTTTGTAATTCAGGCAGATGCCAGCAACGTAGCAGTGGGGGCTGTATTGTTACAAAAAACTGACAAAGGGGTATTACAGCCCTGCGCATACACATCGAAAAAACTCCCCGAAACTGAGCGGAGGTGAGCGGTCTGGGAAAAAGAGGCATACGCAGTGCGATGGGCTCTTCTCACATGGTGGCACTTTTGGGAGGGGAAACAAAATTCTTTTCCAAGTGTGGACCAACCACAAGAACCTGAAATGTTAAAAATGCCTGGAAACTGACCCCTAAGCCAACACGGTGATCACAACATTTCCACCGGTTCAATTTCACTGTCATGTGTCTGATTAACGAAACACTTCAAAGAACTTTCAGGCATTTTTTTAACCTAAAAAGCCTTTATTAGTGTTACAGAGTGTCAGCACAGCATGGTGGAATGCTAAGATCTGAATTTCCCTTCCTTTGCACATAACATTCCAGGCATTTCCCCTCCCCTATTTTGGGGTCATGATTCACATCTTCCAATTAACTTGGAGGGCAAAGATTCACTTCTGTTTCTTCTTCCCGGGCTTTCCTTATATTCTCCTCCCCTTTTGCTGTCACCTGATTTCACTCTAAAAATACCAGACAGTTCTGCACATATTGTCAAAGCAAGAATATTCAATATTAGCAGCATTGACATTCACACTGAAACATCTGCCAGGGGAGGGGAACTTCCTGGCAGACACATTATCCAGAATGCCGCAGTATAATAGTACTCAGGCTAGTGTAACAAAACTGCTCATGCCCGAAACACAACTGGCAGCACGAGTAACTACCCGAGCACAAGCCAAACAACAGAAACTGCTAGAGAGGCAGTTGGGAATTGAATTGAGAAAAGCAATAGAAACTGATGAATGGTTCCTAAGTCACAAGAACCAGTGCATTATCACACATGGTCTACCCTGGGTGGGAGAAAAACTATACCTACCCAAAAGTCAGAGACTGGCATTCATGCACCTTTGCCACGATTCCAAATCAGTAGGCCACTTTGGGTTTCTGAAAACATTACACCTAGTTAAAAGGCAATGTTGGTGACCATCAATAAAAAAGAACATTGAAAGCTACATAGCCAGCTGCCCAATTTGTATGTCAGCAAAAAGTTTACAAGAGAAATCACCTGGGCTGCTACAGCCGGTAGCAACCCCCTCCATCACCTTGGAAGGAGATCGCTATGGACTTTATAGTGGAGCGACCAGAGAGCAGTGGAAACACAGTCATCTGGGTCGTAACGGGCCTGTTTTCCAAACAAGTGCATTTTATCCCCTGCTCAAAAATCCCTACAGCAAAAACACTAGCGAAACTGTTTCTTCAGCACATCTATGGAGCCCCACAGCGCATCATATCAGATAGAGCCCCACAGCGCATCATATCAGATAGAGCATAATTCACATCAGAGTTCTGGAAAGAGTTTTTGACGCTGTAAGGGACCACCCAGCGACTGTCATTTAGTCACCATCTGCAAATGAATGATTGCTCTGAACCGTCAAACTCAATACTAATACTAATACTACTAGTAGTAGTACTAATAGTAGTAGTAAAGTTCGAAGGGACCTTGGAGGTCATCTAGTCCAATCCCCTGCTCAGGGAGGAAACCCTACACCATTTCGGACAAATGGCTGTCCAGTCTCTTCTTAAAAACTTCCAGTGTTGGAGCCTTCACCGCTTCTGGAGGCAGGTTGTTCCACTGGTTAATAGTTCTCACTGTCAGGAAGTTTCTCCTTAGTTCTAGGTTGTTTCTCTCTTTGGTTAGTTCCCACCCGTTGGTTCTTGTCCTGCCCTCAGGTGCTTTGGAAAATAGCTTGACTCCCTCTTCTTTGTGGCAGCCCCTGAGATATTGGAAGACTGCTATCATGTCCCCCTCATCCTTCTCTTCATTAAACTAGACATACCCAATTCCAGCAGCCATTCCTTATATGCTTTAGTCTCGAGTCCCCTAATCATCTTTGTTGCTATTCTCTGTACTCTTTCTAGAGTCTCAACATCTTTTTTATATCACGGTGACCAAAACTGGATGCAGTATTCCAAGTGTGGCCTTACCAAGGCATTGTAAGGTGGTATTAACACTTCACGTAATCTTGATTCTATCCCTCTGTTAATGCAGCCTAGCACTGTGTTGGCCTTTTTGGCAGCTGCAGCACACTGCTGGCTCATATTTAGGTGATTGTCCACAGGACTCCGAGGTCCCTCTCACAGTTACTACTATTGAGCAAAGTACCCCCTATACTATACCTGTACATTTGGTTTTTCTTGCCTAAATGTAGAACCTTACTTTTTTCACCATTGAATTTCATTTTGTTAGATAGTGCCCAGTGTTCAAGTTTGCCCAGATCCTCCTGTATCCTAAGCCTGTCTTCTGGAGTGTTGGCTATTCCTGCCACCTTGGTGTCATCTGCAAATTTGATGAGTTCCCCATCTATCCCCTCATCCAAATCATTGATGAAGATGTTGAAGAGCACTGAGCCCAGAACAGAGCCCTGGGGCACCCCATTACACACTTCCCTCCATGTAGATTTAGTTCCGTTGAGGACCACTCGCTGAGTACAGTCGGTCAGCCAGCTACGGATCCATTTGGTGGTGATGCTGTCTACCCCACATTTTTCTATCTTGTCAAGTAGTAGGTTGTGATCTACTTTATCAAATGCCTTACTGAAGTCCAAGTAAATTATGTCCACAGCATTCCTCTGATCACTTGGTCAAAGAATGCAATAAGATTTGTCTGGCATGATCTATTTTTAACAAACCCATGTTGGCTTTTAATAATGACTTTGTTTGCCTCCAGGTGTTTGCTGATTCATTTTTTGATTATCTTTTCCAGGATCTTCCCAGGTATTGAGGTCAGGCTGATAGGTCTTAATTTCCTGGGTCCATTTTCCCCCTTTTTTTGAAGATGGGAACTACATCAGCTCTTTTCCAGTCTTCTGGCAGTTCCCCTGTGCTCCAGGATCTTTGAAAAATATAATTCAGGGGTTCTGAGATCACATCTGCCAGTTCCTTGAGAACCTTGGGATGTAATCCATCTGGTCCTGTCGATCTGAACTCGTCTAGGGTGGACAGATGCTCACTTACCATTTTCTTGCCTATCTTAACTTGTTTCTATTCTGTTTTTATGGCACTATTTTTGATAGGTTGGTCTGTTCTTTCCTTTGTGTAAACACAGATGCAAAAAATGAGTTGAATAGTTCTGCTTTCTCCCTGTTGCTTGTCACCTTCTTACCACTTTCACCCACTAATGGACCAATCATTTCCTTCACTTTTTTCTTGTTTTTTACATGTTGAAAGAAGCTTTTTTTGTTATTTTTGACTTTGGTCGCAAGCCTTAGTTCATTTTGAGCCTTGGCTTTCCTCACTTCATCTTTGCAGGCTCGAGCTATTTGCTGATATTCTGACTTAGTTATGTGCCCCTCTTTCCACTTTCTATACTTGTCCTTTTTATCTTTCAATTTGTCAGAGAGTTCTTTATGCAGCCATGCTGGTTTCTTTTGAGAGCTGTTATTTTTCCTCTTTGTTGGTATTGTGCTAGACTGGGCTTTTATTATCTCATTTTTCAAAATTTCCCAAGCTTTTGAGTTGTTTTCCCCTTGAGGATTCTCATCCATGGAATCCTTTCCAAGCCCTCTCTAAGTTTATTGAAATTAGCTCTCTTGAAGTCCAAGACTCTAGTTTGACTGTGTTCTATTGCTTGTGCATCCATAATGTTGAATTCTAATATTGCATGATCACTTCCTCCCAGGGTTCCTATGGCTTCAACACCTTCTATCATTTCATCTCTGTTAGTGAGAATTAAATCCAAAATGTCTAATGCCCTAGTTCCTTTCTCTACTTTTTGGGAGACAAAGTTGTCAGGTAGGTTTGCCAGGAACCAGTTTGATCTTCCACTTGGTGAGGAGTTTGTCTCCCAGTTGATGTCAGGGTAGTTAAAGTCCCCCATTATTATTGTGATGTGCTTCCTACATACCTTAGTTAGCTGACTAGCAAAAAGTTCATCTATTTCCTCTGTTTGGTTGGATGGTCTGTAGAATACACCTATGGCAATGTCATTTTTCCCCCTTTTATATTGACCCAAATGCATTCAAGACAGTTTTTATCATTGTTGTGCTCTATTTCTGTAGAGATGTAGTTATTTCTTATATAGAGAGCAACTCCACCTCCTCTTTTATTTGGTCTGTTTCTTTTAAATAATTTAAATCCCTCTAGCTATGTGTGGGTTTCATCCCACCATGTTTCCGTAATGGCAACAATATCATATCTGCCCTCCTTAACCTGAATTTCTAGTTCAATTTCTAGAACAATATCTTAGATGCTTTATTAATTACCAACAGACAAACTGGACTGACCTACTCCCATTCACTGAGGTCACTTACAACAATGCTGTTCATTCCAACATGGGCTACACTCCATGTTGGAGGTGGCGCAGCAGTTAGAGTGCAGTACTGCAGGCCACTTTAGCTGACTGTGTTCAGCAGGTCAGCGGTTCAAATCTCACCGGCTCAAGGTTGACTCAGCCTTCCATCCTTCCGAGGTAGGTAAAATGAGGACCCAGATTGTTGGGGGCAATGTATATATATATAAATATATACATTGCTTACTGGTGTACACTGCTTAGAGAGTGCCTGCACTTAAAGCGGTATATAAGTCTCATAAATAAATAAATAAATAAATTACAAGTAGCGACTGGGCAAAGTTTTAACCCAATGCCAGAACTTTCCCCTGCAGAACCTGCCATCCCTTCGTTAAAGGAGTAGATTGCACAACTAAAGAACACCTGGCCGGTGGTTAGGACAGCATTGGATGAGGCTAGACAAGCATATAAAGCAGACAAAAAGAGAGTCGAGCCAAAACCTTTTTCTATAGGGGAAATGGTCTACCTATCCACTAAGTTCCTAAAATCCCTACAACCATCTAAAAAACTCAGACCCAAATATGTAGGACCATTCCCCATTGTTAGAATTATAAACCCAGTAACAGTGGAATTAAGACTTCCAAAATTCCTCAGATAAATCCACCCAATTTTTCACTGCAGCCTTTTAAAGCGCAAGCAACAGTCACCATTAAGACCAGCTGTCACTCCACCCCCTCCTACTATTATGGCTGAAGGGGAACAACATTTTGAAATTAAAGAAATTCTGGACTCTAGGAAATATCATGGCTCCACTAAATATCTAATGGCATGGAAACACCTCCCATCCTCCCAAAATGAGTGGGTCCACAAACGCCATATTAAAGCTCCTAAATTGCTTAAAATGTTCCACAATGAATACCCAAACAAACCTGATTAACCTCTGCATATATTTCTCTCTACGTCTCCACAGGTGGATCTCTCAGAACCCATATTCTAAGAAGGCTCTTTTCCTTCTTTAACTCAAACTCTGTTCTCTCTATACTTCTGGGTTCTGCCATGCTCCTGGAGGGGAGGGGGGAAAGCACTGTGGGTTATTGCTTTATTTTCCTCTATCGCTGCACTGTAACACTTTGCTATTTCTGCATACTTCCTCTGTGAACTATCTCTCCCCTTGAGGTCAAGGGGGGAGGAGAAAGGAATGCACCTCCGGCAGCTGGTTTATCTCCGTGTTCGGAAGGGAAGGTGTGAAGAGCTGACAAAACATTGCTGCAATCCTGAGACAGCCTGGCGTTATCTACTCTTTCCCACAACAGACTTAACACCTGGGGGTTGGCCCCTTTGAATTGACCGGATGAACTATGGGGTGGGGTTTGCTTGGGACACTTTTAACCTATTGATCTGAGTGGGAAACCCTCAGATCCTTTCTATTATGCCTGCTGTTCGCATCTCCTAATAAAAGTTCCTTTTGGAAGAAACTGCTTCCACAAGTTCTGCTTTCTTAGGATGAGGTTTTGAAGTGGGCCCTGATACATTCTTGATTTTATATTAAGAACTGTCATCTCCCTGTCTTTTTTACCACTTGAGAAAAACCTAAAAAAATGCTGCACAAAGAATCCAAGATGGTCAAAATAGAGAAATGTAGGGCCATCTTCACTGAGGTTGGCACACTGAAAGGCATCAGCTGCAACAAATGTACCTTCCAAGAATTTATTTAAATCTTTCAAACTCCTTACAATGAATATAATTGTATTGTGTAGCTCAGAAATAGAAGATGTAATACATCTATTATTTTGAATGAGAATTATTAGAAAGAGGGAGATCAATATCTTGGGTTGCACTTTAGAGAAACAATCTAATGGCATCCTAATATTTTAAAAAATGTATTTCCTCTGTGCTCAGGATTCAAACATTATATATAATAAAGCCCTTTTCAGAAGGAAATTGTGGTCTGATTGTAGTAAATTCTGAGGTTACAAAGAAATACTATTTTCATTCTTTACACTTATTCCATTTTACTTACTTTTCTAAATTCTGTTTTTACATGTAATCTTGTTAATATTCTGTGTTTTATATTCTGTAATTTGATATGGCCTAATGACTAATCAACAGGAAATGTTCTAACATGTGCATGAGAAAAATATTGGATTTATTAAAAGCTAAATATTGGGACTTGGTAGGACCCCAAATATAACCCAGAATTCTTCATTTTTTTTCAGGTCAGTGAGAGAATTGCTTCAGATGCTCTGAGTGATAAAAGTCAATTCCCTTTTTTCCATCCAATGCTCCCTAAAGAAGGATTCCAGTACCCAGGAATTGTCCAAATTCTCCTCCATTTTGGATGGACCCTGATTGGTCTCTTTGCTACAGACACAGAGAAGGGAGAAAATTTCATGAGGACTTTTACTCCTATGCTTGTCAAGAATAGAATTTGTGTTGTTATATCACGATTCTCAAAAACTGGACATATAGCATTCCTCAGGGATGCCCTCTCTAAGTGGAGACAAGTCAATATCTTTGTTCACTTCATAGAATTTAAGTTTATTTGGGACACAATTCTTCCCTTCCATTCAGCACTTGAAGGTTTGCCAGGACCCATTGAAGGGAAAGTCTGGATCATGACAATGGTTGGAGGATTTTTAATGAAAAAGAATAGGCATCTCAAGCACGTCCATAGTATTTGGAGCTTTCTCTTTCAGTGGAAAAAAAGTTGGAAAAACAATAATGCCTATAAATCACTTTTCTTTGTGGAACCTGAATTTCAAGCTGAGTATTTTCACTGTTCTGTTTCAAAACACACCTTTTCTGTCAAAGGCCGGAGAAGGTGCACCCAGAAAGCACCAGTGGAGACCCAAGAGAAAAAGAATAGGATGCAGATCCCAAATCCAGCCATTAGTTACAGTGTCATTAAGATTCTGGCCCATGCCTTAAGTGCTGCATCCAAACCCCAGAGGAGAAGGAAGAAGGGTGAAGAGAGGTTGGGGGCTCCAAGGCTGCAGCCGTGGAAGGTAGGGGGTCCCAACAAGGATCCATCAAACTAAATTCCTTTTCAGGGTCTTTGTGCTCTCTGGGCTTGGTGGTTTAATACTTTAAGCTTCTGTACAACATCTCCTACTTATTGGAAGAGTGCTGCATCCTCCCTTCAACAACCAAGAACTTTTACATATTCAAAAAAAGTTCCCAGACTTTTTCTGATTTTAAGCTCCTGTAAACTAGGGCAAGAAACAATGTTTGAAAACTGATCAAAGAGAGAAGCAACCTGGAATTAAGGAGAAACTTCTTAACAGTGAGGACAATTAACCAGTGGAACAGCTTACCTTCAGAAATCGTGCGTGCTCCATTACTGGAGATTTCTAAGAAGAGACTAGAAAGTTACTTGTCTGAGATGGTGTATGTTCTCCTGCTGGAGCAGGGGGCTGGACTAGAAGACCTCCAAGGTCCCATCCAGCTCTATTCTATTCTATTCTATTCCAACATGGCCCACTTCAAAACCTCATTCTAAGAAAATAGAACTCATGGAAGCAGTTTCTGCTTTTATTAGGAGAAGCTGATAGCAAGCATAATAGACAGGATCTGAGGATTTCCCACTCAGATCAATAGGTTAAAAGTGTCCCAAGCAAACTCCATCCCAATAGCTCATCCGGTCAGTTCAAATGGGCCAATCCCCAGGTGTTACATCCGTTGTGGGAAAATGCTAATACTGCCAGACTGTCTCTGGCATGAAGCAATGTCTTTGCACCTTCCCTTCCGAAAGTGGAAATAAGCCAGTTGCCCGGAGGTGCATTCTTTTCTTCCCCCTCCTTTGAACTGACATCAAGGGAAAAGAAAGTTAAAGAGTGTGTATGCAGAGACAGCAAAAGTGTTACATTGTAGCGATAGAGAAAACCAAAGAAACAGCCCATGGCAGCCGCATTGGTAAACTGGAAGTCGTCTTTCCTCAAGTCTTAAAGCAGC
The DNA here is from genome assembly GCA_024509115.1 of Crotalus helleri. NCBI lineage: Eukaryota > Metazoa > Chordata > Lepidosauria > Squamata > Viperidae > Crotalus > Crotalus helleri. Next base: position 150,872 of record JAKSXO010000208.1, on the reverse strand, counting down.
TTCTTTGATCTCTTCCTCTCCTTCTTTGTCCTTGACTAAAGCTGATGAAAATTTTGTGCAGTGCCTTGTCCAAATGCAGTACCTGCATATAATGTTATCATAACATTAAAATATTACTTTACTATAATAAAATAATTACTATTTTATTATAATCAGTAACCAATTGTCCAGTTCATAGGGGCCAATGCAGAAGTGCAAAGAGGTTGTGAGAACTCCTGACAGAAACTGAGGTAAACTGTTCCCAGGCATCTCTTCCTTGGTGAGGTGAGGCAGATGACCTCAAGCAGCAGAACCGAGTCAACAAAGCAAAGCTAAACACCTCACAGGAGAGATCCAAAGGTCTCCCCTCCCATCTGGATGGCAGCATCCTGACAGGGATCTATAGGGACCTGAGAGAAGCTGGGAATTTTTAAAAGAGACCAAAATAACTTTGTCCAAGTGTTATTATAATTTTTGCATCACAAAATCATGATTTATCTACTTCCTTTATTAAAGAAAATATAGAAGAAACAATGACCAAGATCTAATTGTTTTTTTGTAACTCCCCAATTTTATCAGTAATATTAATATTTATTTGAGTACAATTTTTGAGACAGTTTTGTCCACTTAATTATCTCATACCATCCAGCACTCAATTAACTACATCCCCATTCATCACATCATGAAGCATTTTGTTAATTCTTTGCTAAGAACAAGTTATACCACCAGCATTCACACAATCTGTTAAGGAAGTTTAACGATAAGTGTGAATGAGTTCAGAGGAAAGGGATGCAGGGAAGGATCAGATAAGATGGTTTGTGGGGGGGGGGCAACCCACAGCTGCGTAACAGCAGAGAAAGAAAGTCAGAAAAAGTCCTCCCTGAATTTTTTAACTGTCCAAAGAGATGGTGAAAGATTTGTACTTTCACACTGCAAGATTTTGTTAATATAGCCTTACAATAAAGTAGAATTACTTCATCTGGTCATTTTTCCTATCTCCTCTACATGAATGAAGATTAGTCTTGCAACTTTCTTCTTAACAAATCCTTGTTTTCTGGTAATCACCCTATTGTTTGCAAGGAGTTTATGAATACTCTAGATATTTGTGTATTTTGTTTACTTGATTGATGACATTTGATGGATTGTTATATATGATGGACAATTTTTGTCAATTACATTTTGTCAATATACATTTTATCAGTATACTACATGATTTAAAAATATTGCTGAATCTTTCTACTTCAATTTTGAAGATAATGGTAACACTTGTTCTCCCAACTCACAATATTTGCAAGTTAAACAACCATAGAAGAAAGATTCAAATGTAAAAAAGTGATCAGAGATAAGAAACCAAGATTTCTGCTTTTAAATTTCTGGATGTTTCCATTCTAGTTCCATCTATTTCTAAAGAGGAGGGAATTGTACAATCTTTCCCTGCTGAAAGTGTACTTGGATCAGAATGGAGACCTAGGAGCAGACCTGAGGATCTTGAGTAGGGTGGTTCTCCCCAAGGAGGATCCCATCAACAAGCAATTGGGGAGTTTTGAAAGACAGAGACTTACAATCAACCAAGATGCTTTGTCACAGTTAAAGTTGCTCAACAAGGTGGGGAAAATATTGAGGTCTTTTCTTTTTTTTCCAAAGCTGTTTCAGGTGGGCTAAACGCAGTCAAAAAAGTGGGTAACTTTCACTGAGAATTGAATATGTGGAGTAAAACCTCTATAATTTTCTAAGGCAGATAAGCAAGCTTCAGTTCTATTGACCAAGGTTTCCCTTCTGATGCTGTCATGCTGAATCCTGTTGTAAGCTGATCCAAAATGAAATATGGGGTGATTATTATTTAGTACACAAATCATTGCCATTTAGTGTCCTTTTGGCAGTTTAGTATCACCATAAAACTGGTGAGACAGGGCCTCATATGCTGGAGATTTTGGTGTTAATAGCTTCAGGTTCACTAGTTTTTTGTCTTCAAATATCAATGTTGAAGGCAATTCTGTTGACCAGTCCCTGAGTTCAGATTTGGACTGAATCCAATGAAAAAGAATCAAGACTGGATGGAGGTCCTTTTGGTCCAATAGTTAAATAAGCTTCATCTTGCCTTGATTGGAGTCAGGTGTCTCCCAAAATTGCATGCTCATAGTCTGGAATGTTTTTAATCAGCTGAGAACATGCTTATAGCTGCCTCTCTCTAACCCCACTGGGATAGTGTAATTTAGGAAGGAGGTCCAAGGCTTTCAATTCACATGAAATAATAATGACTGGTCTGAGGTGAGCTCATTTATGGATTGATTCAGTGGTGGGATTCAGCTAGTTTGCACCACTTCAGCAGAATGGGTAGCTAATTTTTTGTTGCCCAGGCTCAGAATGGACTTCCGGAAGGGGTGTTCACATATTTGAATCCCACCACTGGACTGATTGATTAAATTTATTTGCTGCCCATCTCACCATGATAATGGCTTGAAAACTGAAGTACTGAAATATGACTTTGGTGACAAAGAGATTCAGATATCAGAAGTAAAAAAGGGCAGTTTTGAAGGAAATATTACTTAGATTTGGACATTGGCTTGTAAGAATTCACTTCATCTGAAAAGTCCATGAATGCAATTGTTTATCTTGATTTTTAGCTGCCTTAGGACACACTGAGAGGCTACAAATCGAATTAATAATAAATATGAGTATGTATTTCCATATCACATTGTGTCACCTAATTGTATTCTCTCAACAGAAAGGACTTTGTGTTGGATACCTTGAGTATCGCTTTCACACGTAAGGCTCACACTCATGACCCATATGGTGCACCAAAAGATGCCTGACTCACCCTTATTGAGGGACATGTTCTCATGACCTCTCCTCCATCTCACCTCACTATAGTTTTAGAAACTAGTCAGCCAGTTTTAGTTTTAGTTTACCAGCATGGTTGCCATATAAATTAAACAAATATATATGCAAATAAAGAACATCTTTAAGGTTGGCAGCCCTTACTTGTAAGGAAATTTTCCTTTTTATCTTAATTGGGAGATAATTTTGGACTGCTTTCAAAGGGAAGGAGCTTTGTAATGTTTTATGTACTCCAGAAGAATCCTTTCCAGATCCTACTGGTCAAAAGTGCCTTTCTTCATCACAGTTTTGTTCTATTTCAATAAATCCAATGAAATGAAAATGTAATATATATTTTACCATAAAATTCACTCTATAATTTAGTATTTGTGGATATTTTAAAATCAAGCATTTATGAAGAATGGAGGAATGCATGTTAATTCCACTATGAGGAGGAACCCACCGGTTGCCACTTAATGCTTAAATGTTTTCTCAGTTTCATCCCTCCAGACTTTGTTAAGTAGAAAGCTACTTTATTGTAATCTGATAAATCAGAAGAAAACGGGAGGAAATGAATGAAGCATCTGCCTGCAATTGTATCTCCTGCAACCATTTTGAAAGGGTCAGAGATTTTATATTTGCCTATGTGAAGCCCAGAGACGACTTGGCTGATGTTCATGTCTACCTCCATGTTACATGGATGGTGAGTCCTAACATATTTTCTTTGGCATTTCTTCTTTCTCTGCTCAGTCTCTGCCTCAGTCTAAATGTGTGGAAAAATGCCTTCCTGGATTTGTCAAGCAGGCTCGAGAAGGAGAGCCATTTTGCTGCTACGACTGTATTCCTTGTCCAGAGGGGACCATCTCCACTCAGAAAGGTGGGTGACACCACAGGGAAACTTTGATCATTATGCATATTAAAGACACATGTAAGTTTGATTTTTTTAGTTCTTAATTTTAATGGTGTCCAATTTCTTCCCTATGTGGGATTTATATGAAAAAGATCTTGAACGATGAGGTAGAAAGAAGGATGTTGTGTTCTGTTTCAGAAGAAGAGGCATCGAGATAAAGCAACAAGTTCCAACAGTTCTCCTTTATTGCAAACACCAACAGAACTGATTTTAAAATGGTGCGGCCCCCTTTTAAAGCCCTCCTGCACAATACCTTGCTGGCCAATCATTTCAAAGGATCTTTCCCTGCCGTGTGCGGAAAAGAAATGAGCAGCCTTTCTTGTCCCGGGCATCTGCCAGCCCAGGACACAATAAATTGCATAGGAAATCTCTCTTTTATTTGCCAGTTTGGATGTGTCCTTCCATGTTTATCTTTCTTAGGAACATCTGTATTCTCTGTAACTTGAGAAATGATTTTACTTCTGTTGAAAGAAAAATTTTCATCAGGATCCAGTCCAAGCTGGGAATAAACAAAATGGAGATTGCTTTAGAAAGAAGTTGGAGTTTATTGAAGAGAAGAGCCAGACAGAAGCATGGCTCTGGGAAAGCTGACCACGTGTTGCTGGGAGTGGTGGGTTTTTATACCTTCTGGGGCTTTTTAGGTTGTTTCCTGTTCCTGCTTGAGGCTTTCTATTTCCTTTAACATGTACTTTGTATGTTGGCTTCAAGAAGCAAATGAAAATCAAACAGAGGTTTCACCATAAAATCTTTGTGGATATTTCCTTCCCACCTTTTCTTATCTTTCCCCTTTTCTTTGTTGCTAAATAGTGCGATACATTTATAACTGGAAAAAAAAAGAATGTAGATCTGGTTCTGAAGGGAAAATAAATACATACTATATTGGGATTAAAAGGAACAGAAAGGGGGGGGGGAGAAGAGAACTAATAAAAGATCAATCTACTTAACATCCATAGATATGAGCCAAGGTGGCACAGCAGTTAGAGTGTAGTACTGTAGGCCACTTTAGCTGACTGTGTTCAGCAGGTCAGCGGTTCAAATCTCACCGGCTCAAGGTTGACTCAGCCTTCCATCCTTCCAAGGCAGGTAAAATAAGGACCCAGATTGTTGGGGGCAATGTAAATATATATATACATTGCTTACTGGTGTACACCACTTAGAGAGTGCTTGCACTTAAAGCGGTATATAAGTCTCATAAATAAATAAATATCAATGTTGAATTCATTCTCTCTTTAAAATTGTTTGCCAAATCTAGAGAGTATGGAAATATATTGCTTCATCTTCTCATCTCTACAGGGTAAAAAGACTTTGCAGACACAATTTTTGTTTTATGAACTCCTTCATGAATTAATTTTCCTTAAGATCAAGATGCTACCTACCATGCAACCAGCACACAGGAGAGCCCCAGGGCTGTTGAAAGAGTCATATTTTAAGGGATTATTAAAAAGGCCTCATAGTTTGGAGATACTGTGAATTTCTGTGCTCTAATGATTATTTTTGCCGAAATTCACCTTTCAAACCTTACATGAGAAAGAACCAGGGTATCTGCAGGGCTTCCTCTCCTTGAGGATATCTGCTTGTCCCACCAGAGCATATAATAATTGGCATTGAAAAACGTATTGTCAATGTTCCGACTAATGGAACACTTCAAGGAAATTCCAGGCATATTTATTCTGAAAAATTCTGTAATCATGGACACATTATCGGCACATATTGAATGGCTGCCAGAATCTGAATTTCTCTTGTTGGCATCTAACTTTTCTTGCTAAACCCCTCCCTTATTTTGCAATCATAAGCCACATCTTCCAATTAGCCCAGAGGGCAAAGATTCACTTCCGTTCCTTTTCCCGGGCTTTCCTTATAAATCTCCTCCCTTTCTCTGTCATCTGAATTAACTCTAAAAATAGCAGACAGTTCTGTATATCGTGTCAAAGCAATAATATCCTATATTAACAGCGTTGACACGTATGTTCCCTAAAAGATTCCCACTTTATGGGTCCTTAGATACCTGCTTTTTCTGGTGCAGCTCCTGCCCCATTGGACCCACACCCCCTTGAAATTCAATAGGCCCCCATCCTCTTAAACCTCTGGAGACTTGGTACTTCTCCCAACCATTTGGGATAAAGTAAGGTCAGTGCAAGATAAGAATCTGGTGGATTACCTCAGAGAAGGGAGATTGTGGCACCATTATTTCCTCTTTTATTTTTGTGGTTTTTGGTTTTAATAGTTATTTATATTGGGGAATTTTTTGCTGGAGTGTAAGAATATAGCATTACTAAGACTTTCCTTCTCTCAGTATCACCTAATCGAAAGGTTTTCTTGAAATTTTAAAGAGTATGAAAGAAATATTACTTTCTTTTCTCAGATACTGTCAAATGCACCAAGTGCCCAGGTGATCAATATCCAGCCAAGAGCCGAGTCCAATGTATCCCCAAAAGAATAACCTTCCTCTCCTATGAAGAGCATCTGAGCATCATCCTCATCTCCTTTGCCCTACTCTTGTCCCTAACCACAGGCCTTGTTTTCATCATATTCCTTCAATACCTAGAAACTCCCATCGTCAAAGCCAACAACCGGGACCTCTCCTTCATCCTCCTGATCTCCCTCCTGCTTTGCTTTTTGTCCTCCTTTCTCTTCATTGGCCAACCAAGAAAAGCCACTTGTCTTCTCCGACAGACAATGTTCAGCATTGTCTTCTCAGTAGCCGTGTCTTCTGTGTTGGCAAAAACTATCATGGTTGTGCTGGTCTTCCTGGCCTCAAAACCAGGTAACAGGATGAGAAGATGGTTGGGGAAGAACTTGGCCAACTCCATCATCCTTTCTTGTTCAGTTATCCAAATTTTCATTTGTGTCATGTGGTTGGGAGTTTCTCCCCCATTTCCTGACTCTGATCTGCACTCCCAGCCTGGAGAGATCATCCTTCAATGCAATGAAGGCTCTGTCACCATGTTTTATATTGTCCTTGGCTACATGGGCTTCCTTGCTGCCATTTCCTTCACTGTGGCTTTCCTGGCCAGAAATCTGCCTGGAGCTTTCAATGAAGCCAAACTGATCACCTTCAGCATGCTGGTCTTCTGCAGTGTCTGGGTTTCCTTCCTCCCCACCTACCTGAGCACCAAAGGAAAATACATGGTGGCCGTGCAGGTTTTCTCCATCTTGGCCTCCGGTGGTGGACTCTTGGGCTGTATCTTCTTCCCCAAGTGCTACATTATAATCCTGAGACCAGATCTTAATACTAAGGATGATCTAATGATAAAAGTAGGGAACTGATAATGTAATTGGTTCTTGGGTTCTTTAAATTTAATTATTGATTGTAATTGTTCTTGGTTTATATGCTTAGTTTGCCTGTTTGACTATTATGGTTATTTAAAATCCAATGAAATACAGAATTAGATTAATAAAATTAAAATCCAACATAATCATCAAATAATAAAAGAAATTAATAATTAATATTTGTGTTTTTAAATTGTTGCTAGCCCTTCTTTTCCTAAGCGCATAGGTTATCCAATATTTTGATTAAACAGCCCTTTAAGAGAGGACACATATGAATCTTATTCTGAACTTTGGAATGCTTTAAGCTTGGTAGGTATCTTCAAAGTTAGTTAGGAGGTTCTCAACCTCGTCTCCTTCATGATTCTTTCTGAATCCTCCAAGGTCTGTGTCAAGATTCCGGCTGATGATCCCAAACAAACACCTTTGAGACATTCCAATCTCTTAATGTAAAACTTTACTGAGTACATCATTTCAACATGTATGAAAGCAAAAGAAGCTTTGGGAAAACTCCACCAAAGCCCTACATAGTGAAAGCTTAGTATTTTCTCTCCTCACTCTGGATCATGGGGCCAATCAAATGCAGCAATATTGTTTTGAGAAAGTATCTCTGGGTTTGGTAAATGTCCTGGGTTCCCATGGTCTGCTTCCTTAATCTTTGAAGTCTGCATTCGAATCTGATTCCTTCCTCCCTCCTGGGCTCATTGGCAAGCTGAGAAGCAATATCTGTGGAAGAAAAAAAAAAGGTGCTTCGAAACTTGACAAGCAGATGCTCCTAAAAACTGGAAGGTACCTGGAAAAGGTACCTTCCAGGTACCAGTGTTGCTCGCCCTCTCCTCCGCCCTCTCCCCGGCAGCCTCGGAGCCAGCTTACCTGCCAGGTTACAAGAGGCAGAAGGACTGTTGCCGGAGGGGGGCCCGTCTCCTTCGCGGACGCCATTTTGTGGGTCCGCATCGTCTGTCTTCTTTCCTTCTCTCCGGGCCTCCTTGGGATGGGTGGGCCTGGTACAGCCAGGCGTGGAGGTGTTCGTGGACGGTGTGCCCATGGGGGGCATCGCGGGTGGAGCTGCGCGACCTCTTCGAGGCGGCCGTGCCGGGCGTGGTGGTGAAGGTGGCCCTCATGAAGCAGTTCGCCTTCATCCACCTGCGCGACGAGGCGGCGGCCGAGCGCGCCATCCAGAAGCTGAATGGGCATCTCTTGCACTGCCACCGCGTGGTCGTGGAGTTCTCCCGCCCGAGGCCCACCCACACCATCAAGACCTTTGTGGGCAACGTCTTGGCCGCCTGCACCAGCGGCGAGTTGCGTGTCCTCTTCCAGGAGTTCGGGCCCGTCATCGAGTGCCACATCGTGAAAGGAGTGGGAGAGGCGAGCTTGTGGCTTAGAAATCTACTCTGTACATGCTCAGAGGTGTTGTTACGTTCTCCACTCCCGGCTGCGATCCCAGCAATTGAAATCAACTCAGCTTTAAGGAGCCCCAGTTTGACTAGCCGTCTCGTCGTGGCTGGGTTGACTTTACACAATTGTTGGATGTCGGGAGAAGCCATTGATGAGCTGCACGAGAGGTACTTGGAGAAGTTGACCCAGCTCTTTGAGGACCATAAGGCCAAGTATGGTCTGCCCCAAGACAAGTACCTAATGATCACCTAGCCGGCCACATTGGACCAGCCTGGGACACAGAGGGGCAATACTATATTTTAGAGAATGTTTGTTGTGGGTGTGAGTATGCATGTAGATGAATGGTGGCCCTGTTATGTATAAATTTTATTATTGTATTTAGGGTGTTTGAATGTGAATATTTTTATTTTCTATGTATATAAATTGAGTGTGAATGTGTATTGAGTGTTTGGGGTATGAGAATGGTGGAGTCGGGGGTGGAGCCTGGTACCCCCTCTGCTGAGTGCAATAGCAAAAATAGGGGGGCAGGACTTACCCTTGGGCTTGGTCTGTATGGAAAGCGAGTCCGGTCAGGAAGGGAGAAGGCTGGTGAGGGTGGGGGTACTCCGGGGAGGGGAGAAGGTCGGAGCATCCCGGTCATGACTGGGATGGGCAGATATGGCGGGAGACGAGGCGCAGGCCATCTTTGGGGAACGAGGACTCGCTATGTTAGAGCAATTCCTTGTTCCGGCCCCTCAAAAGGCTCATCCTGTAGTACTGGTGACAGGGGAGTACAGGGGCCTAATTGTAGGCTGCTGTTGCTTAATGCCAGGTCCGTTGTCAGCAAAGCCCCCCTTGTCCGTGATTTAATATTGGACAGCGGGGCGGACCTGGCATGTATAACCGAAACCTAGCTGGGCTCTGAGGGGGGTGTTTCCCTCTCGGAGATGTGCCCAGATGAGTTTGTGGTGCTTCATCAGCCTCAACATCAGGGCAGGGGTGAGGGAGTGGCAGTCATCGCTCGGAAGTCCTTGAGCCCTCGTGGGATTCCTGCCCTGGAGGTTGTTGGGTGTGAGTCCCTCCTATTGAATTTGGGTTCATGGGTTCAGTTGGGCTTGCTGCTGATGTACCTACCTCCCAGCTGCGTTGCAACAGCCCTGCCTGCATTGCTGGAGTCAGTAGCCGGGTTGGCGGTGGAGTTCCCCAGACTTATAGTACTGGGGGACTTTAACCTACCATCACTCGGCGATCTCTCAGAGGCGGCGCAGGAGTTCATGGCTTCCATGGCAACCATGGACCTGACCCAGGTAATTCAGGATCCAACTCATACGGGTGGTCACACACTCGACCTTGTGTTTCTTTTGGGGCAATGGAGACTTGATCTGGAATTAAGGGGAATAGAGATCTCGCCCTTGTCATGGACAGATCATTTCCTATTGAGGCTGGACTTCAGAGCATCACTCCCCCATCGCAGGGAGAGGGAGCCGACTAGGTGGTTCCGCCCCAGGTGCCTAATGGACCCAGATCGGTTCCAGGAGGAGCTTGGGGAAATACCTGACTCCCTTGTCCACAACTCGTCTGGGTCCCTGGTTGCGGCCTGGAATGAGGCGGCGTCCTGGGCCCTGGATTGAATTGCGCCTTTGCGACCTCTCTGTGGTGGTGGTCCCCGGAGGGCGCCTTGGTTTACTGAGGAGCTCCGGGAGATGAAGCGCCACAAGAGACGTCTAGAGCGACATTGGAGGGCCAGTAACTCTGAATCTGACCGATCACTATTAAGAGCCTATCTTAGGACTTATTTAGTGGTGATAAGGGCGGCAAAGTGTGTTCACTTTTCCGCACTTATTGCGTCCGCAGAATCTCGCCCGGCCGCCTTGTTTAGGGTGACCTGCTCCCTTCTTAAAGTGGAGGAGGCGGAGGAACCCTTGCAGGGGAGAGCCGAGGAGTTTGTTCAGTTTCTTCCGGACAAAATCGCTCAGATTCAGAGAGACCTGGACTCCGACTGGGCAGTGCCAGCCGAGTTGCCAGGGGCTGGTCTTAATCATGTTATCTGGAGCGAGTTTGAGCCTGTGACCCCTGATGAAGTGGACAAGGCCGTGAGGGCAATGAATGCCGCCACCTGTTCATTGGACCCGTGTCCCTCCTGGCTGGTTTCTGCCAGTAGGGAGGTGATACGAGGCTGGCTCCAGGAGATAATCAATGCCTCCTTGATGGAGGGGTCTTTCCCGCAACCTTTAAAGGAAGCGGTGGTGAGGCCCCTCCTCAAGAAGCCTTCCCTGGACCCAGCTGTTTTGAAGAACTTTCGTCCCGTCTCCAACCTCCCCTTTGTGGGGAAGGTTGTAGAGAAGGTGGTGGCGTCTCAACTCTTGCGATCCTTGGATGAAACTAATTATCTGGACCCTTTTCAATCTGGTTTCCGGCCCGGCTACAGCACTGAGACTGCTTTGGTCGCACTGACCGATGAACTCTGGCGAGCCCGGGATAGGGGTTATTCCTCTATCCTGGTGCTTCTTGACCTCTCAGCGGCTTTCGATACCATCAACCATGGTATCCTTCTGCGTCGTCTCGGAGAGGTGGGGGTGGGCGGCACCATATTGCGGTGGTTCTCTTCCTACCTCTCTGACAGGTCGCAGTCGGTGTTGGCGGGTGGACAGAGATCGACCCCTAGGCACCTCGATCATGGGGTGCCTCAGGGCGCGGTCCTGTCCCCCCTCCTTTTTAACATCTACATGAAACCGCTGGGTGAGATCATTCGGCGACACGGGGTGAGGTATCATCAGTACGCGGATGATACCCAATTATATATCTCCACCCCGTGTCCTTTCAGTGAAGCAGTCGACGTGATGTGCTGGTGCCTGGAAGATGTGAGGGTCTGGATGGGGGTGAACAGGCTTAGACTCAACCCTGACAAGACCGAGTGGCTCTGGGTCTTGCCTCCCAAAGGCCAACTGGATGATCTATCATTAGTCCTGGGGGGGGGGCAAATTTACCTCCCTCAGTGCAGGCACGCAACTTGGGTGTCCTCCTGGGCTCACAGCTAAATTTGGAACAACATCTATCGGCTGTGGCCAGGGGGACCTTTGCACAGGTTCGCCTAGTGCACCAGTTGCGGCCTTATTTGGACCGGGAGGCTTTACTCACAGTCACTCATGCCCTTGTCACCTCAAGACTGGATTACTGTAACGCGCTCTACATGGGGCTATCCTTGAAGGGCGTTCGGAGGCTGCAGTTGGTTCAGAACGCAGCCACGAGAGCGATTGTGGGCGCGCCAAGGTAAGCCCACGTGTCACCTATCCTCCGCGAGCTGCACTGGCTTCCTGTGGGTCTCCGGATGCAATTCAAGGTGTTGGTTATCACCTTCAAAGCCCTTCATGGTATAGGCCAGGTTACTTACAGGACCGCATTCTGCCGCACAGCTCCCAGAGACCGGTGAGGTCCCATAGATTGGGCCTCCTTCAGGTCCCGTCGGCCAGACAATGTCGGCTGGCGGGCCCTCGGGGAAGGGCCTTTTCTGTGGTGGCTCCGACCTGTTGGAATCAACTTCCCCCTGAGGTTCGAACTACTCCCACCCTGCCGGCCTTTAAGAAAGCCGTTAAAACTCTCCTGTTCCGGCAGGCCTGGGGCTGATGTCCCTGAGGGGGCTGGGATATGATCGGACTCGCGGTATGACTGTTTTATTTTATTGTTTTATGATTGTTTTAACTCTGTACGCCGCCCTGAGTCCTTTGGGATTGGGCGGCATATAAATATTTGAAAATAAATAAATAAATAAATAAATAAATAAATAAATAAATAAAAGAGCAAACACGTATTAAGGCATTCCCTCCCCTCAATTATCCATGTAAAGGTTCCCTGGCTTTTGAGGATATTCTGGCTGGAATCTACTTATTAAGTCTTCTGCTCCAATTTTATCAGGTTTTATTCCTCTATTGAATAACCTCTTCACTGAACTAGATACTGTAGTTTCCCCTTATCGATTCTAGAGTCTATGATTTGCTTAACCTTGTAATGTCTTTCCCCCTCCACCCTTATTGGACCAGGTGCTTCTTTCCCAACCGGACTCAGTTTCGATCCCTGAGCCGGCCTCATCAGCCTGAAGTGAAATACCGGGTGCACTTTACCCAGCATTCTGGGCAGTTTCAGTTCTCCAGTCCCTGGGTGAATAATTTTCATGATCGGGGAAGACCCTCTGTACTTAGGCCTTGTTTTTACAGGGAATCATCAACTTTAGGTACTTGGTGGTTAGACACATTTTATCTCCACCATGGAATGTTCTCTGGGGAGCTCACTTCTTATCTGCTTGTTGCTTTGGCTAGTTTTCTCTTCACATTACGCCAGCTCTCCTTTAGATTAGAAGAATTTCCTCAAGGGGTCCTGAACCCCTGCAGCCTGTCCAGTAGCTTCCGGAAGAGCTGTGAAGACTCAGTGGAAAATGGCCAGAATGGGTCCGGCAAAGAACAGCCAAGACATAGGCCAAATGGACTTTGAAGCTCAAGTGATGGTGATAGCAAAATAAACTTTTAGACACAAACTGTTCCTTAAACTGATTCCTAACTATGCCCTTTTTTGTCAGTGGGAAAGGACACGGGATCAAGCTCACTACAACATATGCATATGTCTTGTTGTCATCCCTGGTCCCAGATCATAAATTGTGAATCCCACAATTCTCACACCAGTTTCTCTGGAATCAAAACAAAGAGCCCAAAGCAAAGAATCAGACCTCACTGCAATGTTTATTAAACAGTGTGTACTGGGAATGGAGTCTTCTCTGAAATAATAATATAAAATTCATTCAAACAAAGAGATATATTCACGTCATATGCTTACATCCCACTTATAATGTGATGGTGTTTTTATGAGTTTGTGTGCTATGTTTAAAGCTGTAAGCCATCAGTGTGATCTATGTATGAGTTGGGCTTATTGGTTTATTAAATAATTATAAAAATATTTATACATTTCAGAAAGGAGGGGAAAATGATGCAAAAAGGAAGAAAATGATCCATATATATATACCTATTCATAAATGATAGCAAAATCAATCTCAGGTTACTTCTTGCCCTTCTGACAGATGTGCAAAGAAAAATGTTCTTAGTTAGAAGAAATATTTGCATCTTTAGATTCAAGGATTGCTACAGGAATATTCTGATAAAACTTCCCACAGGTTGCTATGAGTTGCAAGGCCGCATTCCTTGTTGTGTCTCCATTTGCCTACTAAACTGTCCCGTCCATCTGGAAGCTGATTTTACCAACAGTATTGTGACTAAAAAGGAGACTGGGTGTATTGCTACTGGTTTCTTTAGGAATACATAGGAAAATAAATGTGGGTAGCTTTAGAAGTAAGAGGAATACCTCCTCCCCATGGGCATCTTGCTCCCTTCCTTCCTATCTTTGTCAATTTTAAACTAATGTTAGAGGTACTATTTATTCTTTGAATGTTTTATTGTTTTGTCTTGTTTTTACTGATTGTAAACTGCCTAAAATCATCTTTAGGCAAGAGGGGAAGCATATAAGTTAAATAAACAAATATTAAATGGTCAAAATGTGTTAATTAAAATTATTAAATATCATTTTTGAAAAATAAATTTGTAAAATTCATTTTTTTCTATATTATTTTGACATCAAATGTTCTTTGATGTTCAGATCTGACCTAAAAATAATAATATAGCACTTAGGGATGAAAATGCAGCCCAGCAGACCAGCACTGGAGGCCAAGATGGAGAAGACCTGCACAGCCACAGTGTACTTCCCCTTGGTGCTCAGGTAGGCTGGCACAAAGGACACCCAGACACTGCAGAAGACCAGCATACTGAAGGAGATCAGCTTGGCTTCATTGAAGGCCCCAGGGAGATTCTTGGCCAGAAAAGCCACCGTGAAGCAGACAGCAGACAGGAAGCCCATGTATCCGAGGGCAACATAAAACATGGTGACAGAGCCTTCATTGCATTGTAGAATAATCTTTGTAGGCTGGGAGTGCATGTCAGAGTCAGGGAATGGGGGGAAAGTGCCCAGCCAGATGCTGCAGATGACAACTTGGAGACCAGAACAAGAAAGGACAATGGAGTTGGCCAAGCTCTTCCCCAACCATCTCTGCACTTTATTCCCTGGTTTTGTGGCCAAGAAGGCTAACACAACTGTGATTGTTTTGGCAAAGATTGAAGAAATGGCAACTGAGAAGACAATGCTGAAGGCCGTTTGCTGGAGGAGGCAGGTCACTCTCCTTGGCCGGCCAATGAACAGAAAGGAGGTCAAGAAGGAAAGCAGGAGGGAGACCAGGAGAATGTAGGAGAGGTCACGGTTGTTGGCTTTGACAATTGGTGTTTCCATGAATTTAATGAAGATCCACAAGCCAAAGCCTATAGTTAAAGAGAAGAACAAGGCAATGAAAATCAGGATAATCCCCAGATTTTCATTACAAGAAAGATAATTTTTAATCTTGGGGATACAGTGAAGTCGATTGATGTTTGGATGTTGATCTTCTGGACATTTGGTACATTTGTCTGCATCTGAAAAAGAGCAAGAATAGTTTCTCCCTTTAACATGTCCTTTAATAAAATGCATTGTTTGGGTAAACTTGTTTTTTGTGTGAATAACTGGGTGGAGGTGAACTCAATATAATTCTCCATCTCCCTCCAGCTAGAAAATATTTATTTTCTCTTCTTTTTGGTGTTACCATTTCATCAATGAACTTGCTGAGAGAGAAGAAGGGAAGAAGGAAGGATTCCAGGAAACAAGGCAGTTCCACCCTTTGGTGGTGACCTTGGAGGTCATCTAGTCCAACCCCCTGCTCGGGCAGGAAACCCTACACCATTTTGGACAAATGGCTGTCCAGTCTCTTCTTAAAAACTTCCAGTGTTGGAGCATTTACTGCTTCTGGAGGCAAGCTGTTCCACTGATTAATTGTTCTCACTGTCAGGAAGTTTCTCCTTAGTTCTAGGTTGCTTCTCTCCTTGATTAGTTTCCATCCATTTCTTCTTGTCCTGCCTTCAGGTGCTTTGGAAAATAGCTTAATTCCCTCTTCTTTATGGCAGCCCCTGAGATATTGGAATACTGCTATCATGTCCCCCCTTGTCCTTCTCTTCGTTAAACTAGACATACCCAATTCTAGCAACCGTTCCTTATATGTTTTAGCCTCCAGTCCCCTAATCATCTTTGTTGCTCTTCTTTGTACTCTTTCTAGAGTCTCAACATCTTTTTTACATCATGGTGACCAAAACTGGATGCAGTATTCCAAGTGTGGCCTCACCAAAGCATTGAAGAGTGGTATTAATACTTCATGTGATCTTGATTCTATCCCTCTGTTAATGCAGCCTAGCACTGTGTTGGCCTTTTTGGCAGCTGCAGCACACTGCTGGCTCATATTTAGGTGATTGTCTACTAGGACTCCGAGGTCCCTCTCACAGTTACTACTATTGAGCATGGTGCCACCTATGCTGTACTTGTGCATTTGGTTTTTCTTGCCTAAATGTAGAACCTTGCTTTTTTCACCATTGAATTTCATTTTGTTAGTTAGTGCCCAGTGTTCAAGTCTGTCCAGATCCTCCTGTATCTTAAGCCTCTCTTCTGGAGTGTTGGCTATTCCTGCCAGCTTGGTGTCGTCTGCAAATTTGATGAGTTCCCCATCTATCCCTTCATCCAAATCATTGATGAAGATGTTGAAGAGTACTGGGCCCCGAACAGAGCCCCGGGGCACCCCACTACACACTTCCCTCCATATAGATGCAGTTCCATTGAGGACCACTCGCTGAGTACGGCCGGTCAGCCAGCTACGGATCCATCTGGTGGTGGTTCTGTCTACCCCACATTTTTCTATCTTGTCAAGTAGTAGGTTGTGATCTACTTTATCAAATGCCTTACTGAAGTCCAAGTAAATTATGTCCACAGCATTCCTCTGATCCACTAATTTTGTCACTTGGTCAAAGAATGCAATAAGATTTGTCTGGCATGATCTATTTTTGACAAACCCATGTTGGCTTTTAGTAATGACTTTGTTTGCCTCTAGGTTTTTTGGTGATTCGTTGTTTGATTATCTTTTCCAGGATCTTCCCAGGTATTGAGGTCAGGCTGATAGGTCTGTAATTTCCTGGATCCATTTTTTTTCCTTTTTTGAGGATGGGAACTACATCCGCTCTTTTCCAGTCCTCTGGTAGTTCCCCTGTGTTCCAGGATCTTTGAAAAATATAGTTCAGTGGCTCCGATATCACATCTGCCAGTTCCTTGAGAACTCTGGGGTGTAATCCATCTGGTCCTGGCGATTTGAACTCATCTAGGCTGGACAGGTGCTCACTAACCATTTTCTTGCCTATCTTAACTTGTGTTTCTGTTTTGTTTTTTATGGCACTATTTTTGATAGGTTGGTCTGTTTTTTCCCTTTGTGTAAAGACAGATGCAAAAAATGAGTTAAATAGTTCTGCTTTCTCCCTGTTGCTTGTCACCTTCTTGCCACTTCCACCCACTAATGAACCAATCATTTCCTTCACTTTTTTCTTGTTTTTTACATGTTGAAAGAAGCTTTTTTTGTTATTTTTGACTTTGGTCGCAAGCCTTAGTTCATTTTGAGCCTTGGCTTTCTTTACTTCATCTTTGCAGGCTCGGAATATTTGCTGATATTCTGACTTATTTATGTTCCCCTCTTTCCACTTTCTATACTTGTCCTTTTTATCTTTCAATTTGTCAGAGAGTTCTTTACGCAGCCATGCTGGTTTCTTTTGAGAGCTGTTGTTTTTCCTCCTTGTTGGTATTGTGCTATACTGTGCTTTTATTATCTCATTTTTCAAAATTTCCCATGTTTCTTGAGTTGTTTATCCCTTGAGGATTCTCATCCATGGAATCCTTCCCAAGCCCTCTCTAAGTTTATTGAAATTAGCTCTCTTGAAGTCCAAGACTCTAGTTTGACTGTGTTCTATTGCTTGTGTGTAAGGACCCACCCCACTTTGCATCTTAAGAAGACAGAACTCTTGGAATAATTCTTCCAACAGGAATCCTTTATTAAGAGAAAATGGTTGCAGGCATGCTAGACAGGACTTGGGGTTCAAGCTCTTCCATTCAAGGTTTTAAGGGGTTCCCCAGTAGTCCCACCCAATCAACCCCCCTTCCAGTGATAGTTTCAAGTATCACAATTCCACCCCTTTTCTTCTTTCTTCCATCTGGATGGGGACTTCAGATAACTACATGAAAGGCAAATACCCTTCTTTGTTATGACAATAGGTTACAATAAACACACATTCAGCATTCAGCTCTTTGAAGTCTACTGAAGGAAGTGAGGGCCATAAAGCCCCTTTGTTCTCCCCCTTCTCTCCCTCTTATGGCAGAATCCAAAGAAGGCAGAATTGGGAGTTTCTATATTTGATAATTAAAGATGAAATATGATTGGATTCTGACATCCGGCCCCTCTTAAAAATAAGAGAGATCCACTTGAAGGAAAACACAAGTATAAAATTTAGTCAGGCTTGTTAGGATACTCTGTGTGAAACTTCTTCAATAGCTTCGGGGCTCTGACATGACGTTTATGGACCCACTCATTTTGTGAGGGAGGGAGGTGTTTCCAGGCAACTAGGTACTGAGTTGCTCCATGATATCTCCTAGAGTCAAGGACTTCCTTTATTTCGAAGTGTTGTTCACCCTCCACCATGATTGGAGGTGGTGGGGGGGGATTTTTGGCCGTAGAGGTGACTGATGCTCTCTTTTCAGCAAGCTGCAATGAAAAATTGGGTGTATTTGCCTGAGATTTTTGGGTAATTCTAATTCTACTGTTACTGGATTTATGATTCTTTTAATTGGAAAAGGTCCTATGTATTTTGGTCCAAGTTTTTTACAGGGCTGTAGGGACTTTAGGTATTTTGTAGATAAGTACACCATTTCTCCTATAATGAATGGTGTAGGCTCAACCCTTTTTTTATCGGCTTGTGTTTTGTAAGCCTGCCTAGCTTCATCTAGTGCTTTTCTGACTATTGGCCAGGTGTTTTGTAATTTCTCCATCCATTCTTTCAGCGAGGGGATCGTTGGTTCGTTTGGAGTTAATTCTGGCATGGGGTTGAAACTTTGACCGGTGGCTATTTGAAAAGGAGTGTAACCTGTGCTGGAGTGGACTGCATTATTGTAGGCAACTTCTGCAAAAGGGAGTAAGTCCGCCCACTCGGTCTGCTGGAAACTAAGAAAACATCTTAAATATTGCTTAAGTACTGAGTTCATTTTTTCAGCCCCCCCCATTTCCTTGAGGGTGGTGGCTAGATGTCAGTCCCTGAGTGGTTCCTAAGAGGGATAAAAAATCCTTCCAAAATGCAGACGTAAATTGCACCCCCCTGTCAGAGATGATGCGTTGGGGTGCCCCATGCAATCTGTAAATGTGTTGGATGAAAAGTTTTGCTAAGGCTTTTGCAGTGGGAATCTTTTGGCAAGGGATAAAGTGCACCTGTTTGGAAAACAAGTCCGTGACCGTCCAGACCACAGTATTCCCATTGCTTTCTGGCAATTCCACTATAAAATCCATGGCTATTTCTCTCCAGGGGGCTGAGGGACTTGCCACTGTTTGCAATAGTCCTGGCACTTTCCCTTGCAACCTCTTTGCCGTGGCACATTTTGGACAACTGGCTATATAACTTTCAATGTCCTTTTTCATGGATGGCCACCAAAATTGCCGTTTAATTAAATGTAAAGTTTTTACAAATCCAAAATGCCCTGCTGATTTTGTGTCATGGCAAAGGTGCATGAAAGTTACTCTTTGAGTTGTTGGTATATATAACTTTTCCCCTACCCAAGGCAACCCGTCTCTCATTGTGCACACATTTTTGTTTTTCTGGAACCATTCATCTGTTTCCAAACTTTTTCTGAATTCAATTCCAGTTTGGCTGTCCAGTTGTGGTTTTAATTTGGCTTGGGTTCTTGTGGTTACTGGTGCTGCCAGTTGTGACTCTGCCATTATTGGTCTAGAGTCTGTGGTTCGTGCGCTGTTATATTGGGGCATGCGAGATGTATATGCACAGGGTTGCAATACTGCATCATCATTTTCTTGTAATAGCACAGCCCCCACTGCCACATCACTTGCATCTGCCTGTATTATGAAGGGCTTGTCCATGTCTGGGTGCCTTAGTACTGGTTCGGCAGAAAAAAGTCTCTTTAGTCTCTCAAACGCTGCTTGGCACTCCATTGTCCATGTTAGTGGCTGGCTAGGTTTTACTGAGGATGTTCCCTTCGTTTTTAGTAAGTTAGTGAGGGGCAAGGCTATCTGTGCAAATGAGGGGATGAATTGGCGGTAAAAATTTGCAAAGCCCAGGAAACTTTGTAGTTGCTTTCTTGTGCGGGGTGGTGCCCATTCTAATACTGCTCTGACCTTCTCTGGGTCCATTTCAATGCCCTGTGGGGATATGCGATAGCCTAGGTAGTCTATCCTTTCCTGGTGGAATTCGCATTTTGAGAGTTTGGCATATAGGTGAGCGGCTCGCAGCTTCTTTAAAACCGCTCTGACAAGGTTGACGTGTTCTTCTTTTGTTTCGGTAAAGATAAGAATGTCGTCCAAGTAAACAAGGACCCCTTTAAACAGGTGCTCCCTTAGAACGTCATTGATTAATTGCATAAAGACTGCAGGGCCCCCTTGTAATCCAAATGGCAAGACTTTGAATTGATAGCACCCCATGGGGCAGTTAAATGCAGTCTTCCATTCGTCCCCTTCCTTGATTCTCACGCGATAGTAAGCTTCCCTTAAGTCTAGTTTAGAAAAAAATTTCCCTTTCGATAGGTGTGACAGCATGTCTTTCATGAGGGGCAGCGGGTATAGGTTGCTTTCACTGATTGTATTCAGGGCCCTATAATCCACGCATAAACGTAAAGAGCCATCCTTCTTCTCTCTAAAAAGGACCGGGGCAGCCACTTTAGGCTTAGCTGGCTCAATGAAACCTCTCTCCAGGTTTTTTTTTTTAAATCTTTCCATTTCCTCCGTCTCCTTTGGGCTCATGGAGTATAATCTGGGCTTCGGGAGTTTTGCCCCAGGCTTGAATTCAATGGTACAGTCTGTGGGTCGGTGGGGGGGAAGCTCATTCGCCCTCTCCTCACTGAAGACTTCAGCAAGGTCCCTATATTCCTCTGATATTTCTGTTAATCTTTTTTCCTCTCCTATGGATGCTTTTTCTATTCTTGATTCTGGTAGCCTCCCTTGGGGTTTTAAGTCCATAGGGTCCCCCTTCGGGAATTTGATTTCTGTCGTCCTCCAATTTACCCAGGGGTTCCATTTTTTCAACCATTCCATCCCTAGAATCATTGGGCATTCCATACCTGGGGTCACCACAAACGTTAAGTCCTCTTCATGGTTGTCCAGGGAGAGGTGTATTGGCAGAGTGGCTAGGGTAGCTGGCACCCCCCCTGCTATGGATCCATCTAGCTGGCCAAATGAGATTGGTTGTTCCAGTCTCCTGGATGGGATGCCCAGATTCCCCACTAGTGTTGGGCTAATGAGGCAGCGGGTGCAGCCAGAGTCTATTAAGGCTTTCACCTTCACAGCTTCGGGCATGGGGGGGATTAATATAGTCACTGTTTTGAAGATGGGTGTGATGCGTCCACTTACCAGGGGTTCGCCCTCCGAGCTGTCATCTGAGGCATCCACTGGCCCTGTGGTGTAGGCTGGAGTTCTTTCCCCTTGGTGAGCAGAGGTGGGGTTTTCTGCAATTTCCATCATTCTCATGGCTGTTTCTTTTGGCTTAGCTGAATACCCTCTGGGTTTGTTGATTGGGGATCTGTCTGGGTTGTGCTGGGGGGGCCTTTGAGCGGCATTCTACAGCTCGATGCCCTTCTCTTCCGCACTTGAAACACCCCATTTGCTTCTTGGCTGTATCCGATGATTTCACCGGTTGGTGTGTCAGCTCAGGCGGGGGGCGGCTCCATTGTTTTCCTCGGCGGTGCCTCTTCAATATGTCGATCTCTGCTTCCTCTGCCAAGACGTACCATTCCTCAAGTCGATGTGGGTCCCCTCGGGGCAGGCAAGCATCATATAGATCATAGTTTAGTCCATCTTTGAAACGGCCAAGGAGGATGTCTTCTGGCCAATTCAGTTTGCTGGCAATGGCCCGGAATTCTTGTGTATACTCAGCCACTGGGCGTTTGCCTTGCCTCATCGTTGTTATTCTTTCACGGGCTTTGCGATCAGCCAGGGGGTCTTCAAATCGTCTTCTCAAAGAGGACATGAAACGGTTGAAGTTACTGAGTTCTGGGGCATTGGAGTCATGCAAGTTCACTACCCAATCCGCAGCTGGTCCATCCAGGGCAGATTGCACGATCCGGATGCGGGCTTTGTCGCTGGGAATGTCCTGCCCATATTCCTCCATGTAGCTGAGTACTTGGGTTAGGAAAAACCCCAAGCGTGTTGGCTCCCCTTTGAATTTCACTTCCAACGGTGGACGTCTTGGAATGGATCGGAGTCTCTGTTGTGGGTGGTAGTGTCTTCCGTCCAGATTGCCATCTGTGGTCCGGTAGGGGGTGGGGGCTCCTGGATCAGTAGATGTCCCTGGGGTTGCAGGTTCCATGTCCCCCTTGGTGCCTCTCCCTTTGCGGCTCCAGGAACTGGGGCGGCCGTAGGGCTCAGTATTCTCCTCTCCTAGGAAGCTGAGAGTTCTCTTCATCAGGTCAATAGCTTTCTCTAGGATCCAGTCTGAGTACGGTGCCCAGCTTCCTCCCTCTTCACTTGCGTGCAGGGATTTCTCCATCTCCTGCTTCCATTCTGGTTGCTTGGTCCCCCGTCTCAGGGTCACCTTTCTTGATTCCTTTCCCCACTCACTTTTCTTTCCAACGCCCATCGACCAGCGAGGCTTGTGGTCCTGTGTCTCCACCACTTCTTCTCCTGAGGAATCTGGCCTCTCGGATCCCAACATCTGGCAAGGTTCCAACTGGGTCAGCGGCTCTCTTTCCAGGGAGTTTTCCCCCTCTCTTGCTCCATTGTCTGACATGGTAAATTTTTGCAAAATCCCCCGGCAAGGGTCTCCCTTCCAGGTGGATTAATTTTGCAAGTCCTGTCTAATGTAAGGACCCACCCCACTTTGCATCTTAAGAAGACAGAACTCTTGGAATAATTCTTCCAACAGGAATCCTTTATTAAGAGAAAATGGTTGCAGGCATGCTAGACAGGACTTGGGGTTCAAGCTCTTCCATTCAAGGTTTTAAGGGGTTCCCCAGTAGTCCCACCCAATCAACCCCCCTTCCAGTGATAGTTTCAAGTATCACAATTCCACCCCTTTTCTTCTTTCTTCCGTCTGGATGGGGACTTCAGATAACTACATGAAAGGCAAATACCCTTCTTTGTTATGACAATAGGTTACAATAAACACACATTCAGCATTCAGCTCTTTGAAGTCTACTGAAGGAAGTGAGGGCCATAAAGCCCCTTTGTTCTCCCCCTTCTCTCCCTCTTATGGCAGAATCCAAAGAAGGCAGAATTGGGAGTTTCTATATTTGATAATTAAAGATGAAATATGATTGGATTCTATAATGTTGAATTCTAATACTGCATGATCACTTCCTCCCAGGGTTCCTATGGCTTCAACACCGTCTATCATTTGCTCTCTGTTAGTGAGAATTAGATCCAAAATGGCTAATCCCCTAGTTCCCTTCTCTACTTTTTGGGAGACAAAGTTGTCTGCTAGGTTTGCCAGGAACCTGTTTGATCTTCCATTTGGTGCGGAGTTTGTCTCCCAGTTGATGTCAGGGTAGTTAAAGTTTCCCATTACTATTGTGATGTGCTTCCTACATACCTTAGTTAGCTGACTAGCAAAAAGTTCATCTATTTCCTCTGTTTGGTTGGGTGGTCTGTAGTATACACCTATGGCAATGTCATTTCCCCCCCCCCTTTTATATTGACCCAAATGCATTCAAGACAGTTTTTATCATTGTTGTGCTCTATTTCTGTGGAGATGTAATTATTTCTTATATAGAGAGCAACTCCACCTCCTCTTTTATTTGGTCTGTTTCTTTTAAATAATTTAAATCCCTCTAGCTCTGTGTTCCATGTGTGGGTTTCATCCCACCATGTTTCCGTAATGGCAACAATATCGTATCTGCCCTCATTAACCTGAATTTCTAGTTCACCCTGTTTGCTGTTCATACTCTGTGCATTGCTGTATAAACATTTGAGTCTTTTGTGAGTGGCCCTGTGTTTCCTTTCTACATAACCTGTGTGGTGCCTGAGTTCCCCTATTGTCTTACCACCTATTTGGTTAGTGCACTTTATGTGGCACTCGCTATTAGAGGCTTCATTTTGCTTGATAGCAAGGTTGCTATTCTTGTCCACACACACATCTATGCTACATGCACTGATAGCCCTATAGTTTTTAAATTGCCGGGGACAGGGTTGTTCCGTATCAATTAACTCCCTGTCCCCGCTGTTTAGTTTAAATTTCCCTCCAGAAAATCTGTGAATTTATAGCCGAGTAACTCAGTCCCTTTTTTTGATGGATGCAAACCATCTCTTTTGTACATCTTTTGATTGGACCAGCTACTGACATCATGACTAATATATCCAAAGCCTTCCCCTTTACACCACTCCTTTAGCCACATATTGAATTGTGCTATGCGCTGGCCTTTTCCGTTTTGCTCCTTATACACTGGTAAAACCTCTGAGAAAGTAAGCCTACAGCCTATTCTGCTAAGTTCCTTCCCCAAGCTCTGGAAATCATTCTGCACAGAGAGTACATCTTTTTGGGACAGATCATTAGTGCCAAGATGTACAATAGCCTCCACATCACAGTCCTTGCTGCCATTCTTGATTATTTTAGAAATACGCTTCGTGTCCCTACTGGCAGTAGCACCTGGAAGACACCTGACCTCTTTCAAAGCCTCTGTGTCCTTTCCTAAATTTATATCCCTTATAATTGAATCACCTACCAGAAGGTAGCTTCTCTTTTTGGGAGCCTTTCTATTCTTGCATGACTGATGTGCAATACCTGATTCACACTTATCCCTGTCAAAATCTAGTTCTTCATCTCTTGGCTGTTCTCTTGGCTGTTCTCTTCATTCTAACTGATGTGTTGGATGGACTTGGCAGCCTTATGTAATAATCCTTTGACTGCTCCATCTGTTCAGGTGATGCCTTTTTGGGTCAGCCTCAGGTGACTGCTGGGTTTATACTTCCTGAGGCTGACATTGCAGAGATTCTGCTGGAGGCTCCTCTTAAAATAATTTTCAGAAACATGGCCTATGGAGAGCAGAGGAGAGGAGAGGAGAGAAGAGGAGGGGAGGGGAGGGGAGAGGAGAGGAGGGGAGGGCAGGGGAGGGAAGGGGAGAGGAGATGAGAGGAGAGGAGAGGAGGGGAGAGGAGAGGAGAGGAGGGGAGGGGAGGGGAGAGGAGGGGAGGGGAGGAGAGAGGAAAGGAGAGGAGGAGAGGAGAGGAATCATGTGTTGGGATTGAGCCAAACTTCCTTCTTGATTTTATTGGAAGATGTTCCTTTTTCTGATAATAAAAAAATGAGGAATGTATTTTGATTCCTCATTCCATATATCCAACTCATTTTCAAGGGCCACTCCATTTAACATTTCTTTCTCCGTGAAATGTTTATCCATTTCAGCCAGCATAAGTTACATTAAGCAGTGAAAAGGTAACTGCCTTGTTTCCTGGAATCCTTCCTTCTTCCCTTCTTCTCTCTCAGCAAGTTCATTGATGAAATGGTGACACCAAAAAGAAGAGAAAATAAATATTAAGGGGCTCTAGCTGGAGGGAGGAAGAATTATATTGAGTTCGCCTACGCCTAGTTATTCACACAAAAAGCAAGTTTACCCAAACAATGCATTTTATTAAAAAACATGTTAAAGGGAGAAACTATTCTTGCTCTTTTCCAGATGCAGACAAATGTACCAAATGTCCAGAAGATTAACATCCAAACATCAATCGAGTTCACTGTATCCCTAAGATTAAAAATTATCTTTCTTATAACGAAAATCTGGGGATTATCCTGATTTTCATTGTCTTGTTCTTCTCTTTAACCACATGCTTTGGGTTGTGGATCTTTATTAAATTCATGGAAACACCAATTGTCAAAGCCAACAACCGGGACCTCTCCTACATTCTCTTGGTTTCCCTCTTGCTTTTCATCTTGACCTCCTTTCTGTTCATTGGTCGGCCAAGGAGAGTGACCTGCCTCTTCCGACAAACTGCCTTCAGCATTTTCTTCTCAATTGCCATATCTTCAGTCTTGGTCAAAACAATCACAGTGGTCTTAGTCTTCCTGGCCCCAAACCTGGGAATAAAGTGCAGAGATGGTTGGGGAAGAGCTTGGCCAACTCCATTGTCCTTTCTTGTTCTGGTCTCCAAGTTGTCATCTTCCGCATCTGGTTGGGCACTTCCCCCCCATTCTCTGACTCTGACATGCACTCCCAACCTACAGAGATCATCCTACAATGCAATGAAGGTTTTGTCACCATGTTTTATGTTGCCCTCGGGTGCATGGGCTTCCTGTCTGCTGTCTGCTTCACGGTGGCTTTTCTGGCCAGGAATCTCCCTGGGGCATTCAATGAAGCCAAGCTGATCTCCTTCAGCATGCTGGTCTTCTGCAGTGTCTGGGTGTCCTTTGTGCCAGCCTACCTGAGCACCAAGGGGAAGTACACTGTGGCTGTGCAGGTCTTCTCCATCTTGGCCTCCAGTGCTGGCCTGCTGGGCTGCATTTTCATCCCCAAGTGCTATATTATTATTTTTAGGCCAGATCTGAATACCAAAGAACATTTGATGTCAAAATAATATAGAAAAAAAATGAATTTTACAAATTTATTTTTCAAAAATGATATTTAATAATCTTAATTAACAGATTTTGACCATTTAATATTTGTTTATTTAACTTATATGCTTCCCCTCTTGCCTAAAGATGATTTTAGGCAGATTACAATCAGTAAAAACAAGACAAAACAATAAAACATTCAAAGAATAAATAGTATCTCTAACATTGATTTATAATTAACAAAGATAGAAAGGAAGGGAGCAAGATGCCCATGGGGAGGAGGTATTCCTCTTACTTCTAAAGCTACCCACATTTATTTTTGTTGGAATATTCATGAGCAGGAAGAGTCATGTGGTAACTCAGTCAGCCAATGTGAAGAAAGTGCTACTGAGTCTGTGCAAAAAGAATATTGAGTTAGGACCTGGATTTCCAGTATCAGGTTTGTATCTCTCTGTAAGAAGTCTTCAATTGAGCTATGTTGCTGTAAAGAAGAATGTGTGGTATTATAAATATTTTTATATGAATATAAAGAAGTTATTTTGAATCTGCTAAATGCAGTCAACTGTGAGAGCTTCTGATTTATTTTTTTACCAATAGAGAAATTAAAATTCTCTAACAATTTTCCTATGTATACCTAAAGAAACCAATAGCAATACACCCAGTCTCCTTTTTAGTCACAATACTGTTGGTAAAATCAGCTTCCAGATGGACGGGACAGTTTAGTAGGCAAATGGAGACACAATAAGGAATGCAGCCTTGCAACTCATAGCAACCTGTGGGAAGTTTTACCAGAATATTCCTGTAGCAATCTCTGAATCTAAAGATGCAAATATTTCTTCTAACTAAGAACATTTTTCTTTGCACATCTATCAGAAGGGCAAGAAGTAACCTGAGATTGATTTTCCTATCATTTATCAATAGATATATATATGGATCATTTTCTCCCTTATTGCATCATTTTCCCCTCCTTTCTGAAATGTATAAATATTTTTATAATTATTTAATAAACCAATAAGCTCAACTCATACATAGATCACACTGGTGGCTTACAGCTTTAAACACAGCACATAAACTCATAAAAACACCATCAAGTTATGAGTGGGATGTGAGCGTATGACATGAATATATCTCCTTGTTTGAACGAATTTTATACTATTCTTTCAGAGAAGACTCCACTCCCAGTACACACTGTTTAATAAACGTTGCAGTGAGGTCTGATTCTTTGCTTTGGGCTCTTTGTTTTGATTCCAGAGAAATTGGTGTGAGAAGTGGGATTCACAATTTTTGATCTGGGACCAGGGATGACAACAAGACATATGCATATGTTGTAGTGAGCTTGATCCCGTATCCTTTCCCGCTGACAAAAAAGGGCATAGTTAGGAATCAGTTTAAGGAAACAGTTTGTGTCTAAAAGTTTATTTTGCTAGCACCATCACATGAGCTCCAAAGTCCATTTGGCCTATGTCTTGGCTGTTCTTTGCTGGACCCATTCTGGCCATTTCCCCCTGAGTCTTCACAGCTCTTCCGGAAGCTACTGGACAGGCTGCAGGGGTTCGGGACCCCTTGAGGAAATTCTTCTAATCTAAAGGAGAACTGGCGTAATGTGAAGAGTAAACTAGCCAAAGCAACAAGCAGATAAGAAGTGAGCTCCCCAGAGAACATTCCATGGTGGAGATAAAATGTGTCTAACCACCAAGTACCTAAAGTTGATGATTCCCTGTAAAAACAAGGCCCTAAGTACATAGGGTCTTCCCCGATCATGAAAATTATTCACCCAGGGACTGGAGAATTGAAACTGCCCAGAATAATGGGTAAAGTGCACCCGGTATTTCACTTCAGCCTGATGAGGCCGGCTCAGGGATCGAAACTGAGACCACTTGGAAAAGAAGCACCGGGTCCAATAAGGGTGGAGGGGGAAAGACATTGCAAGGTTAAACAAATCATAGACTCTAGAATCCATAAGGGGAAACTGCAGTATCTAGTTCAGTGAAGAGGTTATTCAATAGAGGAATAAAACCTCATATAATTGGAGCAGAAGACTTAATAAGTAGATTCCAGCCAGAATATCCTCAAAAGCCAGGGAACCTTTACATGGATAATTGGGGGGGGGGAATGCCTTAATACATGTTTGCTGTTTTCCAGGTATCTTCCAGTTTTTAGGAGCATCTGTTTGTCAAGCTTCGAAGCACCTTTTTTTTTTTTTTTGCTTCCACAGATATTGCTTCTCAGCTTGCCAATGAACCCAGGAGGGAGGAAGGAATCAGATTCGAATGCAGACTTCAAAGATTAAAGAAGCAGACCATGGGAACCCAGGACATTTACCAAATGTCTGGCCAAATCCAGGGATACTTACTCAAAATATTGCTGCATTTAATTGGCCCCATGATCCAGAGGGAGGAGAGAAAATACTACGCTTTCACTATGTAGGGCTTCAGTGGAGTTTTCCCAGAGCTTCTTTTGCTTTCATACATGTCAAAATGATGTACTCAATAAAGTTTTACATTAAGAGATTGGAATGTCTCAAAGGTGTTTGTTTGGTTGGGATCATCAGCCGGAATCTTGACACAGACCTTGGAGGACTTGAAATATCAATTCAGAAAGAATCATGAAGGAGACGAGGTTGAGAACCTCCTAACTAACTTTGAAGATACCTACAAAGCTTAAAACAGTCCAAAGATTCATATGTGTCCTCTTTTAAACGGCTGTTGAATCAAAATATTGGATAACCTATGTGCTTAGGAAAGGAGGGCTAGCAACAATTTAAAAACACAAATATTAATCATTAATTTGTTTTATTATTTGATGATTATGTTGGATTTTAATTTTATTAATCTAATTCTTTATTTCATTAGATTTTAAATAACCATAATAGTCAAACAGGCAAACTAAGCATATAAATCAAGAACAATTGCAATCAATAATTAAATTTCAAGAACCCAAGAAACAATTTCATTATCAATTCCCTACTTTTACAATTAGATCATCCTTAGTGTTTAGATCTGGTCTCAGGATGATAATGTAGCACTTGGGGAAGAAGATACAGCCCAACAGTCCACCACCAGAGGCCAAGATGGAGAAAACCTGCATGGCCACCATGTATTTTCCTTTGATGCTCAGGTAGGTGGGGAGGAAGGAGACCCAGACACTGCAGAAGACCAGCATGCTGAAGGTGATCAGCTTGGCTTCATTGAAAGCTGCAGGCAGATTTCTGGCCAGGAAAGCCACCATGAAGCAAATGGCAGCAAGGAAGCCCATGTAGCCAAGGACAACATAAAACATGGTGACAGAGCCTTCGTTGCATTGAAGAATGATCTCTCCATGCTGGGAGTGCAAATCAGAGTCAGGAAATGGGGGAGAAACTCCCAACCACATGGCACAGATGAGAATTTGGACAGCAGAACAAGAAAGGATGATGGAGTTGGCCAAGCTCTTCCCCAAACATCTTCTCACTTTATTACCTGGTTTTGAGGCTAGGAATGCCAGCACTACTGTGATTGTTTTGGCCAAGACAGATGACACGGCTACTGAGAAGACAATGCTGAACACTGTTTGTCGGAGAAGGCAGGTAGCTTTCTTTGGTCGGCCAATGAAGAACAAGGAGGATAAGAAACAAAGCAGAAGGGAGACCAGGAGGATAAAGGAGAGGTCCCGGTTGTTGGCTTTGACAATAGGAGTTTCAAGGTATGTAATGAATATGATTAAGACAAAGCCTGTGATTAGGAACAAGATTAGAGCAAAGGAGATGAGGATGATGCTGAGATGTTCTTCATAGGAAAGGAAGGTTATTCTTTTGGGGATACACTGGACTCGGTTCTTAGTTGGATATTGGTCATCTGGGCACATGACACAAATGAAAATTTGGATAGCTGAACAAGAAAGGACGATGGAGTTGGCCAAACTCTTCCCCAACCACCTTCTTATTATGTTCCCTGGTTTTGAGGTCAGGAAGGCCAGCACCACCATGATAGTTTTGGCCAACACAGAAGACACGGCTACTGAGAAGACAATGCTGAACATTGTCTGTTGGAGAAGACAGGTGGCTTTTCTTGGTCGGCCAATGAAGAGAAAGGAGGACAAAAAGCAAAGCAGGAGGGAAATCAGGAGAATGAAGGAGAGCTCCCGGTTGTTGGCTTTGACGATGGGAGTTTCTAGGTATTGGAGGAATATGATTAAAACAAGGCCTGTGGTGAGGGACAAGAGTAGGGCAATGGAGATGAGGATGATGCCCAGATGCTCCTCATAGGAGAGGAAGGTTATTCTTTTGGGGATACATTGGACTCGGTTCTCATTTGGATATTGAACATCCAAGCACTTGGTGCATTTTTCAGTATCTGAGAAAACAAAGTAATATTTCAAATTTCAAGAAAATCTTTGAATGAGATGTGATACTGAGAGATAGGAAAACCTCAGTAAATTATACATACTTGCACTTACACTCCAGAAAAAAAATCCCCAGTATATACAAAAAAACCCTAGAACAACAAGAAAATAAAATTAAAAGAAGAAATATCTGGTGTCACAACCTCTGAGGTAATCCACTAGATTCTTATCTTGGACTGACATTACTTTGAGTTTGTTTGTTTCTTTGTTAATTTTTAATTTTTGTCAGATGATGGACATATGTTTGTTATCTGCAAACTCTTTTTAACCTATAAAAAGGAGAAGATGAAGCAATATATTTCCATACTCTCTAGATTTGACAACAAATTTAAAAAGAGAATGAATTCAATATTGGTATCAATGGATATTTAGTAGATTGGTCTTTTATTAGTTCTCCTCCCCTCCTTTTATTCCTTTTAATCCCAACACTGTATATTAGACTTTTTTTCTTTCAGAACCATAACTATATTCCTTTATTTGTTGGTGTTATTAATGTTTGTATCTCACTATTTAACAACAAAGAAAATTGGAAAGATGAGAAAAGTTAGGAAGGAAACATCCACTTGATCATTTTATGCTGAATCCTCTGTTTGGTTTTCATTTGTTCCTTGAACCCAACCTCTCTCCCTCCATTGTTCTTCCCAATTAGATATTTCAGCTGATAAAGACTTACAATCTTGATAACAATTAACTGATTAATTGAAGGATTGATTGATGTATCTTTTGGCCTTTAATGTAAAATTGGTTTACATGAGCAAAGAGCATTGGTCTAAAATCATTCCTCAAGTTATAAAGAATACAGACCTTTCTAAGAAATCCAAACTGACAAATAAAAGAGAGATTTCCTACGCAATCTACAACATCCTTCTTTCTACTTCATTTTTCAAGATATTTTTCTTATAAATCCCATTGAGGGAAGAAATTGGATACCATAAAATTTAAGAACTAAACAATCAAACTTACATGTGTCTTTAACATGCATATTGATCAAAGTTTCCCTGTGGTGTCACCCACCTTCCTGAGTGGAGATGATCCCCTCTGGACAAGGAATGCAGTCGTAGCAGCAAACTGGCTCTCCTTCTCGAGCCTGCTTGACAAATCCAGGATGGCATTTTTCCACACATTTAGACTGAGGCAAAGACTAAACAGAAAAAGAAGAAATGCCAAAGAAAATATGTCAGGACTCACCAGCCATGTAAGATGGAGGTAGACATGAACATCAGCCAAGTCATCTCTTGGCTTCACATAGGCAAATATGAAATCTCTGACCACTTTCAAATGGCTGCAGGAGATACAATTGCAGGCAGATGCCTCATTCGGTTCCTCCCTTTTTCTTCTGACATATCAGATTACAATAAAGTAGCTTTCTACTTAAAAAGTCTGAAGGGATGAAACTGAGAAAACATTTAAGCATTAAGCGATAACCAGTGTTTCCCTCCTCATAGTAGATTTAACATGCATTCCTCCATTCTTCATACATGCTTTGTTTTAAAATATCCACAAACACTAAATTTTAGAATGAACTTTATTGTAATATCTATATCAAATTTTTATTTCATTGGATTTATTAAACTAGAATAAACTGGGAGGAAGAAAGAAACTTTTGACCAGTGGGATCTGGAAAGGTTTTTTCTGGAGTACATAAAACATTGCAAAATTGCTTCCCTTTGAAAGCTGTCCAAAATTATCTCCAATTAAGATAAAAAGGTTAATTTCCTTATAAATAAGGGCTGTCAACCTTAAATATGCTCTTTATTTGTATGTATATTTGTTCAATTTATATGGCTGCCATGCCAGTGAACTAAAACTAAAACTGGCTGACTAATTTCTAAAACTATAGTGAGGTGAGATGGAGGTGAGGTCATGAGAAGGTGTCCCTCAAAAAGGGTGAGTCAGGCATCTTTTGGTGCCCCACATGGGTCATGATTGTGAGCCCTGTGTGGGAAATGGATATTCAACACAAGGTATCCAACACAAGGTCCTTTCTGTTGAAAGAATACAATTAGGTGACACAATCTGACAGGGGAATACACACTCATATTTATTATTAATTTGATTTGTAGCCTCTCAGTGTGTCCTAAGGCAGCTAACAATCGAGATAAACAGTTGCATTCAAGGGATTTTCAGATGAAGTGCACTCTTACAAGCCAGTGCCCAAATCTAAGTAATATTAGGTTCTCCTGCTTGAATAGGTTCTCCTGCTTAATCAGGGGGCTGGACTAGAAGACCTCCAAGGTCCCTTACAGCTCTCTTCTCTTCTATTCCCCTTGAGATTGTCCCTTATTATTTCTGATATCAAGATTTTTTTTGCACCAAAGTCATGTTTCAGTACTTCAGTTTTCAAATCATTATCATGGTGAGATGGGTAGCAAATAAATTTAATCAATCAATCCATAAATGTGCTCACATCAGACCAGTCATTATTATTTTATGTGAACTGAAAGCCTTGGACCTCCTTCCTAAATTCCACTATCCCAGTGTGGGTTAGAGAGAGGCAGGTGTAACTATGGACTCAGGTGATTAAAAACATCCCAGACTATGGGCCTGCAACTTTGGGAGACCCTTGACTCCAACCAGGACAAAGAGGAACCTTATTTCCAAATTGGACCAACAGGACCCCCATCCACTCTGGATTCCCTTTCCTCAGATTCAGTCCAAATCTGAACTCAGGGACTGGTCAACAGAATTGCCTTCATCTTTCATATGTGAAGGCAAAAAACTAGTGAACCTGAAGCTATTAACACCAAAATCTCCAGCCTATGAGGCCCTGTCTCACCAGTTTTATGGTGGTACTAAACTGTTGAAAGGACACGAAATGACAATGATTTGGGTCATAAATAATAATCACCCTACATCTCATTTTGGATCAACTTACAACAGGATTCAGCATGACAGCATCAGAAGGGAAACCTTGGTCAATAGAACTGAAGCATGCTTATCTGCCTAAGAAAATTATAGAAGTTTTACTCCACTCATTCAATTCTCAGTGAAGGTTACCCACTTTTTTGACTGGGTTTAGCCCATTTGAAACAGCTTTGGAAAAAAGAGAAAAAGTATCAATATTTTCTTTACCTTGTTGACCAACTTTAACTGTGACAAAGCATCTTGGTTGATTGTAAGTCTCTGCCTTTCAAAACTCCCCAATACCTCGTCAAAGGGATCCTCCTTGGGGAGAACCACCCTACTAATGATCTTCAGATCTGCTGCTAGGTCTCCATTCTGATCCAAGTACACTTTCAGCAGAGAAAGATTGTACAATTCCCTCTTCTTTAGAAATGGATGGAACTAGAATGGAAACATCCAGGAATTTAAAAAGCAGAAATCTGAGGGGTTTTTTTTTTAATCTCCTATGGTTGCAATGTATGGCTGTGCAATGTATGGCTGTGAAAGTTGGACCATAAGAAAGGCTGAGCACCAAAGAATTGAGGCCTTTGAACTATGGTGCTGGAGAAGCCTCTTGCGAATCCCTTGGACTGCAAGGCGTTCAAACCGGTCAGTCCTAGAAGAGATCAACCCCGACTGCTCTTTAGAAGGCCAGATCCTCAACTTGAAACTCAAATACTTTGGCCACCTAATGAGAAGGAAGGACTCACTGGAAAAGGGCCTAATGCTGGGAAAGATTGAGGGCAATAGAAGAAGGGGACGACAGAGAATGAGATGGCTGGATGGAGTCACTGAAGCAGTAGGTGTGAACTTAAATGAACTCCAGAAGATGGTAGAGGACAGGAAGACCTGGAGGAACATTGTCCATGGGGTCGCGATGGGTCGGACAAGACTTCGTAATTAACAACAACAACAACAATGGTCTTTTTACATTTGAATCTTTCTTGAACTGTTGTTTAACTTGCCAATATTGGGAGTTGGAAGAACTAGTGTTGCCAATATCTTCAGAAGTCAAGAACAAAGGTTCAACAATACTTCTCAACCATATAGTATATTGACAAAAACTATAGTGAGGAGATATAATTGACAGAAATTGTCAATAATAGGGAACATTTTAGGAAAGTCACAAATCAATTGAAGAAAAACCCCAAATAAATAGAGTATTCATAAACTCCTTGCAAACAATAGGGTGATTACCAGAAAGCAAGGATTTGTTAAGAAGAAAGTTGCAAGGCTAATCTTCATTCAAGTAGAGGAGATAGGAAAAATGACCAGATGAACTAATTCTATTTTATTGTAAAACTACAATAACAGAACCTTGAAAGTGTGAAAGTACAAATTTTTCACCGTCTAAAAATTGGGGAGGATCTTTTCTGAGTTTCTTTCTCTGTCTGTTATGCAGCTCCCAATGCAACATCTCTTTCTCTGGTTCTTCAAATTCATTCCGACATATCATTACACTTCTTAAGAGACCATGTGAATGCTGGTGGTATAATTTGTTTTTAGCAAATAATTAACAAAATGCTTCATGATGTGATGAATGGGGATCTAGTTAATTGAGTGCTGGATGGTATGAGATAATTAAGTGGAGAAAACTGTCTCAAAAATTGTACTCAAATAATTTTCAACCTTACTGATAAAATTGCGGAGTTATGAAAAACAATTAGACCTTGATCATGGTTTCTTCCATATTTTCATTAATAAAGGAAGTAGATAAATCATGATTTTGTGATGCAAAAATTATAATAACACTTGGACAAAGTTATTTTGATCTCCTTTTAAAAATTCCCAGCTTCCAGAAAATTAAAAAAAAAAAAAGTGATAGAGAGAGGAGCCTAAGTAAAATTCAGTAGGAAACTAACTATTTTTAGCATCTAGTACTTGATACATGATTGCATGAATTAATGAATGGCAGCTACAATCTGTATTAAGATTTCATTTTAGTTTTTCTCACATTATTCTATATATAGAATGGTTACTGATTATAATAAAATGGTAGTAAATTTTAATGATACGATAATAAACTTCTTATTTGATGATAATGTCATTTATGATCCTGTGGAATCATACAAGGTCCTCTTGCAGGCATCACACTTGGAGAAGACACTGCACAAAAATTTCACCAGCTTTAGTCAGGGACAACGAAGGGGAGGAATAGATCAAAGGAGCTGATTTTAGCCTTGAGGAAAGACAACAAGGAGAAGAGCTATGTTAGTTTATAGGGGCTTAAAATCAGAAGGAATCTGGGAACATTTTTTCAAATATACAAAATGTCTTGGTTGTAGAAGGGACAATGCAATGCTCTTCCAATAAATAGGAGATGTTGTGCAGAAGCTTAAGATCTTAAACCACAAAGCTCAGAAAGCACCAAAGACCTTGAAAAGGAATTTAGTTTGATGGATCCTTGTTGGGACCCCATACCTTCCACGGCTGCAGCCTCGGAGCCCCCAACCTCTCTTCTCCCTCCTTTCTTCTCCTCTGGGATTCGGACGCAGCATTTAAGGCATGGGCCAGAATCTTAATGACACTGTAAGGAATGCCTTGATTTAGGATCTGCATTCTATTTTTTTTCTCTTTGGTCTCCAGTGGTGCTTTCTGGGTGCATCTTCTCCGCCCTTTGACAGAGAAGGTGTGTTCTGAAACCGAACAGTGAAAATACTCATCTTGAAATTCACTTTCCACAAAGAAAGGTGATTTATAGGCATCATCTTTTCTCCAACTCTTTTTCCACTGAAAAGGAAAGGTCCAAATACTATGGACATACTTGAGATACCAATTCTTTCGCATGATATATACTCCAACCATTGTCATGATCCAGACTTTCCCTTCAATGGGTCCTGGCAAAGCTTCAAATGTTGAATGGAAAGCAAGAATTCTGTTCCTAATGGGAGCAAATTCTATGAAGTGAACAAAAATGTTGACTTGACTCCACTTTGAGAGGGCATCCCTGAGGGATGCTGTATGTCCAGTAGTTGAGAATCGTTGCGATATAACAACACAAATTCTATTCTTGACAAGCATAGGAGTAAAAGTCCTCATGAAATTCTCTCCCTTCTCTGTGTCTGGAGCAAAGAGACCAATCAGGGTCCATCCAAAATGGAGAAGCAGTAGGACAATTCCTGGGTACGTGATCCCTTCTTTGGGGAACATCGGATGGAAAAAAGGGAATTGACTTTTATCACTCAGAGCCTCTGAAGCAATTCTCACACTGACCTGAAAAAACAATGAAGAATTCTGTGCTATATTTCGGGTCCTACCAAGACCAAAATTTTAGCTTTTAATAAATCCAATATTTTTCTTATGCACATATTAGAACAGTTTCTTGTTGAGTTGACATTAGGCCATATCAAGATACAGAATATAAAAGACAGAACATTAACAAAATAACATATAAATGTAGAATTAAAAAAATAGTGCAATAGAATAAGTATAAAGAATGAAAATGGTATTTTTATGACCCCAGAATTTACCACAATTGGACTATAATTTCCTTCCAAAAAGGGCTTTATTATATATAACTTTTGAATTCTGAACACAGAGGAAATATGTTTATTTTTAATATTAGGATCCCAATAGATTATTTCTCTAAAGTGCAGTCCAAGATTTTGATCTCCCTCTTAATAATAATAATAGTAAAATTGGAAGGGACCTTGGAGGTCATCTAATCCAACCTCCTGCTCAGGCAGGAAATCCTATACCATTTTGGACAAATGACTGTCCAGTCTCTTCTTAAAAACTTCCAGTGTTTTTTTATACAATTTTTTATACAATGTTTTTTTATACAACTGACATTCATAATAATAGATGAATGACATCTTCTATATCTGGAGCTCCACAAATACAAGTATATTCATTGTAAGGTATTTGAAAGATTTAAGTCAATAGTTATCAATTTGGAAGGTACATTTGTAGCAGCTGTTGCATTTCAATGTGCCAACCTTACAGAGGATGGCTATATTTTTCCTTGTTTTGAAAATCTTGGATTGTTTGTGCAACAATTTTTTTAGATTTTTTTCTTCAATTGTAAAAAGACAGGGAGACACAGTTCCTAATATAATTAGTCAGTTATACACTTCAAGAACTTTTTAATTGAAATTTGTTTTTTTCTAGCAGAGTTTGGGGACTCTGACAGTTTCCATAGCATTAATTTTATATATAAAAAAATACATGCCCTAATTTTATAAATTGTATAAATTCTCAGTTCAGCTCTCACAGCAGCAGCTGAAGTCCTTTTATCCATCCTCAAGATACTTCTCAGATGATGTGACGGGATTTGTTCTAGAAGTGGTATAAATTAAATCTCAGATTCATACTTTAGGCTAAGGAAGCTGCATAGCTATGATTTTTTTTAACATTCTTTTAACAGTGCATTCACTTGTGCCTTCTAAATGATCTCCTTTGATGTTGAGGGAGCCCAGATCCAGTCACAGAGAAAAGTTCCCCAGGTAAGGAAAGGTGTGAACTTGCTCTGTTGCCTCCTCATCTATTCGCCCTATATGGCAATGATTTCATTTTCCAAAGATCATAACTTTTGATTTTGACTTATCCATAATCAGATAATTATTATAAGAATAGGAGCCAAGTCCTCTTAACAGCACATGCAATCCAAATTTCATATCAGCAGCAACCTTTACTTGCCACGTTAAGAATTAGTCTTCTTTTTCATAGTTCCAACGAGCACAAAACACACTCTCAAACAAGAACATAAAGTAATTGGTTTGGAAGGGACCATGAAGGTCTTCTAGTCCATCCCTGCTCATAACAAGTGATCCTATACCATTCCAGACAAAAGGAATTTCCAGTCTCTTTTTGAAAACCTCAAATAATGAAGCACCCACAACTTCATGAGGCAAGCAGTTCCACTGATTAATTGTTCTCACTGTCAGTGCTTGTAGAAAGGGCTTTGAGCAGGGTCAACATCCTGAGCTCCATTTTAAGGGCAGTCAGTTTCTTCCATTATATTTCTTTGCTTCCTGTGTCAAATGCTATAAAGGCAGCAAACCATTATTTCCTCTGACTGATATTTTTTATAGTTAGATGGTTCAAGAGAAAAGAATTGTCAAATCTGCTTAAAGACTGCTCGTGCTTCTACAAGGAATGCAGTTTTCAGCCACATGCTATCAACTTTATTCAAGGGGAAGCTGGCATGTATTTAAACCACAATATCTGTTAGACAAATGGCCCTGGAACTGCTAGGGTCCTTTTTATTCCATTTTTTAAATATATAAGAACTACAATTGCCATCTTCGACTCAAATGGGTATGGCAGGTATTATTTATATATGTCAATGAACTTGCCAATGGAGGTCCCACCAGCTGGGATATTTCTTGAATTGTTCAGCTGGTAGAAAACCTTCTCCAGAGGCTATATTGTTCTTCTGACCTTTTATGATGAATTTGATCATAATCATTTTAGGGCAAACATAGTTAAGATGTTGTATAATATATTTTTAGCTTTTTTATATATAAAATAGTTAATCACTGTTAATGCTCCCTACACATTCATAACATATATATGTTTCATCACCAGTAAGAAAGATAATCCAGTGGAACTATAAATCTGGGATTTGTTCTTGATTGCAAATATCATTGTCATGTGTCTGACTAATGAAACACTTCAAAGAATTTTCCAGCCAAGGTGAAAGCTATAATCGAATGGCAGCCCCCAAAGACTCGCAAAAAGCTCCAGAGCTTTCTGGGTTTTGCCAACTTTTATCATCAATTTATCCCCTCTTTTGCCAAGATTGCCCTACCCCTTACAGAACTACTCAAAACAGGCAAAGGCGGAGGAAAGCCAAGACCGGGCCAACCACTAGCATGGACGATGGGCTGTCAAACAGCTTTTGAGAATTTAAAGAGACTATTTGCTGCTGAACTGGTCCTAAAGCACCCCTGCCCAGGGGACCCTTTGTGATTCAAGCCGACACCAGCAATGTGGCAGTTGGAGCTGTGTTACTGCAAAAGGATATTCTTGCTTTGACAATCATTACTTTGGCTAATATCATGACACAAATGTGAGCTTTCCATCGGTGCTACATCTAGTCATTGTGCAGAAGACTCATTGATTCAACACAGACCCTCTCCTCACCTTCACAAGTGTGTGGCAGAAGCCCTCAAAGCATTCAGGATGGTGTCATGGTGTCATGTTTCTGTTTTCAACCTTGCTCCTCCCTCCCATTGTTACCTCAATCCCCAGCCTACAAAGGCCACAGTGAAAAGGAGTTATTGAATTCCACAAAGAAAAAAATGGTTTTGATCTATCACTCGCACATCAATTTACCAGATAGATGAAAAACAAACACATACCTGGGCGACTTTGTAGGGACCTCCTAATGTTGACATCTGGATGGAGATGTCTTCAAGAGCTCCATCAGCAAGAGCCAAAAGGTTGTCCTTCCCTCCACAGCTGTAGTTGGGAACATTGGCTTCTCCAGAAGAGAGCATGTCAAGCAAGGCATCTGAAGTGCCGAGTGTGTTTAAACAGTTGTCATAGATGTTGTAGCCAAGTGTACGATTGTTCAGGAGCTGGTGATTTTTATTAACCACTTCAATATTGAAAATCATGCGTAGTATTCTTTCATTTTCATAAGGTAAACTAGTGTAAAACCATGCTCATGTTAATATTAACATCAACAGCAAAAACTAAATAACTTTTCTCTACTTTTAATCCTCTTTTTCTCCACAAGCTAACTGAGACTTAATCCAATATTGATCCAAAATCAGAGCCAAATGATAGTCACCCATCACCATTTAATATTGTAAATGTTGAGAAGAAAGGATGGAGATAGTTTTCCAAAAGGATTAAAATTAGAAATATTCTATTTGTAACAGTATTAATTTTCATCAGCCCAGTAAACAGGTCACAGAATATTTGTCATTAAAGTAGCACAATCATAAAAGGAATTGATAATTGACCCAGAAAAGTGATTCTAAAAACAAGTCATTCTCTATTCCTATAAAAATCAGGTGTAGAATATCAATCAGTGGGTATAAAAATATGGAAATAACCTGGGCAGTGGAAATTTATTTTTTTTTATTATAATTTTTATTATTTTTTTACACAAACATAAGTCATTCAGTAGTTGGTAAACAGTGTGATGTCTGGGTTACATTTGTAAAAACAGTCCTTAACAATTAATTTCTATAATCTGTATTTCATATATTAATTTTGATTACTTTCCTTTTTCCCTAAAAACATCCTTTTTTGCAAACATTGCATTAATACAATTCTTAGTATTTTAATAACTGACAATTTAGTATATATTTTTTTCAATATTTCTAAAAAATAATCATCATATTAATACATTTCTTTTCTTTCCATTCATTTGGATTTGCCTTATCATCAATCCTGTTACAGTCCTTATTTTAGTTTATTTCTCCCATCAAATTCTGCATATTTTTACTGGTAGCAATTAGTTACATTTATGTTGACAGACTTGATTCTATTTTTTCCATATAAGTCATCTCACATTTTTGTGTTTCTTAAGTATCAAATATAAAAGTAAAAAGAGAGGGGAAGAGAAAGAGAATAAGAGAAAAAATAAATTAAAAAAAATACAAAAGAATAGAAAAAAGCAGTTGTAACAGAACAGAGAAAAAACATAGTACTTAAAATATATACCTCTCCTAGCTTAGTAGTATTTATTTTCTCGAATTTCTAATTCTTTTTAATCATAGTTAAAAATATATTTAATCTTTAAACATTCTGTTCAATAAATCCAGTCACCTAATCCCTTAACTCTAATTCAAAACATTTTATATGTATATATTTTTTTTGAGTTCAGTCACCTTTAGATATCTAAAATATTTCATCCTTCTTAAAGTGTTCCAATATTGCTAAACAATCATCATCATATTAATACATTTCTTTTCTGTAAAAAAAAGAAAAGAAAATGAAAAAGAATAGAAGAAAGCAATAATAACAAAACATAAGAAATAACATAGTACTTGTATTGTATTTATTTTCTCAAAATTTCTTATTCTTTTTAAATATAGTTAAGAATATAGTTAATCTTTAAACATTCTATTCAATAAATCTAGTCATGGGCAGTGGAAATTTAAACAATCACTACTTTCAACAAAATTTAGTATGAATTTAGGATTGAACAGGGAGAGGAAAATAATGTGGACTTTTTTCAGGTTTTAATTGCTGTGTGTTTGGACTGAGCCTCTCCCAGAAAACAAAACAAAAGAGGGAAGCCCTGGAAATCAAAAGGAAGGATTCAAAAAAATAGTTAGGTCCTGCAATATAGGAGTAAGTGAAATAAAAAAGGAAAAAAAGAAGAGTGTTAGAATTGCAAATGGAGGGAATTAAACTCCATCGCATGACTTACAGCTGAATCTGACTAGAAGGAGCCATGTTGAAAGGTAATGTTGCAGGTGCGATTTTTGATGCAGAGGTGACTATACCAATGAGAAGATCTCCTGGCCTATAATAGCTCCATGGCTTTTCTCCATCCTGGTGGTCCAAATTCAGTGGGCACTTCATACCCAGCTTCCCAGAGAGTGGCTGGGACACCAGCAGCATCAGAAGCAGGAGGTCCATAATTCATGGGGTGGAATCAATCTCCTTCCTCCTGCTAAAAAAGAATTAGAAGAATTCAAAGCACTCTGACAGGGTGGAATATCCTGTGGCTTTCCAGCCATAAACCAAAAGAAAAAAAGTACATTCAAGATCCTACCTGTCCAATATCTTGAGCCACAAAAAGCATAACCTGTGATATTTATCCTTTTCTGAGGCAAGATCCCTTCCATGTTGCTTCAGTCTGATGTTTACATCAAAGGCGGTCACTGGAGACATAGGAGAAGAGGTCTCAGAGACAGGGAGGGTGATGATTGCAGTGAGAAGAAGTTTCTGCTCTTGGGACCCTGAACGTCTTCCATGTAAGGAGGGGTAGCTGGAGAAAAGCACATTAGAGAAAAGTCACAGATAGACCTCTTGGGGCAGTGTTCTGTAGTGGTCTCAGTCCTTCCTGTTAGGACATGTCCAGAAAGTCATGCTGGATGAAGATAGTTCAACAGCCAGGAAAGTGACTTCTGCTGTCCTTCAATGGGGTCTCCTGCCTCCAGAGGCTGCTAGGGAAGGTCACCCAGAGTTATGGACTTTGGTGCCACTCTAGGTTGGTGACCCTTAGCTCTAGTGCTGCCTGTGCTTTATCTCCATGGAAGCACTCAGTAGCCTTCAACCCAGCCTAATATTAAGAGTAGCGCCTGTCTGGGATTTTCTAATAGAATAGAATAGAATAGAATAGAATAGAATAGAATAGAATAGAATAGAATAGAATAGAATAGAATAGAAGAGAAGAGAATAGAATAGAATAGAATAGAATAGAATAGAATAGAATAGAATAGAATAGAATAGAATAGAATAGAATAGAGCTGGAAGGGACCTTAGAGGTCTTCTAGTCCAGCCCCCTGCTCAAGGAGGAGAACCTATACCATCTCAGACAAGTGACTGTCTAGTCTCTTCTTAAAAATATCCAGTGATGGGGCGCCCATGATTTCTGGAGGCAAGCTGTTCCGTAGGTTAATTGTCCTCACTGTCAGGAAGTTTCTTCTTAATTCCAGGTTGCTTCTCTCTTTGATCAGTTTCAAATCATTGTTTCTTGTCTTGCCCTCTGGTTCTTTGGAGAATCACGTGACCCCTCATTTTTAATGAGATCTTCATATATTAATCTTAAATTGGAGCTGATTTTATAATTCCTTATAACTGAAGTCAAATTTTAGTTGCCATCTGTTCTAGGAATATCAATTTTTGCATGAGAGCTGACTAAGAGGCAGGAAAGTGACAGCATGTGGATCACATCATTGGCTAAGAGAGAGAAAATTGTAGAGTGGGTAGAAGTTTTTGTTTTAGTTTCCTTGACACTTCCTGTGTTGTCTTTCCATATTGATACATTGAGAGCCATTACATTTTGAAGTTTCTTGGTTTAAGTAATAAAATTGTTCTGTGAGATCTGAAGCTGAGATGGTGGCAGCGGTGGTTGGTGTGACCTGGTTTCTTGTCACAACCACCCAGAAGTTGGTTTAGGGCAGGGGTAGGCTCTTTTATGACTCATGGACTTCAACTCCCAGAATGCTGACTCAGGAATTCTGGGAGTTGAAGTCCATGAGTCATAAAAGAGCCGAGGTTGCCTACCCCTGGTTTAGGGGGATCTTGTGGCAGTTCCTCTGGTTGTGTAGATGCACTTGGTGTGGTGCAACACCTGTGACATTCCTATCTCTTTGCTTGAAACTCCACCCCAGAAGACATCCAAGTGCTTCAGATGTACAGTTCAGCATCCCCGTGTTCTGATGTATCTTGGTCGATTGTTGATGGATTATATTTCTCATCTGGAGGGGGGATGTTAATGTGGATAGCTTGGCCTAGAACTGGGGGTTTGTCCAAAAAGTAGTGACCCCACTGCAAAACAATCCCTGGAAGGCCTCACACCCTCTGTCAAGACTTGGTCCAGATAATAAAATGGAAAACAGCCATGAATCAGACTGGTCGCTTATCCAAAGAAGTCATAAGATCCTCTTGACCCCAAATGGGAAGCTTTCAGCA
The DNA here is from genome assembly GCA_024509115.1 of Crotalus helleri. Taxonomy (NCBI): domain Eukaryota; kingdom Metazoa; phylum Chordata; class Lepidosauria; order Squamata; family Viperidae; genus Crotalus; species Crotalus helleri. Next base: position 107,039 of record JAKSXO010000208.1, on the reverse strand, counting down.
TTCCGCTATGGGAGTGGGAAAACAATCCAAGATAGAAAATGGCAGGAGGGCATCCCTGAGGCTTCGCTGTCCAGACAACTAAGGAGCTGCAGGAAGAGCCCACCTTCTCTCTAAGCTACCTAGAGACCAACTGTCCTTGCCACCTCCAATAATCGGGAAAGGTTGAGAGGTGAATGTCAAACGGGGAAGGAAGGAAAGCTGGAGGTCCATTCCATGGTCTTCCCTCCTTTCCTTAAAAAAAAAAAACTAAGGAGAAGGGAGAAAGGAGGACGATCCCTCTTTCTAACACTTTTAGTCATAGCTGGAGATGTATTTGGAATAAAGTTTTCTGTGCCTTCAGATGTTTTATGCAAGGCATCTCTTTGTGTTGATTTTCCATCTAGGGTTTTCATCAGTTCCAAGATCAATTCAAAATGTCTTGAAATTTTTGATAAGGTGACCAAATGAACCAGAGAGGCTTCACTAGTTCCCAGAGTGGTAGATTCAACTGAAAAAGGATCTGTTGCCTGAAATTTGTATTTTTTTAATTGTAGGCCACTATTTCTGCCCAGACCAAGGGTGAGAAAAACAAGTTGTTGGAGGAGTGGGAATGTGTTAGCCGATTAGAAAGCTAGAAACAAGGTGTGCTATTGGGATCTTGAAGTTCTCACTTCTCAGTTCAGTATATTTTATAAAAACTGCTATGGCAATGCAACTGATGTGTGTTTACTTAAGACAATAACACATTCTTAAAGATAGAGAAGATGGGTGGATATTCATTAAGTATGAATATTCATGCTTACATCATCTATTACCTAGATGATGTTTCCTCCTCCAATTTTTCCTTACCACAAGACCCCTGAGAGGCAGGTGGGTTCGGGTGACTGACTGATTTGGAGTGTCCATGGCCAGAGGAAGCAATCCACATAGGACAAAACCAGTGATGGGATTCAGCCAGTTCGCACTAGTTTGGCAGATCCGGTAGCTAATTTTTTGTTGCCCAGGTCCAGAACGGACTTCTGGAAATGGCATCCACACAGAGAATTGGTTGTTCACATATTTGAATCCCGTCACTGTACAAAACCCATATTAATGAATGGATAATGAGAAAGCTTCATTGATCAGAGACAACTTATTCCTCATAGAAGGGTCTACATGGAGGAGAAACTGCCAATACCTGGTGTGTGGAAAGAGCATTAGGCTGAGCTGTTCCCTGAGTTCTAACAAAATTCACTCAGGAGAGAAACCCTATAAATGCACAAAGTGTGGAAAGAATTTCAAGATGAGTTGCTTCTAAAATACATTCTGTGGGGCAATGTTCCTTTTAACCATATGAAATGTGGAAACTTTGGATTCCAGTTCTAAGGCAGTTGTCAACACTGCTAATATTGAATATTCTTGCTTTGACAATATATGCAGAACTGTCTGGTATTTTTAGAGTTAAATCAGGTGACAGCGAAAGGGGAGGAGAATATAAGGAAAGCCCGGGGAAAAGAAACGGAAGTGAATCTTTGCCCTCCAAGTTAATTGGAAGATGTGAATCATGACCCCAAAATAAGGGAGGGGAAATGCCTGGAATGTTATGTGCAAAGGAAGGGAAATTCAGATCTTAGCATTCCACCATGCCGTGCTGACATCTCTGCAACACTAATAAAGGCTTTTTAGGTTAAAAAAATGCCTGAAAGTTTTTTGAAGTGTTTCGTTAATCAGATGTCAACACTGCAAATATTGTGTATTCTTGCTTTTGACAATATGTAGAATTGTCTGGTAATTATGGGGTTAATACAGAGCAGAAGGGGGGTTGGGGGTAAAGCCCGGGAAAGAAAGAGGAAGAAAACATTTGACCTTCACACTAATTAGATAATGTGAGATATGATGGGTAAATTAGGGAGGGAACATGCTGATAATTTAACTGCTCAGAGGAAGAGAATTTAGATCCTAGCATCCCTCCGTTGTGCCTGTGCCAACATTTTGTAACAATAAAAGACTTTTAGGAAAATAAATGCCTGGAAGTTCTTTGGAATGTTTCATTAGCCGGAACCACAACATCAGACACATGATAGCAGTGATTGCTGGGCAAAAATGTGATGCTAGCAGATGATTGGGGTGAAAATATAGATGGGAGGATTGAGGGAGAGAGAGAGAGAAGAAAGGGAAGGTGAGGGATATGGGAGAAGGCAAGGAGTGGGATAGGGAGGAGAAAATGATCCTTTAAAGATCAAGCCAGTCTTATGGCTCCATAAGAGTCAACTTACCAGAAAGCCAATAGAAAACTAGGTGGAAAGACTTTGGGGATCTTTTGAGAGACTTTGGAATCCTAAATGAAGGGATGAAGCTGGGAAATATGCAAACTGAGTTATTTTGCTTTGTCTAGAATTGTCTTAGGATTTAGGGGTTTTTAAAATCCTTTTTATCCACGTGTTCTCTTTATGACCTTATTTTTTTAAAAGTTTTAGTAAAGTTCATATTTGTTTAATCTGGGAGTTGACCCATGGCCTTCTTGTACCTTAGCTTGGTTGAGCTACTGACTACCCAAACCAGACCAGGATACATTTTGTCTTCAATTTATATCAGTCACATTGACTTGAATATTGATATGCCAGAACTGTCAGGAAGTAACAGGCAATAAATAATTGTCTGCTATTGGAAACAGCTCACCAGAAGTCAGATGTCTGTTCAGCACCTCAACACAGAGATGCTGGAACTGGAGGTTATGAGCTAGGAAGCCATGAAGAAGATGGGACTTGATCTGGAGTTGAAATGAAGGGAGATTGCTGAGAAAGAGCACCTCAGGAGAAAGAGAAGGAGCACCAAAACCCGTTGAGAGATGTTGAAGTTGCAACACCATGTCATCTTCACTAACTCTCTTCTGCCCAGTAGAACCCATAACTTGGGGGAATGGAAATACCAATTCATAAAGAACGATGAAAGAGATGAGATTCAGACCTCACTAACTATCTTTGAAGATACCTGCCAAGCTTACATCACTATAAAGCCCAGGAATTGACTCATATATCTCTTGTCTTGAAGAGTTGCTGAAGCCAAATATTGGTTGACATGTGTGCTGAGGAAAAGGAGGAAAACCAATAGTTTAAAAAAACATAATATTTATTTGTTCCTTTGTTTACTTATTTATTTATTTATTTATTATTACTATTTGATAATTAACTTCACATATTTATTTCCTTCAGTTTTAATAAATATAAGTTGTCAAGGAAATCCAAAGGAAGAATATATAACCAATAATAATGGATAATTAGAAGTTACCAGCCTAAGAAACAATTTCACAATCATTCCCCTGCTTTGGCCATTAGATGTTCCTTAGTGTTTAGATCTGGTCTCAGGATGATAATGTAGCACTTGGAGAAGAAGATGCAGCTCAATAGTCCAGCACCAGAGGCCAAGATGGAGAAGACCTGCACAGCCACCATGTATTTTCCTTTAGTACTCAGGTAAGTGGGGAGGAAGGAGACCCAGACACTGCAGAAGACCAGCATGCTGAAGGTGACCAGCTTGGCTTCATTGAAAGCTCCAGGCAGGTTCCTGGCCAGGAAAGCCACAGTGAAGCAAATGGCAGCAAGGAAGCCCATGTAGCCAAGAACAACATAAAACATGATGACAGAGCCTTTGTTGCATTGAATGATAATCTCTTGAGGCTGGGAGTGCAAATCAGAGTCAGGAAATGGGGGAGAAACTCCCAACCACATGGCACAGATGAGAATTTGGACAGCAGAACAAGAAAGGATGATGGAGTTGGCCAAGCTCTTCCCCAAACATCTTCTCACTTTATTACCTGGTTTTGAGGCTAGGAATGCCAGCACTACTGTGATTGTTTTGGCCAAGACAGATGACACAGCTACTGAGAAGACAATGCTGAACACTGTTTGTCGGAGAAGGCAGGTAGCTTTCTTTGGTCGGCCAATGAAGAACAAGGAGGATAAGAAACAAAGCAGAAGGGAGACCAGGAGGATAAAGGAGAGGTCCCGGTTGTTGGCTTTGACAATAGGAGTTTCCAGGTATGTAATGAATATGATTAAGACAAAGCCTGTGATTAGGAACAAGAGTAGAGCAAAGGAGATGAGGATGATGCTGAGATGTTCTTCATAGGAAAGGAAGGTTATTCTTTTGGGGATACACTGGACTCGGTTCTTAGTTGGATATTGGTCATCTGGGCACTTGGTACATTTTGTGGTATCTGAGAAAAGAAAGTAATATTTTTTATAGTCTTTCAAATTTCAATAAAAACTGTGGATAAGTTGTGATACAGAGAGACAGAAATGTCTCAGTAAATGAAATATACTTACACCACAATAGCCAAAATAATCCCCAATACATACAACTATTAAAAGAACAACAACAACATACATTTAAAAGAAAATCTGTCTGGTTCTGCAACTTCCCTTCTCTGCACTGAGCTTACCTTATCCCAAATGATTCTCCAGAGGTTTAAGAGGATGGGGGCCTATTCAATTTCAAGGTGGAGTGGGTCCAATAAGGCAGGAACTGCACCAAAAAAGGCAGGCTTCTGATAATCCATAAAGTGGGAATCCTTTAAGGGAACAGATGATTTGCATGCCCAATATTGTATGCTCTTGTGGGAGAAGCAGATATCCTAAAGGAGAGGAAGCCCTGCAGATACCCTGGTTTTGTCTAATGGAGGGTTTGAAAGTTGAATTTAATTGCACCTGGAAAGAAACTGGGATTCTGTGGAGCCTGCACAGAAGGGGTGCAGAAGGAAGAACACACGGAAATTCAACACTGTGCATGCCTTTGCATTCTGGACTATTAGTAAATTCCAGGTGAATCTTGATTCCTCTTTTTGATTTTCATTGTTCCTTTAACCCAACATTTCTCCCTCTATTTTTCCTCCCAATTAGATATTACAGCTTATAAGGATATATGATCTTACTAAAGATTAACTGATTAAATGAATGATTGATTGATGTATCTATCAGCCTGTAATGTAAAGTTGGTCTACTCTAGGTAAACAAAACCCATTCCTCAAGTTACAAAGAATACAGATATTTCTAAGAAAGATAAATATGGATGGAAACATCCAAACTGGGAAATGAAAAAGATTTCCCATGCAATCCACAACATCCTTCTTTCTACCTCACCCTTCAAGATATTTTTCTTATAAATCCCATTTAGGGAAGAAATTGGACACTATTAAAATTGAGAAATAAACAATCAAAGTTACATGTGTTTTTAACACGCATATTGATCAAAGTTTCCCTGTGGTGTCACCCACCTTCCTGAGTGGAGATGGTCCCCTCTGGACAAGGAATGCAGTCGTAGCAGCAAACTGGCTCTCCTTCTCGAGCCTTCTTGACAAATCCAGGATGGCATTTTTCCACACATTTAGACTGAGGCAGAGACTAAACAGAAAAAGGAGAAATGCCAAAGAAAATATGTCAGGACTCACCATTCATGTAAGATGTAGGTGGAGATGAACATCAGCCAAGTCGTCTCTGGACTTCATGTAGGCAAATATGAAATCTCTGACCACTTCCACATGGTAGCAGGAGATACAATTGCAGGCAGATGTTTCATTCAGTTCCTTCCTTTTTCTTCTGACATATCAGATTACAATAAAGTAGCTTTCTACTTAACAAAGTCTGGAGGGATGAAACTGAGAAAAGATTTAACCATTAAGTGGCAACCGATGGCTTCCTCCTCATAGTGGAATTAACATGCATTCCTTCATTCTTCATACATGCTTTATTTTAAAATATAATATCTAAAATATTAAATTTTAGAGTAAACTTTATTGTAAAATTTTATTAAATTTTCAATTCATTACATTTATTGAAATAAAATAAATAAATAAATGAAGATGAAGAAGAAACTTCTGACCAGTAGGATCTGGAAAGGTTTCTTCTGGAGTGCAGAAAATATTGCAAAGCTGCTTCCCTTTGAAAGCACTCCAAAATTACTTCCCAATTAAGATAAAAAGGGAAATTTCCTTTCAAATAAGGGCTGTCAACTTTAAAGATATTCTTCATTCATAAATATATTTGTTCAGTTTATATGGCTGCCATCTGGTGAACTAAAACTAAAACTGGCTGACTAGTTTCTAAAACTATAGTGAGGTGAGATGGAGGTGAGGTCATGAGAATGTATCCTTCAAAAAGGGCGAGTCAGGCATCTTTTGGTGCACCACAGGGGTCATGAGTGTGAACCCTGTGTGGGAAATGGATACTCAACACAAAGTCCTTTCTGTTGAAAGAATACAATTAGGTGACACAATCTGACAGGGAAATACACACTCATATTTATTATTAATTTGATTTGTAGCCTCTCAGTGTGTCCTAAGGCAGCTAACAATAAAGATAAACAGTTGCATTCAAGGAATTTTCAGATGAAGTTCACTCTTACAAGCCAGTGCCCAAATCTATGTAATATTTCCATCAAAATTGTCCCTTATTATTTCTGATATCAAGATTTATTTGCACCAAAGCGATGCTTCAGTACTTCAGTTTTCAAACCATTATGAAAAGTGAGAGGGGCAACAAATAAATTTAATCAATCAATCAATCCCTAAATGAGCTCACATCAGATCAGTCATTGTTATTTCATGTGAACTGAAAGCCTTGGACCTCCTTCCTAAATTCCACTATCCCAGTGGGGTTAAAGAGAGGCAGCTATAAGCATGATCTCAGGTGATTAAAAACATCCCAGACTGTGGACCTGCAATTTTGGGAGACCCCTGACTCCAATCAAGGCAAGATGAAGCTTATTTAACAATTGGACCAACAGGATCTTCATCCAGTCTTGATTCCATTTCATTGGATTCAGTCCAAATCTGAACTCAGGGACTGGTCAACAGAATTGCCTTCACCTTTGATATGTGAAGGCAAAAAACTAGTGAACCTGAAGCTATTAACACCAAAATCTCCAGCATATGAGGCCCTTTCTCACCACTTTTGGTGATACTAAACTGCCAAAAGGACACTAAAAGGCAATGATTTGTGTCCTAAATAATAATCACCCCATATCTCATTTTGGATCAGCTTACAACAGGATTCAGCATGACAGCATCAGAAGGGAAACTTTGGTCAATAGAACTGAAGCATGCTTATCTGCCTAAGAAAATTATAAAAGTTTTACTCCACTCATTCAATTCTATGTGAAGGTTACCCACTTTTTTGACTGGGTTTAGCCCACTTGAAATGGCTTTGGAAAAAAGAGAAAAGACATCAATATTTTCCCCACCTTGCTGAGCAACTTTAACTGTGACAAAGTATCTTGGTTGATTGTAAGTTTCTGTCTTTCAAAAGTCCCCAATTGCTTGTTGATGGGATCCTCCTTGGGGAGAACCACCCTACTAATGATCTGCAGATCTGCTGCTACATCTCCATTCTGATCCAAGTACACTTTTATCAGGGAAAGATTGTACAATTCCCTCTTCTTTAGAAATGAATGGAACTAGAATGGAAACATCCCGGAATTTAAAAGCAGAAAACTTGGTTTCTTATCTCTTATCACTTTTTACATTTGAATCTTTCTTCTATAGTTGTTTAACTTACAAATATGGTGAGTTGGGAGAACAAGTGTTACCATTATCTTCGAAACTGAAGTACAAAGATTCAGCAATATTTCTAAATCATGTAGTGTACTGATAAAATGTATATTGATGAAATGTAATTGACAAAAATGGTCAATCATATATAACAATCTAGCAATGGTCACCAATCAAGTAAACAAAATACACAAATAACTAGAGTATTCATAAACTCCTTGCAAACAATAGGCTGATTACCAGAAAGCAAGGATTTGTTAAGAAGAAAGTTGCAAGGCTAATCTTCATTCAGGTAGAGGAGATAGGAAAAATGACCAGATGAAGTAATTCTACTTTGTTGTAAGGCTATATTAACAAAATTTTGCAGTGTGAAAGTACAAATCTTTCACCATCTCTTTTGACAGTCAAAAATTTAGGGATGACTTTTTCTGAGTTTCTTTCTCTGCCTGTTACAAAGCTGTGGGTTGCCCTCCCCCCCAAAAAACCCTCCACCTTATCTGATCTTTCTCTGCATCTCTTTCTCTGGTCCTCCAAACTCATTCACATGTATTGTTATACTTCCTTAACAGATTGTCTGAATGCTGGTCGTATAACTTGTTTTTAGCAAAGAATTAACAAAATACTTCATGATGTGATAAATGGGGATCTAGTCAATTGAGTGCTGGATGATATGAGATAATTAAGTGAATACAACTGTCTCAAAAATTGTACTTAAATAAATATTAATATTACTGATAAAACTGGGGAGTTAGGAAAACAATGAGATCTTTTCAATATAAATGAAGTAGATAAATTATGATTTTGTGATGGAAAAATTATAATAACACTTGGACAAAGTTATTTTTGTTTCCTTTAAAAATTCCCAGCTTCTCTCAGGTCCCTATAGATGCCTGATGGGAGGGAGGACCTTTGGAGCTCTCCTGTGATGTGTTTAGTTTTGCTTTGTTGACTCGGTTCCGCTGCCCGAGGTCATCTGCCTCACCTCACCAAGGAAGAGATGCCTGGGAACATCTTACTGCAGTTTCCCTCTGGAGTTCTCTCAACCTCTTTGCACCCATGGATTGGCTCCTATGGACTGGGCAGTTGGGAGGGGTTTTGAACAATGGGGTTTAGCCTAACAATTTCACCCAAGAACTTCAGATTCTGCCTGCCTTCTCTTGCTGTCACTAACTCTTAATAAAAGTTCATCTTAAAATGATGCCAGTTTCAAGAGTTCTACTTTCTTGAGAGATTCAGCTGAGTCAGGGCCTTAGAGCTTTCAGAAAATAAAAGTATGATTCTGTGTTAGAGAGAGGGGCATGAGTAAAATTCAATAGGAAAGTAAGTAATTGTTAGCTTTCAGCACTTGATACAAGATTATGAATGTAATGAATAGCAGCTATAATCTGTATTAATATTTCATTTGTAATTTTTCTCACATTATTCTATGCATAGAATGGGCACTGATTATAATAAAATAGTAGTAATATTTTAATGTTATGATAATAACCGTATTATTAATTTGTTCATAATGTCATTTATGATCCAGTGGAATGATACCAGGTCCTCTTGCAGGCACCACACTTGGAGAAGACACTGCACAAAATTTTCACCAGGTTTAGTCAAGGACAAAGAAGGGGAGGAAGAGATCAAAGGAGCTGCTTTAAGCCTTGAGGAAAGACATCAAGCAGGAGCCATGTTGGAATAGAACAGAACAGAACAGAACAGAATAGAATATATCTGGAAGGGACCTTGGAGGTCTTCTAGTCCAGCCCCCTGGTCCAGCAGGAAAACCTATACGATCTCAGACAAGTGACTGACTAGTCTCTTCTTAAAAATCTCGAATGATGGAGCACCTATGATTTCTGAAGGCAACTTCTGTTCCACTGGTTAATTGTCCTCACTGTTAGGAAGTTTCTCATTAATTCCAGGTTGCTTCTCTCTTTGATCAGTTTCCAACCATTGTTTCTTGTCCTAGTTTACAGGAGCTTAAAATCAGAAAAAGTCTGAGAACTATTTTCGAATCTATAAATGGTCTTAGTTGTTGAAGGGAGGATGCAGCACTCTTCCGATAAGTAGGAGTTGTTGTACAGAAGCTTAAGATCTTAAACCACCAAGCCCAGAGAGCACAAAAGACCCTGAAAAGGAATTTAGTTTGATGGATCCTTGTTGGGACCCCCTACCTTCCACGGCTGCAGCCTTGGAGCCCCCAACCTCTCTTCTCCCTTCTTCCTTCTCCTCTGGGGTTTGGTTGCAGCACTTAAGGCGTGGGCCAGAATCTTAATGACACCGTAGATATAGCCATCATTTTGGATCCGCATCTTATTCTTTTTCTCTTGGGTCTCCACTGGTGCTTTCTGAGTGCATCTTCTCCGGCCTTTGACAGAAAAAGTGTGTTTTGAAACAGAACAGTGAAAATACTCAGCTTGAAATTCACTTTCCACAAAGAGATATGATTTATAGGTATTATCATTTTCCCGACTCTTTTTCCACTGAAAGGGAAAGCTCCAAATACTATGGACATGTTTGAGATGCCAATCTTTTTTCAGTGGAAAATATCCAGCCACTGTCATGATCCAAACTTTCCCTTCAATGCGTCCTGGCAAACCTTCAAGTGCTGAATGGAAGGGAAGAATTCTGTCCCAAATGGAATCAAATTCTATGAAGTGAACAAAGATGTTGACTTGTCTCCACTTAGAGAGGGCATCCCTCAGGAATGCAGTACTTCCAGTCACTGAGAATAGTTGTGATATAACAACACAAATTCTATTCTTGACAAGCATAGGAGTAAAAGATCTCATGAAATTCTCTCCCTTCTCTGTGTCTGTTGCAAAGACACCAATCAGGGTCCATCCAAAATGAAGGAGCAATTGGACAATTCCTGGGTACGTGATCCCTTCTTTGGGGAACATCGGATGGAAAAAAGGGAATTGACTTTTATCACTCAGAGCCTCTGAAGCAATTCTCACACTGACCTGAAAAAACAATGAAGAATTCTGTGTGATATTTGGGGTCCTAAGAAGTCCCAATTTTTAGCTTTTAATGAATCCAACTTTTTTCTCATCCACATATTAGAACATTTCCTATTGATTAGTCATTAGGCCATGTCAAGATACAGAATATAAAACACAGAACATTAACAAGACTGCATGTAAAAACAGAATTTAGAAAAATACAATAGAATAAGCATAAAGAATGAAAATAGTATTTCTTTATAACCCCAAAATTTACCACAATCAGACCATAATTTCCTTCTAAAAAGAGCTTTATTATATATATAATTCTGAGCACAATACATTTTTTAAAAATGTTAGGATTCCAATACACTGTTTCTCTAAAGTGCAATCCAAGATATTGATCTCCCTCTTTCTTAAATAATTGTCATTCAGAATAATAGATGTATTACATCTTCTGTTTCTGGAGCTCCACAAATACAAATATATTCATTGTAAGGAGTTTGGAAAATTTAACTCAATACTTGGAAGGTACCTTTGTAGCAACTGATGCCTTTCAGTGTGCCAGTCTTACTGAAGATGGCCCTACTTTTCTCTAATTTGACCATCCTGGATTCTTTGTGCAGCATTTTTTTTTGGGGGGGGGGTTCTCGAGTGGCAAGAAAGACAGGGAGATGACAGTTCCTAATTTAAAATCAAGAATGTTTTAGATGAAATTTAAATTTTAGAAAAATAAGTACTACAGTAGTAGTAGTAGTAGTTTCCATACCATTTATTTTATTAAAAATAATTATATGCCCCAATTTTATAAATTGTATATATTCCCAATTCTGCTCTGAGGGCAGCAGCTAAAGTCCTTTTATCTCCCCTAAAGATACTTCTCAGATGATGTGATTGGATTTGTTCTAGTAGTGATATAAATTAAATCCCAAAGTTCAGCTCAATATAAGTGCATAATGGTAACATTGGTATTTTGTATTTAATAATTCAGCCTAAGGAAGCCGCATAGCTATGATTTTTTTAAAAAAATAACAGTGCATTCACTTGTGCCTTCTAATTAAGCTCGTTTGAGGGAGCCCAGATCGAGTCAGAGAGAAAAGTTCCCCCAGATAAGGAAAAGTGTGAACTTGCTCTGTTGCCTCCTCATCGATTAGCCCTATAGGGCAATGCTGTCCTTTCCCCAAAACCATAATTTTTGACTTTGACTTATCCCTAATCAGATAATTATTATGAGAATAGGAGCCTTTTAACAGCACATGTAACCCAAATGTCACATTGGCAACCCCTTTGTCCTATCTTTTGGTACGTATCAATCCTACTGCTCATGGCTCCATTGAGCCCCAAACACACTCTCAAACAAATGAACAAAAATGGAATGGAAGGGACCATGGAGGTTTTCTAGTCCAACCCCCAGCCCATAGCAAGAGATCTTATACCAATCCAGACAAAATTAATGTCCAGCCTCTTTTTGAAGATCTCCATTAATGGAACACCCACAACTTCATGAGAGAAGCCGTTCCACTCATTAATTGTTCTCACAGTGCTTGTAGAAAGGGCTTTGATCAGGGTCAACATCCTGAGCTCCATTTGAAGAGCAGTCAATTTCTTCCATAATACTTCTTTGTTTATTGTGTCAAATGCTATAAAGGCAGCAAGCCATTATTTCTGCTGGTTCTTCTACAAGTAATAGACTTTTCATCTACCTATTATCAATTCTTTTCAAATAGAAGGTTGCATATATTTTAGTCACAATATCTGTTAGAGAATTGGAATTGCTAGGTTCCTTTTTATTACCTTTTTTATATATAGGAATTAAAATTGGCATCTTTGATCCAAATGGGTATGGCAGATATTATTTATATAATAGATATTATTTATATAAAAGTTGCTTTGATTGGACACAGAGCCTCTCTTCGCCTTCACAAGTGTGCAGCAGAAGCCTCTAAGCAATTGGGATGATGTGATGAAAATACAGCTCTCTTCTGATCCTTGCTTCCTCCTGACTGTATATCCCAATCCTTATTTATAACACTTAGAAATGCCATGGAGAAAAGATTATTTGCAGCAGAGCCAGTTCTTAAATACCCTGATCCTGAGGAACCTTTCATCAGCATGTTGCGGTGAGCAAAAAAAAAAAGAAAAGAAAAAAGAAAAAACCCTTATGGGGGATCTGCAGCCCTACACTTCAGAGAGGAGATGGGCTCTTTGGGAGAAGGAGGCTTTTGCAGTTAGATGGGCATTATTAATTTGGCGCCATTTCTTGGAAGGGAGTAAAGTGCCTTTCGAAGTATAGACTGATCATTATTATTATTCAAAATAATATTGAATTACCTAGAGAAGACACAGTTGGATCTATCACTTACACACCAACACCCCACTCACTTTACAGAAACGGAAGGACAAACACAAACCTGTGGGACTTTGTAGGTGCCTGCTAAGGTTGACATCTGGATGGAGCTGTCTCTGCTAGCTCCATCAACAAGAGCCAAAAGCTTGTCCTTCCTTCCACAACTGTAGTTGGGAACATTGGCTTCTCCAGTAGAGAGCATGTCCAGCAAGGCATCTGAAGTGCCAAGGGTGTTAACATAGTTGTCATGGATGTTGTAGCCAAGTGTGAGATTGTGCAGGTTCTGGGGATTCTCCTTCACCAGTTCAATATTGCAAATCATGCATACTACCTTTCTATAGGATAAACTAGTATAAAACCATGATCATGTTAATATTAGCATCATCAACAGCAGCAACAACAAAAATACTTTTTCTCCATTTAATCATTTTTTTCTCTCTACAAACTAGCTGAAACATAAGCCAATATTGATCCAAAACTAGAGGCACTCTTTAATATTGTCAGTGATAAGGATGGGGATAGTCCTCAAAAAGGTGTTTCAAATCAGAAATATACAATTATTTTTAACAGTACTAATTGTCAACACTGTTAATATAAGATATTATTGCTTTGACAAGATATACAGAAATGTCTGGTATTTTTAGAGTTAATTCAGATGACAGAGCGAGGGAGAAGATTCATAAGGAAAGCCCAGGAAAAGGAATGGAAGTGAATCTTTGCCCTCCGAACAAATTGGAAGATGTGACTTATGACTGCAAAATAAGGGAGGGGTTTAGAAAGAAAAGTAGATGCAAGCAAGAGCAATTCAGATTCTGGCATACATCCATGATGTGCCATTGATTTGTTACACTGTTTTTTATTAAAAAAATTTTGTTTTTTCCATTTATACATCATAAAAAGTACAATTTTAGAATAAAATAAATTCATAAACATTGGTACCGCCTGCCCATTCCCCCCAGGCTGCATCCACCCTTTCTCAAAACCTTCCCTACTTCCCTCCTCTTTCTCTCCTCCCTACCTACTCTCTTCCCCTCCCCCTCTCCTTTTACCATCCTACTTCCTCTCTACACCTTCTTCTCCTCTCATCCCTATCAAACCCATGAACGCAGCATAGGAGAACTGCCCAGGCCGCACCCTTCTTATAAGCTACCATTATCTATATTACCCTTACCCCCCCACTCTTCCACCCTCCCACCCCCACCCCCTCCCTTCACTTCCCAGAGCAGAATACAGGGTTATTAATAAGAAAATTTACAGTAGAAAAAAAAAGAAAAAGAAACATGAAGAAAAGAAAAAGAAAATATCATACTTAACCTTTAACTCCAATAACCTCCTAAACAATTCTCTATAATATTTACTATAAAATTCATTCATAAAGTAAATGAAACTTTTTAGTTCCATACTTTTTCTGAATATAATCTATCCATCTTCTCCATACAGTAATATATCTTTCTTGTGTATGATCCTTTAAATAAGCAGAAATTTTTGCCATTTCTGCAAAACTAGAAACTTTAAATATCCATTCATCTAGAGTAGGCAAGAAATTTCTTCCAATATGAACCTACTAGTAACCTTGCTGCGGTTAATAAATTCAACATTAAAATAGTTTCTTTGTCATTTAGATCCACAAAAATACCCAGTAAAAATAATTGAGGAGTAAACTTTATCTTCCTTCTAAAAATCTTTTGAATGCTCCACCAAATCATAATCCAAAAAGCCTTTACCTTTTTACAATTCCACCAAATGTGAAAGTATGTCGCATCTTTATTACCACATCTCCAACATTTGGGCTGTATATTAGGATACATACAAGATAATTTTTAGGATTTAAATGCCATCTGTAAAACATTTTATAAAAATTTTCCCTCAAATTTTGAGCTTGTGTAAATTTAACATTTCTAATCCAGATTGTCTCCCATAAATCCAGTGAAATCGGTTCCTGTATATTCTGAGCCCATTTAATCATACAGTCTTTAACCAATTCTGTTTCCGAATCTAACTCTAATAAGACATTATAAATTCTTTTTATATGAGCCTCACTCTGATTTTTAATCTGAATAACCAATTGTTTATCTTCTAGTGTTATTCCCTCTTTCTTATCTACAGTCCACCTGTCCACAATTTGTAAATATTGGAACCATGACTGTAGAATATTTTCCTGCCTTAATACATCCAAGGATTTTAAATGCCAATCCGAACCAGACCAAATTAATAATTCTTTATACAAAATTTTATCAAAATTTATCCCCCTGGAGGTTCCCTCAATTGCATGTCTGGGAATCCCCCAGATAGGTATTTTATACTTTAATCTATAATAATACTTTTTCCAAATACGACGTAAGGCATTCCTCAAAATATGTGATTTAAAAGTCCGGTCGACTTTCTTATTAATAATCAAGTATGCATGCCCACCATACATTAAATCCCAACCTTCCAAAAAAAGAGTATACAGATATACAGAACTTTCTGGTATTTTTAGAGTTAATTCAGATGACAGAGTGAGGAAGAGATTCATAAGGAAAGCCTGGGAAAAGGAACGGAAGTGAATCTTTGCCCTCCAGGCTAATTGGAAGATATGACTTATGACTGCAAAATAAGGGAAGGGTTTTAGAAAGAAAAGTTAGACGCAAGCAAGAGAAATTCAGATTCTGGCATAAATCCATGATGTGCCATCGATTTGTTACACTGTTAATAAAGATTTTAGGATAAACATGCCTGGAAGTTCTTTGTTCATTAGTCAGAACCATGACATCATGCCCGAATCTACAAATTTTTCAAACCAATTAAGGGGTTCTAAACTCCAATCACTATTCCTAAACTAAAGGGTAGACTGACAAAGATTCGGGGAAGATCTCATTATGAAAGGGAAGAGATGGCTTGAGGCCAGCCCCTCAGCAGCAGCAGCTTCCCCAGGGAGTGGAACAGCAGGCAGGCAGCCAGCGGAGAAAGAACTCTGGCAGATCCCCCAGCTGGGAGTAAAGACTTCAAAAGCAGAATGGAGAGATAATGAAGTTGTGGGTGAGTCACTGGAAAGATTGCAAAACCCAGAGGTGAAAAGCAGAAATCAATTCTTGCAGAGAGAAGCCTAGAGCCCTTCCATTGTGGATGTCCCTGCCAGGGACTCCAGCCCTAAAGAGAGAGGGAAACCCAGTCTGAGGCCTCTGCAGAAAAGGGGAGATTGGGTTCCCCAGCAGGTGGATGGTCCGCATCCTCTGAACTTGCCACAGTTAATAGAGGCCTTGCAACAGCTTGGGGTGGTATAGAAACCAGGAGATCAGCAGCTGGTGGGAGAATGACCACAGCAAGGAGACTGACCACAGCCCCCAAACGTGCAACCTCTAGGCATAAATCTGCAGCCAGGATGGGCCCAGCAGCGAGGAGATTGGCCACGGCCACCAAATGTGCAACCCCTGCAGCCAAGATGGGCCCAGCAGTGAGGAGATTGGCCACGGTCCCCAAATGTGCAACCCCTGGGCACAAATCTGCAGCCAGGATGGAGCCAGCAGCAACAGCCACTGTGGGGGCCCCAACAGCCTATAATTGCACTACTTTTCAGAGCAACCTTCGATGGGAACCCAGAGAAGCTGTTTTTTTTCCTCAACCAAGTGTGTTCTCATTTGAATTGCTGGTCCTATCTCTACCCGGACCCGGGACCATGGTCGATGTGATTGCGTCCAGCCTAGAGGGAGAAGAATCCGAATGCCTGAAGTATTTATATGATGAACATGCCCCCGAATTGGAGGACCCCCAACTCTTCCTCCTAGGGCTGAGGGAAAGATTTGAGGACCCATCTATTTGTCTTATAGCAAGAGAACAGATCCACAAAATAAAACAAGCCAGCAAGCCTGCCCTGGAGTACGTGTGGGAATTTCGCAAGATAGCAGGTTGAATAGAGGGGTGGCCTGAACAATTCCTAATCCATCACTTCATTGAGGGATTAGATGATCACCTCTCTCAGGCCTGCATCTATTGAACTGTACCTGATCAGCTGCAAAAATGGTACCAGGCAGCAGTGAAGCTAGACGTTCAGCTCGCCCACTATAAGAAGCCTCCCCCACCTGAATCCGAGCAGCCACCAGAGCAACCCTGACAGCAATCACCCCCACGACAATCTCCAACTACTGTGATGGCTAAGAGACCCACCTGCAGTCCCGTCAAATAAGTGTTTTCGGTGTGGACAAGAGGGACATTGAGTGCAGAGCAGACTGGAACCAACAACGAGAAAGAAACCCGCTCAGCGGCTAATGCGAGAAAAATCCATCTGAGTCATGCAAGAACCTGTTGCCCAGATTACACCCCACACACAAGAGGATGCCGGGACTCCAGATGGACCCACCCCTGCTCTACCCTCCTTTGACAGCAACAATGAAGGAAAGATAGTGAGTCGACAAAGCCCGCCTTTTTCACTGGCTGCCAAACTTATAATCTCTAAGTCTGGGGCACAAATGGACTTAAACGTGCTAATTGATTCTGGGTGCACCTGCTGCATTATTAGTCTGCCATTTGCCATGAAAATGGGCATATGGGCAAAACAGCTTTCCAAACCTGTGAGGTTTGAGCAAGCTGATGGCTCCCTGATCAGAGGGACTCTTGTCACACAATTAACTGAGCCCTTATGCCTAGAAATACGTGCCCACTGGGAGTTTATTTGCTTCCTAGTGGCTACAAAAATGACTGAGACTGTGATCTTAGGGCTAGCCTGGTTGGCAAATGGAAGCTGTTTATCTGGTGAGAGAAAGGAATGAGAACTGTGAGATTATCTATAGGACCTAAACCTCCCACTGATTCAAACAATGTTGTGGGACACCTTAGGCCACCCAATGACCGAGCGCACATGGCTACCTCACTGCCGCCAGATGAACCACTCATCCCCAATGAATACCAGGACCTGGTGGAGGCATTTAGTGAAAAATATTGTGATGCTCTACCCCCTCAGGACCCAATGACTGCTCCATCGAACTGGTGCCAGGAGCCAAACTCCCACGACCAAGAATGTATGCCATGTCCCCCCTCGAAATGGAGGAGATGCAGCATTACGTGAGCAAAAACCTAGCGAGGGGGTTTATTGAAAAGGCCAAATCTTCCGTGGGAGACCCTGTGCTGTTCAAAGAGAAAAAAGATGGGTCTCTTCGTCTCTGCGTAGACTATAAGGGTCTCAATGCTGTGAGTGTGGAAAATAAATACCCCCTCCCCCTCCTAAAGGATTTATTAACCCATCTGGCTAAGGGGAGTGTGTCTTCACTAAGTTAGGCCTGAGAGAGGCATACTACCATGTGAGAATAAAAGAGGGAGACAAATGGAAAACTGCCTTCAACTGTCCTACGGGGAGCTGTCAGTTCAAAGTCATGCCATTTGGACTACAGGGGGCCCCAACCATATTTATGCAGTTGATT
Organism: Crotalus helleri; assembly: GCA_024509115.1. Classification (NCBI taxonomy): domain Eukaryota; kingdom Metazoa; phylum Chordata; class Lepidosauria; order Squamata; family Viperidae; genus Crotalus; species Crotalus helleri. The sequence continues at coordinate 88,865 of JAKSXO010000208.1, read as the reverse complement.
AATGAGGTCCTACATGATCACTTGTACAAAGGGGTTTTGGTGTATCTTGATGACATCCTGATATACAGCACAAATATGACTGGTGAAAGAAGTGTTAAAGAAACTATTGAATGCCAAGCTTTATGCCAAATTGTTGAAATGTGAATTTCACCAGACCCAATTAGATTATCTTGGCTACAGAATTTCCAATTAGGGTATTGAAATGGATCCAGTCAAGGTGAAAACTATAATTGAATGGCAGCCCCCAAAGACTCACAAACAACTCCAGAGCTTTCTGGGTTTTGCCAACATTTATTGTAAATTCATCCCCTCTTTTGCCAAGATTGCCCTACCCCTTACAGAACAAATTAAAACAGGTAAAGGAGGAGGGAAGCAATGACCGGGCCAACCTCTAGCATGGACAATGGGCTGTCAAACAGCTTTTGAGAATTTAAAGAGACTATTTGCTGCTGAACCAATCCTAAAGCACCACTGCCCAGGGGAGCCCTTTGTGATTCAAGCCAATGCCAGCAATGTGGCAGTTGGAGCTGTCTTACTACAAAAGAACAAAAGTGGGGTCCTGCAACCCTGCGTCTACACCTCTAAGAAATTTTCTGAAAGTGAGCGGAGATGGGCAATCTGGGAGAAAGAGGCCTTCATGATTAGGTGGGCGCTATTAAACTGGTGACACTATTTAGAAGGGAGCAAGGTGCCATTTGAGATATGGACAGATCACAAAAATCTAGAAGCACTGAAAACTCCCCGCAAATTGTCCCCAAAGCAGGTACGGTGGGCACAGTACTTTAACCACTTCAACTTCACTCTAAAGTACATACCAGGAGGAAAAAAGTTCCTAGCTGATGCGTTATCTCGGCTACCCCAATACCAAAGCGAACGGGAGGAGGTTAACGAGGCTATTATCCCCAATCCACAATCTGCCGCTCAACTTACACCTCGCAGGGTCCCCAATCCTGATGACCCTGGGGTAAAAAAATAAAACGAGAGCTCCTCACCGATCAATGGTTCAAAGATAATCAAAGCTCCCTAACTTGCAGGGATGTCTTGGCTTACAAAGGGGGGAAACTGTATTTGCCCGAAGCTCTCTGTCTTAATGCTCTCAAACACAGCCATGATGTAAAACAGGCTGGACACTTTGGATATTTGAAAACCCTACACCTCATCCGCTGGCAATTTTGGTGGCCGGGGCTGAAACGGGAGGTGGAAAACTGTGTAAAAAGTTGTACTGTATGTGCCACAATGAAAAGAATCCCAGGGAAAACCCCCGAGGTACTGCAGCCGGTGGCAGACCCTTCTCAACCCTGGGAAGAAATAGCTATGGACTTTATAGTAGATCTACCTGAAAGTAGAGGAAATACTGTCATTTGGACTGTGGTAGACCTGTTTTCAAAGCAGGCTCATTTCATTGCCTGCAAAGGACTCCCATCTGCCCAACAACTGACCAAATTGTTCCTTAAACATATCTACCGGCTGCATAGTGCCCATAAGCGAATAATCTCGGAGAGGGGGTTGCAGTTCACAGCGAAGTTCTGGAGGAATTTCCTTAAATTAATTGGATCATCTCAAGGTTTATCATCTGCTTTTCATCCTGCCACAAATGGGGCTGCAGAATCCGCTAACAAAATGTGGAGCAATATCTTAGATGCTACATTTCTTACCAGCAGATGAACTGGTCTGACCTCCCTTTCACAGAGGGGGCGTACAATAATTCTGTGCACAGCAGCACCTGCTACATGCCTTTCAGAGTGGCCACGGGAAAAGAGTTCAGCCCAATACCTGAATACACTCAGGTGCCCTCCACTTCCCAGACACTTGACAAATGGGTGAGGGGGTGCGAAGAAGTTTTGAAAAACACAAAAACTGCTTTAAAAAGACTTTTGAAACCTATAAAAAGCAGGCTGATAGAAAGAGGGCTCTCCAAGGAACATTCCAAGTTGGGGAAAAGGTTTATTTGTCAACTAAATATCTACGCTTCAAATTGCGCAGCAAGAAATTGGGACCAAAATTCTTGTGGCCTTTCCCCATAGTAAGGATCATCAATCTGGTCACCATAAAACTAAAACTCCCTAGACTTTTAGGGAGAATTCACCAGTTTTCCATTGCAGCTTGTTGAAACCTTATTGGGTCTCCACTTTAAGACCTCCCCCAAATAAGGCACCTGGTCCCCTCGTAGTTGCGGGACAGACCCACTATGAAGTGAAACATATTCTTCACTCTAGAATTTTTAAAGGGAAATTGCAATACCTAGTACAATAGAAGGGATACCCATTATCTGAAGCCACCTGGATGAAATCCAGTGAGGTGAAAGCTGACAGGCTTGTCAAAAGATTTCATATGACATACCCCAACAAACCAAAAACTAGTAATTAACATATCCTTTTGTTTACATTACAGGATCTGTCCTTTTTGTAAGGGGGGGCTGGCTGTCAATGCTGTTAATATAGGATATTATTGCTTTGACAAGATATACAGAACTGTCTGGTATTTTTAGAGTTAATTCAGGTGACAGAGTAAGGGAAGAGATTCATAAGGAAAGCCTGGGAAAAGGAACGGAAGTGAATCTTTGCCCTCCAGGCTAATTGGAAGATGTGACTTATGACTGCAAAATAAGGGAAGGGTTTAGAAACAAAAGTTAGACACAAGAAAGAGAAATTCAGATTCTGGCATAAATCCATGATGTGCCATTGATTTGTTACACTGTTAATAAAGACTTTAGTATAAACATGCCTGGAAGTTCTTTGAAGTGTTTCATTAGTTGCAGCCATGACACTAATATTCGTAGTCCAGAATAATTCAGTCATTAAAGAAGAACCACCATTAAAGGAAGAAGATTTTTGATAAGTGACCCAAAGAAGCTGTTCAAAAAGCAAGTATAATAATAATAATAATAATAATAATAATAATAATAATAATAATAATAATAATAATGGTTTTGGTTGAAACATCTAACTGTTATACACCCACTCATTGCCAAGCAGTTCAACAATATACTGCAAGGAGAAGAAATTGAAAAGCGGCTAACAACTGGGAAAATCTACCTAATAATGAAAAATTCAGCAAAAGGGGCAACACCAGGTAACTACAGGCCAATTACCTGCTTACCAACAACTTTCAAATTACTAACTGGTGTGGTAGCTGATGCAGTGCAACAGCATCTAGTTGAAAACAATCTCTTTCCACCTGAGCAGAAAGGAAACTGCTCCAATAGCAGAGGAACAAAAGATCAACTCCTAATAGACAAAATGATCTTGGAAAACTGCAAGAGAAGGAAGACCAACCTGAATGTGGCATTGAGATGGGCAGGAAAAAGTTCAATATATCTATATCCTAATAGGAATGCTTGTTGCTGACAACAGTTAATAGATAATATTAAGCTTGGCTGTGAAATGTAACCTAAATCATATAACCTGTGTGTCATAATTGTAGAGATGTGTTCATGTTGTGTAGAAACCATTTTACAAGAAGTGTCAGTGTCAACTGAAAGTCACAGATGTTGTAAGATAGCACCCGTGTAGAGAGGTGTGGTAAGACAACCGTTTGTATGAACTTCTCCTTTTTCCTATGTGTTGTCTCAAGATATGAACTTCTCTCTTTTAGTGTGTTAAAGGTAGGTAAGAAGTCATCTATTAGGTTAAGCGTGGGCGGCAAGCTGTATAAAAGTGACACCCTCAGAGTAACTCGGGGTTCAGAATTTGTCATGTGAATGCTCTGAACCATTGTGCACAAATACAGCCTGTTTTCTCCAACCCTTCGTGGTCTTGTCTTCTGATGTAAGTATCGTGGTTTTTGCCACAACAATTATCTGGCGACCGCGGCAGGACGGCAAGGAGTCTTGGGGCTCTCTGGAGGGCACACCCTGATGCCAGGGGCCTGTAGTGTTAGGGGGAACATCCCAGGCGCCATCGGACCTTTTATTCCGAGGGACTTCCCTGTGACACAGGGCTCCAGCATTGGCGGTCGGCCACTCCAAGAACCACTGGTGAAGGGTAAGGAGACCAGGCAACTTTCCAGCCGGCTAGAGAACAAAGGATTCGCCTGCAGGCAAGTATTGAAAGGGAAATAAGGAATCCCTCCCTGTAAGCAGGGACGGAGGAGAGGACTGATCACCCTCTCTTTGGAATAAGGTGGGAGGATTGTTGTGTGTGTTTGCAGTGAGTGAGTGGCGCTCGAACTTCCCATCGGTGACCGTTGAGTTTCCGGCTCCCTGGGTCTAGCGCGTATAAGTGAAACCCTCAGTGTAATCCCGAGTGGAAGGACCCCCTTACCTTCCTCTCATCCCTTTTCCTCATTTGTCTTGTCTGGTGCCCTGGGAGGCTTATTGGGTGGTGGTGAAAGTGTACCCCTTACTCCGTTGGGGTGAATGTCAAAGCACTTTAAGTCTGCTTATGAGGATCAGGATTATGGTATTAAGTGGAGCAGGCATAAGTTGAGGACCTTCTGTGAGGTAGATTGGCCCAGCTTTAACATAGGCTGGCCAAGCACAGGGACATTAGATCCATCCATTACTCTAAAAGTACATCAGCTAGTGTTCAATCCCACGTTAGGGCACCCAGACCAGGCACCCTATATTGATGTGTGGCTCGGCTTGTTGCAAAGACCTCCACCATGGATCCAGAAATGCAAAACTCCCCTATGTTAAAAAAATTTAGAAGATAGAAAAAGCTGGGGACAAGCCATAATCCAACCAGATGTCCAGAAGCAAGGGACCCAAACTGGACCTTCAGCAAGAAGTGGCCCGAAAGACTTTTGTGAAAAGAGAAAAGGAGGAGGAAAAGAAAAAGGATCAGAAAATGCAAAGGAAAGCTGAATTGCTTGCAGTTGCTATGATGGGGGTGTCAAGGGGAGGTGGCACAGGTAGAGGATGGGGAAGGGTGTTAGGACAAAACCAGTGTGCCATATGTAAGAAGGAAGGACACTGGAAGGGTGAATGTCCAGAAAGAGAAAAGGATGAAGAAAAAGGAGGGGGAAGAGGCAGGTTTGCGAAGAGCTACAGAGGTCGCCCAAGGAGAAGCCAGGGAGGGAGAGAAAGAAGAAGAGGATTTTCAAGGACTCCCCTCATAGGCCTGGCAGAAGCAGAGGAGTGGGACTGAGACCGACTGGGTTCAGCCCGCCTCCCAGAACTTGTGGTCAGTTTAACAGTAGGAGGCAAACCTATTCCCTTCCTTGTGAATACTGGAGCCACCCGATCAGTCCTAACCCAACCCCTAAGCCAAGCCTCCCCTCACTCTATCAACATACAAGAGCAACAGGAAAAATATTGCAGCGACCTTTTTTGGAGCCCTTAAGTTGCACTATGGGGAGGAAAAATAACCCATCAGTTTGAATATATGCCAATTCTTTTATTGGTAAGGGATCTGCTTTATAAACTAAGGGTGCAGATCTCCTTTGAAGAGGATGGCACAATGGCCATAAAATATGGAAAGGTGATGATGGAAGTACCTCGTGCAGAGGAATGAAGAATGGTGATGCTGGCACAAATGATAGAGAAAAATGCCAGATGGGAAGAATTTGATGTATCATATTTGTGGGCAGAGGACAACACCCCTGGTTTTGCAAAGCATCATCCGCTATCTGCCAGCTGCTGTACCGAAGGATAGGAAAGAGTTAAGAGGATTTTTAGTTGCTGCTGGCTTCTGCCGAATATGGATCCCTACCTTTAGTTTAAAAGCAAAATCCCTATATGAGGCCACAAAGGGGGGGAGATAAAGAACCATTGCGATAGGAACAACAAGAAAATAATAGCTTCACCACTCTCGAGGAGGCTCTAATGTGCGCCCCTAGTTTAGGTCTACTAGACTTGGAAAAGTTATTTCAACTGTTTGTAGATACAAAGCAAAATGTGGCAGTAGGAGTTCTCACCCAGAAAATAGGAACCTGGCATCACCCGGTCACTTATCTGTCTAAACAGCTTGATAGTGTAGCCAGAGGGTGGCCGGCTTGCCTCAAAGCAATTGCTGGAACAGCGTTATTAACACAGGAAGCTAACAAGTTGACTTTTGGACAAAAGTTAGATATCTACACACCCCATGCTCTTAAAGCTGTCTTAGAAGCAAAAGGACATTTGTGGCTGACCAACCCACGCATGCTGAAGTATCAGTAATACATAATCCAATGGTTATATTAATTTAATCAAACTCACTGAATCCAGCCACGCTGCTGCCTGAACCAGACTTGGAAACCACACACAGTTGCATACAAGCTATTGAAGAAACTTACGCTAGCCGCTCAGACATGAGAGATGCCCCCCTGCTTGATCCAGACTTTACAATATACACGGGTAGAACTAGTTTTATGTAAGAAGACATTCGAAAGGCAGGATGTGCTGTGGTGACTTTGGAGGAAGTATGGGAAGCTGAGCAACTTCCGCCCGGTACAAATGCTCAGCTAGCTGACCTGCATGCATTAACTAGAGCTTTGGAGTTGGCAAAAGGAAAGTGTATTAATATTTACACAGACTCTAAGTATGTATTCCTAACAGTGCAAGTCCATGGAGCCTTATACAAAGAACGGGGACTTATAACATCAGGGTGAAAGGATGTTAAGTATGGACCACAGATATTGTGTCTGCTGAATAGTGTGTGGGAGCCTAAGGAAGTAGCTGTAATGCATTGCAAAGGGCATCAGAAGGGAGCATCAGATATTCAATTAGGAAATAATAAGGCAGACTGGGAAGCTCGCATTGCTGCACTAAAGGCACCTTTTGAGCATACAAATTGTCTAGCTTTGTGGACCCCTGAGGAACAGGACCAGGGTAAACCAGACTACTCTCAGGAAGACTTGGACAAAGCTGAGATGCTGGAAGCAAGGCAGGAAGATGGTTGATGGATTTTGCCAGACCAGTGAGTCTTTATCCCAGGATATATGGCATGGGATGCAGTGCAACAGGTTCATAAGCAACTGCACCTGGGAAGGGCGGCACTGGCAAATGCCCTGAAGAGAGAGGTTTATATTGACAAAATACACAGTATTGCAGCAAATGTTTGTGCTAGATGTGAGATCTGTTCCACCAACAACCCAAGGCAAGGACCCCAACTGCCTCAAGAACATCAGCCCAGAGGAAATTATCCCTTCGATTCCTTGATGATTGATTTCACTGACATGCCATGCTCAGGTCCCTATAAAGCAATGCTAGTCATAGTATGTACATACACTGGATGGCCGGATTGCATCCCTACAAGGAAGAAAAAAAAAAGCAACTGAGGTCGCAAAAGCCTTGCTTCATATTATTATTCCCAGGTATGGGTTGCCATCTAGAATCTCTTCAGATAATGGTCCTGAATTTATCTATAGAGCCACCCAAAAGATAGCAGCTATGCTAGGAATAACATGGAAGCTTGACTGTAGTTTCCATGCTCAATCAGGAGGAAGGGTGGAGAGAATACATAGGCCATTAAGGAAAAATATTGGCAAAAAAATAAAAATATGTCAGGAAACTCAGCTTAAGTGGCCAGATGCTTTAAATATGGCCCTGGTTGTGGTAAGGTGTGCCCCACAAAGGGGGCTGCTCGTGTCTCCCTTTGAGTTATTGTATGGCAGAGTCCCCAACTTACTCAAACCAGGTGTCCAGAACTCTGAACAAGTGGCAGATACTGTTAAATTAGAACAGCTGCAGGCTCTTAACACTATGGTCCGGTGGCTACACCAATATGTTCTAACCCAAAGACCCCATGTCTTGGTTACACTAACACATAATATATCACCGGGACAGGAGGTCTGGGTAAAGGATTGGAAGAGGGAAGTCTTAAGCCCAAAGTGGAAAGGGCTGTATACTGTTGTTATGTGTTCTCCCCTTGCTATTAAGGTGGCTGAGATCAGGTCGTGGATCCATTGGTCCAGGGTTAAATTGGCAGCCCCCACCCTATGGAAAGTGAATAGTGACCCAACTCAACCCTTTAAACTCACCCTGCATCGTAGGAGAAGGAGCCTCTCCCCTTCTGGTGACACCCCGGAAGCTGCACCCCTGCGAACGGGAGAGGTGAAGCAAACCCCTGCAGGTGTTACTCCGGAAGCTAACACCCATCGCACGGGCAACAAAAGGTCCCTACCTTGGAAACTGCGTTCACATCATTAGTCTTAGAAGTCTTTTTAATTGGTTATGGATTCCACCCAGAGGATGAGGGAAACTGCCTGTATTAGGAAAGGGCCCATCCCAACAATTTGGGTGGTGGTAATGTTGTTGTTAATCACTGTTATAATTAACTCTCTGTTTCTGTATAGAGGGATCACAGTCAAAGAGAAGGGGGTTGAGGGTGTGCCTGAGGACTGGCTAATTGAACCCGATGATCTGAATATCAGTAAGGCTGTCACCCCATCCCCCACTTTAAGTTCTCCAGAACCTGTATCAACCTCTGTGGGACAGGGTCTTTCCACAAGGGAGGGAGATCATAAGGGAGTAAGTGGTGATGAATATCTCTTGGGGAACCCACGACCTTACCCTTCAGACCATGTCCCTCCTTGTGATGAATGTTTTGTAGACCTTCCTACAGGGAGACACTTTGTTTATATGGCTTTGGAATTGAGGGGACTGGTGAAGACCCTAAGACCTACCTCACGGTCCAAGTAGAACGAATCTATGATGGGCAAATTAGGTCTTTAGGCTGGTCTGTATATGATAATCTGAAGAAACTAGAAGATGACCCCCTCCCTATAAGTACAACAGCTACTAATTTGTTTATTGAAATGGCTGAGGAGGTGGCAAAAACACTCACTGTAAAGAATTGTTTTGTATGTGGTGGTACCAACATGGGGGAACAATGGCCATGGGAAGCATTAGAGGCCACCCCTGAAATTTATAACAACATGTTTAATGCTGGAAACGTGACAGCTCGAACTCGCTTCTCAGGAGCTGTGTGGACTTTGGCTACTAACCTGGTTGGGAGGAACTGTTTCTTCAGAAACTATACTGTGCCGGTAGGACATCTAATCTGTTTGGGATATTGGGATCAGGACTATGTAAAATGGGTCTCTCCTGGTCAAAGCCCAGAGCCCGCTGAATTTGAGGGAGCTCTGCTCCCCTATCTTAAAGGCACTCAAAATGAGTGGATTGCCCCAGAAAACATGTATTGGATTTGTGGTAATTTGGCCTATGAGAGGCTACCCCTAAACTGGGCAGGAACCTGTGTTTTAGGTTGGATTAAACCATCCTTCTTCCTGTTACCTATCAGGGCCCGACAGCTGCTAGGTGTCCCTGTATATGACCCCATAGGGATGCTGAGACGAAGGAGAGATGTGGAAACCGCTTTCTCTAATTTCCTTGGCGAGCCAGCCAGGATTGACTACAAAAAGGCATTTGACTCTCTGCCACATGATTGGATATTCAAGTGCCTAGAAATAACAGGAGTCAGTAGAAACATCAGAACATTTGTGCAAAGATCGATGGCACAATGGAAGACACAGTTGCAGATCAACGGTGAGAGACTGGGAGAGGTTAATATCAAGAGAGGAATATTTCAAGGAGATTCATTATCACCATTACTATTTGTTATTGCACTGTTTCCTCTGTCAACAATACTGAATAACTCAGGACGTGACTATCAAACATCAAAAACATCTACCAGACTATCCCATCTCCTTTACATGGATGATCTGAAGCTGTATGGAGAAACATCATCTGAAATAGAATCGCTGCTCAAACTGTCCACATATATAGCTAAGATATTGTTATGGAGTTTGGCTTGGACAAATGTGCCACACTTATGATCGAACAAGGAAAAATAGTGAAAACTGAAGGAGTCAAGATGCCCCACAAAAATAACATTAAGGGTCTGGATGAGGAAGATTACTACAAATATTGGGTATCCTTCAAGCTGACAACATCAAGCATACTGAAGTCAAGAAAAAGATTAGAGGTGAATACATCAAGAGAGTGAAGAAGATCTTAAAGTCCAAACTCAATGGAGGAAATACCATAAAGTCAATCAATACCTGGGCAATCCCAGTCATCAGGTACACAGCTGGAATAGTGGACTGGACTCAAGCAGAACTAAAAGCAATGGATAGGCAGACCAGAAAAATAATGACAATGAATCATGCCCTTCATCCACACAGTGACATTGACAGAGTTTATCTACCAAGGCAAATAGGTGGGCGTGGAATGCTACAAGTACATCAGATGGTTGAAGAAGAAAAAATGGCTTTGGAAGAATATCTGAAGAACAATGATGAAGATGCACTGAAATTAGTATATCAGGAAGGCTTACTGACTACTGGAGAGACCAAACTGGCCTACAAGAAAGACCAAATGAAGAAGAGAATAAAGGCATGGGAAGACAAAGCACTAAATGGCCAATATGTTAAAAAAAAGTAGCTGGGAAAGCAGATAATAACAAGACCTGGCAATGGCTAAGAGCAGGAAAATTGAAGAAAGAGATTGAGGGACTAATTCTGGCTGCACAAGACCAAGACTTAAAGACAAATGCATATAAAGTCAAAATTGAGAAGACAGAAACAGACAGTAAGTGCCGCCTATGCAAAGAAGCTGAAGAAACAGTGGACCACTTGGAAAGCTGTTGCAAGAAGATTGCACAGACTGACTACATGACTTCTATCATGTCCCCCTTCGTCCTTCTCTTCACTAAACTAGACATACCAAATTCCAGCAACTGTTCCTTATATGCTTTAGCCTCCAGTCCCCTAATCATCTTTGTTGCTCTTCTCTGTACTCTTTCTAGAGTCTCAGCATCATTTTTGCATTGCGGTGACCAAAAATGGATGCAGTATTCCAAGTGTGGCCTTACCAAGGCATTGTAAAGTGATATTAATACTTCACATGAAGTATTCTATCCCTCTGTTAATGCAGCCCAGCACTGTGCTGGCCTTTTTTGGCAGCTGCAGCGCAGTGCTGGCTCATATTTAGGTGATTGTCCACTAGGACTCCAAGGTCCCTCTCACAGTTACTGCTATTGAGCAAGGTACCCCCTATACTATACCTGTGTGTTTGGTTTTTCTTGCCTAAATATAGAACCTTACTTTTTTCACCATTGAATTTCATTTTGTTAGATAGCGCCCAGTCTTCAAGTCTGTCCAGATCCTCCTGTATCCTAAGCCTGTCTTCTGGAGTGTTGGCTATCCTTGCCAACTTGGTGTTGTCTGCAAATTTGGTGAGTTCCCCATCTATCCCCTTGTCCAAATTTTTGATATAGATGTTGAAGAGCACTGGACCCAGAACAGAGCCCTGGGACACCCCACTACACACTTCCCTCCATGTAGATGCGGTTCCATTGAGGACCATATGCCGATTACGGCCGGTCAGCCAACTACGGATCCATCTGGATGCTGTCTACCCCACATTTTTCTATCTTGTCATGTAGTAAGTTGTGATCTACTTTATCAAATTCCTTACTGAAGTCCAAATAAATTATGTCCATAGCATTCCTCTGATCCACTAATTTTGTCACTTGGTCAAAGAATGCAATAAGATTTGTCTGGCATGATCTATTTTTGACAAACCCATGTTCGCTTTTAGTAATGACTTTGTTTGCCTCTAGGTTTTCGGTGATTCATTGTTTGATTATCTTTTCTAGGATCTTCCCAGGTATTGATGTCACGCTGATAGGTGTGTAATTTCCTGGGTCCATTTTTTTCCTTTTTTGAAGATGGGAACTAAACTATATTTCCAGTCTTCTGATAGTTCCCCAGTGCTCCAGGATCTTTGAAAAATATAGTTCAGTGGTTCTAAGATCATATCTGCCAATTCCTTGGGAACCTTGGGGTGTAATCCATCTGGTCCTGGCAATTTGAACTTGTCTAGCTGGACAGGTGCTCACTTACTATTTTCTTGCCTATCTTAACTTGTGGTTTCTATTCTGTTTTTTATGGCAGTATTTTTGATAGGTTGGTCTGTTTTTTCCCTTTATGTAAAGACAGATGCAAAAAACAAGTTAAATAGTTCTGCTTTCTCCCTGTTGCTTGTCACCTTCTTGCCACTTTCACCCACTAATGGACCAATCCTTTCCTTCACTTTTTTCTTGTTTTTTACATGTTGAAATAAGCTTTTTTTGTTATCTTTGACTTTGGTTGCAAGCCTTAGTTCATTTTGAGCCTTGGCTTTCCTCACTTCATCTTTGCAGGCTCAGGCTATTTGCTGATATTCTGACTTAATTATGTGCCCTCTTTCCACTTTCTATACCTGTCCTTTTATCTTTCAATTTATCAGAGAGTTCTTTACGCAGCCATGCTGGTTTCTTTTGAGAGCTGTTATTTTTCCTCTTTGTTGGTATTGTGCTAGATTGGGCTTTTATTATCTTACTTTTCAAAATTTCCCAAGCCTCTTGAGTTGTTTTTTCCCCTTGAGGATTCTCATCCATGGGATCCTTCAAAAACCCTCTCTAAGTTTGTTGAAATTAGCTCTCTTGAAGTCCAAGACTGTAGTTTGACTGTGTTCTAATGCTTGTGCTTCCATAATGTTGAATTCCAATATTGCATGATCACTTCCTCCCAAGGTTCCTATGACTTCAACACCTTCTATCATTTCATCTATGTTAGTGAGAATTAAGTCCAATATTGCTGATCCCCTAGTTCTCTTCTCTACTTTTTGGGAAATAATGTTGTCTGCTAGATTTGTCAGAAATCTGTTTGATCTTCCACTTGATGCAGAGTTTGTCTCCCAGTTGACGCCAGGGTAGTTAAAGTCCCCCATTACTATTGTGATGTGCTTCCTACATACCTTAGTTAGCTGGCTAGCAAAAAGTTCATCTATTTCCTCTGTTTGGTTGGGTGGCCTGTAGTATACACCTATGGCAATGTCATTCCCCCCCCCCCTTTTACATTGAGCCAAATTCATTCAAGACAGTTTTCATCATAGTTGTGCTATATTTCTGTGGAAATGTAGTTATTTCTTACAGAGAGAGCAACTCCACCTCCTCTTTTATTTGGTCTGTTTCTTTTAAATAATTTAAATCACTCTAGCTCTGTTTTCCATTCGCAGATTTCATCCCACCATGTTTCCATAATGGCAACAATATCATATCTGCCCTCATTAACCTGAATTTCTAATTCACACTGTTTGCTGTTCATCTTCTATTCCTTTAAAAATCAGACATTGCATATCAATCGGTTATAAAAATAGGGAAATGGTTGGGCAGAGGAAATTAGAACCATTTCAATCATTACTTTCAACCAAAGTCAGTATTCCAGTCATGAATTTAGGACTGAACACTGAGAGGAAAATAATGTGGACTTCTTTCAGGTTTCATTTGCCTCATGTTTCTACTCTCAGAATATAAGGAAAAAGAGAGAGGTTGTGTTAATCAAAAGGATTCAAAACATTTGTCAGATCCTGCAATATAAGAGTAAGTAAAACAAGAAGGAAAAAAGAAGAGTGTTAGAACTGCAAATGGAGGGAATGAAACTCCATCGAATGACTTACAGCTGAATCTGACTAAAAGGTGCCATGTCAAAAGGGAATGTTGCGGGTGTTATTTCTGATGCAGTGGTGACTATACCAATGAGAAGATCTCCTGGTCTGTAATAGCTGCATGGCTTTTCTCCATCCTGGTAGTCCAAAGTCAGTGGGCATTTCATTCTCAGCTTCCCAGAGAGTGGCTGGGACACCAGCAGCATCAGAAGCAGAAGGAGAAGGAGAAGCAGGAGGTCCATAATTTACGAGGCTGAATCAATTTCCTTCCCGTTTCTAAAGAAGAATTAAAAGAATTGGAAGCATTCTCACAGGATGGAATATCTAATAGCTTTCCTGATTCAAACAGAGATAAACCAAGATTCACCTGGAAGTGAAAGTACATTCAAGAGCACAGCTCCTGCCTGTCCCATATCTTGTGCCTCAAAGAGCATAACCTGTAGTTTTTATCCTTTTCTGAGGCAAGATCCCTTCCATGTTGCTTCAGTCTGATGTTTACATCAAGGGCAGTCACTGGAGACGTAGGAGAAGAGGTCTCAGAGACAGGGATGGTGATGATTGCAGTCAGAAGGAGCTTCTGCTCTTGGGACCTGAACTTCTTCCATGTAAGGAGGGGTAGCTGGAGAAAAGCCCATTAGAGAAAAGTCACAGATAGACCCGTTGGGACAGTGTTCTCTAGTGGTCTTAGTCCTTCCTGTTAGGACATGTCCAGAAAGTCATGCTGGATGGAGATAGTTCAACAGCCAGGAAAGTGACTTCTGCTGTCCTTCAATGGGGCTTCTTGCCTCCAGAGGCTGCTAGGGAAGGTCACCCAGAGTAATGGAGTTTGGTGCCATTCTAGGTGGATGACCCTTAACTCTAGTGCTGCCTGTGCTTTATCTCCATGGAAGCACTCAGTATCCTTGACCCCAGCCTAATGTTAAGAGTTTGGGATTTTCTTTTCAACGAGATCTCCATGTATTAATCCTAATTTGGAGCTGATTTTATAATTCCTTGTAACTGAAGTGAAATTTCATTTGCCATCTGTTCTAGAAACATCATTTTTTGCATGAGAGCTGGCTAAGAGGCAGGAAAGGGACAGCCTGGGATAGCACCATTGGCACAGAGAGAGAAAATTATAGAGTGGGTAGAAGTTTTACTTTCCTTGACACTTTCTGTGTTGTCTTTCCATACTGATACAATGAGAACCATTACATTTTGACATTTCTTGGTTTAAATAAAACAATTGTGCTGTTATGTCTGCAGTTGACATCGTCGCAGAGCCTGCAGTACGGTGCTATCCCAGGCTGTCACTTTCCTACCACTTAGCCAGCTCTCATGCAAAAAGTGATGTTTCTAGAACAGATGGCAAATGAAATTTCACTTCAATTCTTTCTTGTTAAATACTTTAGAGAGATATAACACCAAAAAAAAAAGAAAGAAAGGAATACTGCATAGTCGTGGTTCTGAAAGGAAATAATTCTAACATGCAGTGTTGGGATTAAAATGAACAGAAAGAAGGGGGAAACAGAGAACTAATAAAAGACCAATCTACTAAATATCCTTTGATTCCAATGTTGAATTCATTCTCTTTAAAATTGTTGCCAAATCGAGAGAATATGGAAACATATTGCTTCACCTTCTCATTTTTACAGGATAAAAAACTTTACAGATAACACACTCAGTTCCTGTTGTTGAATTTATTTATGAATTAATTTTCCTTAAGATGTTTTTTCAAATTTGTTTATCAAGTTTATATGGCTATTTCACACAAAGTGACTCTTGGTGGGATACAATTAAACCAATAATAAAAATTAAAACATTGAGGTATAAATGCTAAGAAAGCAAGAGACGAGTACATCAAGATGCTACCTACCATGAAACCAGTACAAGGGGCCCTGTTACCAGGGAATCCCCAGGACCGTTGAAAGAATCACATTTCAAGGAATTTCTAGAAGGCCTAATAGTTAGGAGACATTCTCAATTTCAGGATAGTCAATGTTTTTTTTTTTTGTGAAGGGGCTGTATAACCTGTCCAGAAATAGTCAGTGTTGCAACCCTTCTCAAGTGGTTCTCCATGGATCTAACCATCTTAGATAACTTTTATCCTCTGTCCAGTATTTTTGGAGCAGTGTATTGACAGCATGGTTGGTTGGTCAATCAGCAGTAACTGAGTTTAAAGGTTTTTGGAATAAACATATGTCCATAATCTGAATTTCTTTTTTAAAAAATGAAATAAAATATTAAATAAATAAGAAAACAAAAAACTCAAAGGGCAGACTGGATGCAGCATTAGGTCTTTTTCTGCCATCAGTTTTCTGTTTCTAACTTTTTATCCCATACTCATAGGTTTGCTCTTGAAAACCACCTGGAAGTTATAAAATGGTCCAGAATGCAAAGGCATGCACAGTGTTGAGTTTCCGTGTGTTCTGTTCAGGCTCCACAAAATCCCAGTTTCTTTCCAGGTGCAATTAAATTCACCTTTCAAACCCTCCATGAGACAGAATCAGGGTATCTGCAGGGTTTCCTCTCCTTGAGGGTATTTGCTTGTCCCACCATGCAAACAATCTATCCCCTAAAAGATTCCCACTTTATGGATCTTCTTTTAATTTTATATTTTTGTTGTTGTTGTTCTTTTTATAGTTGTGCGTATTGGGGATTTTTTTGTTGTTGTAGTTTTAGTATATTCCATTTACTGAGACTTTTCTGTCTCTCTATATCACATCTTATCCAAAGTTTTTTTTTAAATTTGAAATATTACTTTCTTTTCTCAGATACCACAAAATGCACCAAGTGCCCAGATGATCAATATCCAACTGAGAACCAAGTCCAGTGTATCCCCAAAAGAATCACCTTCCTCTCCTATGAAGAACATCTCAGCATCATCCTCATCTCCTTTGCTCTACTCTTGTTCCTAATCACGGCTTTGTTTTAATCATATTCATTAAATACCTTGAAACTCCTATTGTCAAAGCCAACAACCGGGACCTTTCCTTCGTCCTCTTGGTCTCCCTTCTGCTTTGCTTCTTATCCTCCTTGTTCTTCATTGGCCGACCAAGGAAAGTCACCTGCCTTCTCCAACAAACCATGTTCAGCATTGTCTTCTCAGTAGCCGTGTCGTCTGTGTTAGCTAAAACAATCACAGTAGTTCTGGCATCCCTAGCCTCAAAACCAGGCAATAAAGTGAAAAGATGGTTGGGGAAGAACTTGGCCAACTCCATCATCATTTCTTGTTCTGCTGTCCAAATTCTCACCTGTGCCATGTGGTTGGGAGTTTCTCCCCCATTTCCTGACTCTGATCTGCACTCCCAGCCTGAAGAAATTATCCTTCAATGCAATGAAGGCTCAGCCACCATGTTTTATGTTGTTCTTGGCTACATGGGCTTCCTTGCTGCCATTTGTTTCACTGTGGCTTTCCTGGCCAGGAACCTGCCTGGAGCTTTCAATGAAGCCAAGCTGGTCACCTTCAGCATGCTGGTCTTCTGCAGTGTCTGGATTTCCTTCCTCCCCACCTACCTGAGCACTAAAGGAAAATACATGGTGGCCGTGCAGGTATTCCCCATCTTGGCCTCTGGTGCTCGACTATTGAGCTGTATCTTCTTTCCCAAGTGCTACATTATCATCCTGAGACCAGATCTAAACACTAAGGAACATCTAATGGCAAAAGCAGGGGAATGATTGTGAAATTGTTTCTTAGGCTGGTAACTTCTAACTATCCATTATTATTGGTTATATATTTTTCCTTTGGATTTACTTGACAACTTATGTTTATTAAAACTGAAGGAAATAAATATGTGAAGTTTGTTAGTTAAATTAAAATTCAGGATAATCATCAAATACATTAATAAATAAATAAGTAAACAAACAAATAAATATTATGTTTTTAAACTATTGGTTTTCTCCTTTTCTCCTTTTCCTTAGCACACATGTCAACCAATATTTGACTTAAGCAACTCTTTTTTTATATAAAAAAATTTATTGGTTTTTTTAACTTTTACAATAGAATGCTCAAGACACACCATGGTGGTTGAGTGATCAATCATCCAGAAACAAAATCATATAATACCTCAAGTAAATACATTAAATCTTCCCTCTCTATTCCCCTCAAATAATATAACCTATTTAACATAATCTGTTTCTACATTACATTTCTATGTCCTAATCCTGTTTTTGAACTTTATTAATGTACAGTTACCATAGTCCAATTTAATCTTAGATAAACATATTATCACTTTGGGTATCCCTATTTTAACTGTTGCAATGTTATAATCATTTTATTTCAAAAAAGTTCACTTAGTCTTGATGTATTACATAATATAATTATATAATTGTATAATTGAGAGTTTCCTGGATGTCCATTGCTCCAACAGTCAGAATATAAATAGAAGATTATTGCTAATATATATATATATATATATATATATATATATATATATATATATATATATATATATATATATATATATATATATATATATATATATATATATATATATATATATATATATATATATATATATATATATATATATATATATATATATATATATATATATATATATATATATATATATATATATATATATATATATATATATATATATATATATATATATATATATATATATATATATATATATATATATATTCGGGTTTTCTCCCACGTAAAATTGGAAGTGTCTTGGCGACGTTTCGACGAAGTCCCATTCGTCATCTTCAGGCTGGTGCTTTCAGCTTCGTGCTTTGAGCAGCAATGTGTGGTCTTAGCTGTTTATTCCTTTTAACTGCCAGTGGGGGTATGAACTGATTGGGTGGGAGCTTGGCTGTGTTCTGATTGGGTGGAGGTGTGTTCTGAATGGTTAGGGGCTTGGCTGTGCTCTGATTGGCTGGGGGAGTGTTCTGTTTGGTTGTGCTCAGGTTAGTCTGAGTTGCAGAGGGGTTTAAGATTTTGGGCTGCCTTGCTATTTTCTGGCTTCGCGTTCGTGGTCGTGTCTCCTCTTCATGGAGGGTGTCAGTTTGCTTCATGTATGGATTGGAGGGGTTTAAAGTGGCTAATGATGCAGCTGTGGTCTGGCTTCTGGTTTGTGGTCGTGCCTCGTCATCAGTGTGGCTTTGGGTTTGTTTTTTGCGTGGATGTGTGGTGGTGACCTCCTGTGTGGTTTTTGTGAGTGTGGGTCTGGTATCAGACAGAATCAGTAAGATCCTCCATAAACACAACATCAAAACAGCATTCTGCACAAACAGAAAAATATCCACCATCCTTAGAAACCCCAAAGATAAAATTGAATTAGAAAATCAAGGAGTATACGAAATCCCATGCACCACTTGTCCCACCACATACATCGGACAAACCAACAGAAGAATAAGTGCACGCATTGAAGAACATAAGAACTCAGTCAAAAAAGAGGAACCAACATCTTCCCTGGTCCAACACCTTAAAGCAGTGGTTCTCAACCTTTCTAATGCCGCAACCCCATAATACAGTTCCCCATGTTGTGGTGACCCCCAACCACTTATACATCACCAGGTGTCAGGGGCGTGGCCAAAGAAAAGGGGGAAAAATGGCGGACAGCCTTGCTTGGCGACCCCCGTGAAATGGTCATTCGACCCCAAATGGGGTCCCGACCCACAGGTTGAGAACCACTGCCTTAAAGCCACAGGACATGAAATTGACTTTAAAAACACCAGAACCATTGCCAAAAGTGAACATTTTAATAACAGAATAATCAGAGAAGCCATCGAGATAGAAAAACGCCCACACAGCATGAACAAGCGAGATGATACCTCCCGCCTACCAGCCATTTGGAAACCCGCCCTTATTGACAAACGACTCCCTAACACAAAAAATGATACCAGACCCACACTCACAAAAACCACACAGGAGGTCACCACCACACATCCACGCAAAAAACAAACCCAAAGCCACACTGATGACGAGGCATGACCACAAACCAGAAGCCAGACCACAGCTGCATCATTAGCCACTTTAAACCCCTCCAATCCATACATGAAGCAAACTGACACCCTCCATGAAGAGGAGACACGACCACGAACGCGAAGCCAGAAAATAGCAAGGCAGCCCAAAATCTTAAACCCCTCTGAAACTCAGACTAACCTGAGCACAACCAAACAGAACACTCCCCCAGCCAATCAGAGCACAGCCAAGCCCCTAACCATTCAGAACACACCTCCACCCAATCAGAACACAGCCAAGCTCCCAAGCAATCAGTTCATACCCCCACTGGCAGTTAAAAGGAATAAACAGCTAAGACCACACATTGCTGCTCAAAGCACGAAGCTGAAAGCACCAGCCTGAAGATGACGAATGGGACTTCGTCGAAACGTCGCCAAGACACTTCCAATTTTACGTGGGAGAAAACCCGAACAACCAAAGACCTATATATATATATATATATATATATATATATATATATATATATGTATGTATGTATGTATGTATGTATGTATGTATGTATGTATGTATGTATATATATATATATATATATATATATATATATATATATATATATATATATATATATATATATATATATATATATATATATATATATATATATATATATAAAAATCCAGATATATTCCAATTCTTAATGTCATAAATCATTGATTTTATCACAAATCTCTCTTATTTCTTCAGATAGCATTTAAATCTCATCCAAATAGTTATCATGTCTAAAAAAAGAACACACCTATCATTATACAAAACATCATCTTACTAACTTAACACACTCAATTAATTGTTAAATCAATCTGAGTTTCTAAAAACCTCTTTCATATTCTTATTTTCATTTCATGACAAAATAATTTTCATACAAATAAACATATTATTCCAAAAGATACATTTTTACTCTGTTTACCATATATATTCTAATAATCACAGATTTTCAACTCTAAATCTTAATCCTTAAATCAATCTATATTTCTCAAAACCTTTTTAATCCATTATATATAATTTTAAATTTCTCTTTTTTAGTCTTATTCTGGCCTTCTTTTTATGCCAAGCAGGTTTCCATAACAAGGCCTCTGTTTCAGCAAATAGATCTCCCATTATTGCTTGTAATGTCATTTGGGTCAGTAAAAACCTCCAATCCTCTGTTTTTGATGCCTAGCTCCTGTCTTCTGAATAAAACACTTGATCATATCCAATTTTATAGTTAGTAGTTGATTATCAAAGTTGTCATAATTCTCCAACAGTTGTAATTTCAAGTCCATTTCTGTTAGTTTTGCAATTGTAGACGGTTTAGTTACAATCATTTTTTGGTCATTCAAAGTCTCAATAGGTTGTATGTAGAATGAGATAGATTGTTGTTGTTGTTGTTAATTGCGAAGTCATGTCCGACCCATCGCGACCCCATGGACAACGTTCCTCCAGGTCTTCCTGTCCTCATGAGATAGATACTGTAAATTAATTCCTCTTCTATTGCTTTTTGGTCTATAGAATAATCAAATAGAGTCTGAAGGTTGGTTTGTAAGTTCACAGTAGAATTTCTGTTTATTATTTCTGTAGTACTCTCTCTTATTTGGAAACATATTTCCTCAGTAGCTTCATAGATTTTATCTAGTATGAGTTTACAGTTGAATTGTAAATAAGATGTCTACATTTCAATAGTAACTAAGACCAATCCTGTTATCTTTTAGTGGAGGCTGTGTTCCAAAACATTTAGTCAGTGTCCACTCCCACAAATAACAGCTGTGAATTCTTTTTCTTTTCCAAAACCAATCTCATCATTAGACCAAACAAACCAAAAGATAGTTGAATTTTAACTTTCTCCAAATGGTGTCCTCAGTAAACTATGAAAGTCTCTTCCAGACACCAAAAATGACGTTGTCAAAGTCAAAGAGCTGTGAAATCTCTTTTCGGGCTTCTCATGGAGTTGTTGTTTTTTCTTCAAATAATAAAGATTTATCTCCTTTAAAAAATAAGTCAAGACATAGGAAAACACTATTCTCCAGCTTAGAAGATATAATAATAAAGTTCTATGATAAGGATTTTTCCAGGGCCTCAAAGTAACCAAAAATAAAAATAGTCAATAAAAAGTTAACTTTTTTCCCCTTTGTTATGAAAAGCTCTTTTTCCCAGATAGACAGCTCTTTGAAAGCAGGGAAATAATTCCAAAAGCAACTCTTCAAGACAAGAGATATATGAGTCATTTCCTGGGCTTTATAGCGGTGTAAGCTTGGCAGGTATCTTCAGATTTAATTAGTGAGGTCTGAATCTCATCTCTTTCATGGTTCTTTATGAATTGGTATTTCCATTCCCCCAAGTTATGCATTCTACTGGGGAGAAGAGAGTAAATGAAGAGGACATGATGTTGCAATTGTCTCACCAGTTTTGGTGATCCTTCTCTTTCTCTTGAGGTTCTCTTTCTCAGCAATCTTCCTTCATTTCAGCTCCAGATCAAGTTCTTCATGGTTTCCTCTCTCACAGCCTCCAATTCCAGCTTCTCTGGGCTTAGGTGCTGAACAGACTTTCTGACTTCTGGTGAGGAATTTCCAGTAGAAGACATTTATTTATATCCTGTAACTTCCTGACAGGTTTGGCATATCAGTATTCAAGTCAATTGGACTGAAGAGGATTGAATATAATATCCATCCTGGTCTGGTTTGGGGAGTCAGTAGCTTAACCAAGCTGAGGCAGGTACAAGAAGGCCATAGGTCAACTCCCCGATTGAAATGAAAATCAACTTTACTAAAGGTGTCGAAAGAAAATACTGCAAGGTTGGAATAGAATAGAATAGAATAGAATAGAATAGAATAGAATAGAATAGAATAGAATAGAATAGAATAGAATAGAATAGAATAGAGCTGGAAGGGACCTTGGAGGTCTTCTAGTCCAGCCCCATGCTCAACCAGGAGAGCATCATCTCAGACAGGTGATTGTCCAGTCTCTTCTTAAAATTTTCCAGTGATGGAGCGCCCATGATTTCTGGGATTAAGCTGTTCCACTGATTGATTGTCCTCACTGTCAGGAAGTTTCTCCTTAATTCCAGGTTGCTTCTCTCTTTGATCAGTTTCCAACCATTGTTTCTCATCCTTCCCTCTGGTGCTTTGGTGACCAACCTGCCCCCCTCTGCCTTGTGGCAGCCCCTCAGATACTGGAACACTTCTATCATGTCTCCCCTATTTCTTCTTTTCTTTAGTCTAGCCAAACCTAAGTCCTATAGCTGTTTTTTGTGTTTTGTCTCCAGGCCTTTGATCATCTTAGTTGCTCTTCTCTGACATTTTCCCAAATCCTAAACATCTGGTTTGTGATGTGGTGACCAAAATTGGCTGCAGTATTCCAGGTGTGGCCTTACTAGGGTTTTATAATGAGGTACTAATACTTTGCGTGATCTGGATTCTATGCCTCTGTTTCTAGAACCCAGGATTGTATTAGCTTTTTTGGTTGATGCTGCACACTGCTGGCTCATAGTCAAGTGATCGTCCATCAGGACTCCAAGGTCCCTCTCACAGTCACTGTTTTTGAGCCAGGTCTCGCCTAATCTGTATTTGTGCCTTTGGTTTTTCCTGCCTAAAGGTAAGACTTTGCTTTTCTCCAGATTTAAACTCATTTTGTTGGATAGGGCCCATTGCTGAAGTCTGTCAAAATCTTTTTGGATCCTGAATTTGTCTTCTGGGGTGTTGGCTACTCCTGTCAGTTTGGTGTCATCTGCAAATTTGATGAGTTCCCCTTCAATTCCCTTGTCTGTGAAGATATTGAAGAGTACTGTGAAGATATTGAAGATGGAACCTAGTGGTACCCCACTGCTTGCTTCTCTACATGTGGATGTAGCGCCATTGAGGACTACTCATTGAGTACGGTTTGCCAGCCAGCTACAGATCCATCTGGTGATGATGTTGTCTATTCCACCTTTTCCTAGCTTACCAAGGAGTAGATAGTGGTCTATTTTTTCAGATGCTTTGCTGAAATCTAAATATACTACATCCACAGGATTTTGTTGGTCTACTAGTTTAGTCACTTTATCGAAGAATGAGATAAGATTGGTTTGGCATGATCTGTGCTGGCTACTAGTTATGACTTTGTTTGCTTCTAGTTGTTTGCAGATCTGTTTTTTGATTATCTTTTTTAGGATCTTCCCAGGTATTGATGTTAAACTGATTGGTCTATAGTTTGCTGGGTCCATTTTTCTCCTTTCTTAAAGATGGGGACCACATCAGTCATGAGTAGACTCATAAGAGAACACAGTTAAAAAGGATAAAAAAAGCACCAAACCCTAAAACAACTCTAGCTATAGCGAAACAACTCACTTTCCATTTTTCCCAGCTTCATCCCCTCATTTAGGATTCCAAAGTCTCTCAAAAGACCCCCAAAGTCTTTCCACCTTGTTTTCCATTATTGGCTTTCTAGCAAGTTAGACTCTTATGGACCCCATAAGGCTGGCTTGATCTTTAAAGGAGTTAAAAGGAAAAATTCCCCACAGAAGTTATTTTAGAAGCAACTCATCTTTAAATTCTTTCCACACTCTGTGCATTTATAAGGTTTATCTCCTGGGTGAATTTTTTTACAACTAAGGGAACAGCTCAGTCTGAAGCTCTTTCCACACACCAGATATTGGCAGCTTCTCCTCCATGTGGACCCTTCTATGAAGAATAAGTTGCCTGTGATAAGTGAAATTTTCTCATTATCCATTCATTGATACGAGTTTTCTCCTTGTGTGCATTGCTCCCCCTGGCCATGGACACTATGAACTGGTCAGTCACCTGAGCCCACCTGCGGTAAAGAAAAATAGGAGGAAATTATATGTAGGTAATAAATTATGTAAACATGAATATTCATAATTAACAAGCCTCAAGGTACTTCCCCACCCATCTACTCTTACTATCTTTAAGAATGCGTTATTGTCTTAAGTAAACACATCAGTGGCATTGTTGTAGCAGTTTTTGTAAGGACCAATGTAAATACCTGCCTCAGTTCCAAGAAAGCAGAACTCTTGAAAATTGCATTGTCTCAACAGGAACTTTTATTGGAAGGTATTGATAGCAGGATAGTAAGGCAGGATCTGAGGATTTCCCACACAAAACATTACATTAAAAGAAACCTTTCAAACCCCACCCCAATTGTCCATCCGGCTTGAGAAGGGATTGGACTAGGAGATCTCCAGGGTCCCTTCCATCTCTATTATTCCATGTTCTATTCCTTGCTGCAGAGAAGTTGTTGCCTCTGTGAGGCTAAGAAATGATTATGGATTCCCCAGTCTATCTGATTTTGAGATATTAATTTCTATTTTTGGTCCTAGTAGAGAGGAATAACTTAAGCTAAGTGTAATTTAGTAACTAAGATATTTATTTTAATGATTTGTTTAAATATGTTTTCTGCTTGATTAAATAAAAAAAATGCCAATTTCTTGAGTTAAACCATTAACTGCTAGGAGTGCTTATGTAAGGAGAAATCTGGAGTATATAATAATAGTAATAATAATGTTAATGTATTTTTATTTTAAATATTTGACTGTCCACGTTACAGTTGTAACTGATTGTATTTGAATCTATTTCTATCCTGAAACTATATGGAAGAAAACTGAACTCTTTGTCCCTTGTGAATTTTCAGTCAAACCATTCCAAATATTCTATAGTTAATATTTGAATGTTTTTCATCTCCATTTCACTTTGTCATGGATTCTTTTACATAAAGCTTTCTCCTTTCTAGGACATCTTACTTCTCCTATTAAATCAGGAAGGCTAGGAAGAATCCCAGGTTCTCTCCCTTCCTGTTGCTGCTCCATCCTTGTTGTTTTTGCCTTAGCTTGGGCCCTCGTAGTTACTCCCACTATTTTAGTCATCTTCTTGAGGCCTTTTCTCTGAGTCCAATTTTCTTTAAGTGTAACTTACTAAGTGTAAAATATATTCCAATTACTAGGCTACATAGCAAGTTACATATAACTTCTACCGCTATTACCTGTTCCCTTCCCTGTGACTGTAATTTGACTTTGACCAATGCAACCATTTCAGTCCACCCAAAGACATTTGTGAAAGATGTGAAGCTGCTTTGTTTACTAAATGAGGCTGCACCAATGTTCCCAGTATCTACTAAGCCTCTCAAAATGGCCCCATTAACTTTTTTTAAGATCATATTGTTTTTCCAAGAGACCCTTGCATTACTGTAGCCATTCCCCTTTTTTCTCTGGCTTCTACAGTCTTTGGACCAACGGCCACTTTTCCCACAGTTCCATTTTTCCTTTCTCCTTCTTATGACTTTCCCCTAGGTCTGAATTCATACATACTTTTCCCATGGGATGGTTGCAGTGTCGATTCTCAAGCTTCATCCAATGATTCTGGATGCCTTTCCTTTAGTGCCAGCAAAACCATTCTGAGTTCAGCTCTATGGCGCCATTTTCTCTGGAGGCTGAAATGGTAGATTTCCTTTTTTTCTTGCCTCCCAGATCAATTTTGCCATTTGCTTGCCCAGTTCTCTGTAATATGTAAGGACCCTGTCAATTAGCCTGGAGTTTGCCATTCCTTTTTTTCTCTTTTACAGTTTTTGGACAAACGGCCACTTTTCCCACAGTTGCAACAACTGTGGGTCCCTCTGACCCCCCATTGTCTTCCTTTAGTTTGGGCAGGAGCTAAAGTCTTCTTTATTCCTTTGAATTTTCTAGCTTCTTAAAGTTCCTACTTTCTGGAACAGTTCTTCTTATTCTCCACTCTGTCTCTCTGCATCTTCCCTTCCAAACATCCTCTGACATTTTTCCTGCCATGTAGTTCTCAGGCTACTCAATTGACCTGATTCTGGGTTGTGTTCTTGCACTCAAAACCTCACTTTGGTAGGGAGTATCTGCAGAATACAGATCTGGAGTATCTGTTCCAAAATTACCTCCTCTGCCCCTTTTTCTTTGCTTCTTTCCTCTGGCCTCAACCATTTCCAGTCTAGGTCTTCCAGTCTTGCCCACCATTCATGAATCCCTTTGTGTCTGTCTTAGGTGTGGCTCCTAAAAGTCTGCCTATAGGAAGGCATCATACCTATATAGGATTATCTCATTGACATGACAGTACTCCACTCCTTCTCTTGCTGGAAGAACTACTATAAGCTCTCAAGGCCTTTCCCATTAAACATGCCAAATCTGGCATCCCGTTCACTCTCAGGCCATTTACAAGAGTTAGGAACTCTTTTGTACATGGTAAAATGAGCTTCTGTGTCTTCTATGCTGAGTGGGAAACTCCAGGCTCAGGAAACTGACTCAAGAAAGGGAGAAACCCCCTGAGAAAATTGTCTTCCCAATCCTCTCACTCTTCCATCTCATACCCTCCATTCCTCAGGACCATTCTGACAGGAGGTACTTCATGCTCAACCAGAGCTGCCTTCAGATGTATTTATTATTTTACTGGATTTGATACACTGCCCAGAGCCACTTTCTGTGAGAGGTCTGGGCATATAAATTTGATTAACCAATCAATCACAGAAGACACATCAACATCAACAATAGTAACAGGCCTAGCCTAATCTTGAAGTAATTGGGGCCACCTTGATCTCCAGGGAGGCTTTTCCACAAGGCAGGGGATGCCTGATTTCTGGGTCCAATAAGGTGATATGGTTTCATAGAGGGGATGCCAAGAATCTCCCTGTGCTAGCCCTGCCCTGGGCCATATTGGATGCCAAAAAGTTATTGAATTAATGCACTCCATTTTCTGACTGATTCCTTACGTGCATCTAACCGAGGACTATTAAGTATCAAATAAACTGGACAAGTTTGATGGTGGATTTTACGAGGTTTACTTGCCTAGATCAGCTCAAAAGTTATCGTAGAGTACATCTAAAAATGTTATGCTATCCTAATTATATTTATCTATTCATTTATCTTTAAAGATGTAAATATTTTGCTTTATTTTCTCTCTGTGTCTTTTGTTCCTGGTCCCTGACCCTAATCATCTTCTGGTTTCTTCTATAATTTAGTTTCAACTTTACAAACAAAGAATATCTTTTTTACTGAATAAAGGAAAAAAGCTACTTTTTTCAAAATTGAAATGCCCCAGTAGCAGAACCTGAAGACAAACTTTTAATGATTATATTGAATAAAAAAATAAATTTCAGGGATTTTGTTCTGGTTTGGTACATGATAAGAAGAAGTAGTCAATGAAGCAGCGCAGCCACCCATCTCTTAACAAAGGTAGCCAAAATCCACCACAAATCAGGATCGACTGTATCCATACTGAGGATTGACATTTCAGATTCATCCCAAAAGTCTCTCTTGAGACTGGAATGCATCAAGAGATTTTCTAAGGGATGTTTGGGAAAAAGTTCTCCCATCTCACTCCTTGTCTTATCTTCAGAGTTTCACCCCATCTGTGACTCCTCCTAATTGGCACCTGCTTGTTCACTCACTGAGAGTTCAGACAGACGATGTCTCTCTTTGTGGCCATTATCCAAATCATAGTGATTTATTTCTTCTCTTGGTGCTAAATCTCAAAAGACATTTTGGATTGCTTTCAGGCATCACACAAGAACAGCCATAACATGCTTCCACTTTGATATCATATCAAAGCTTTGTTGGCTAATCTCTTTGCACTGAACAAATCTTGGGGGCATAAATGGCCCTGGAGAAAGAGAGAACCTTGAAGGATTTTAAGACAGGTTGGAGCTGCAGATGTGAAGGCTTGTCTGGACTCTGTCTGGATTAGTAAACCTCTGAGCTTCCGTCTTGGAAGAGGGCTTTGGTTTCTTCCACCTCTTTATATTGCTGTGTCTTCAAAGCAAGGCTGGAGACCCCATCAGGAACACAAGTCTTGTTGCTCCTTCTGCTGCTTCTGCTGCCCCAGGAAGTTCTGGCAAGTCTCAGAGCCAAATGCCTCCTGACTCTGAAGAGGGACGAGGTGCACCCACAGAACTATTACAAGCCAGGAGAATTTCTCATTGGTGGCCTTGTCTCTGCTACGAGGATGCTGCTTCTACCGTTAAGCTTCAACAAATCTCCTTTGTCTCAAATTTCTCTGTACGTCAAATTTCATGCATAGAACTAGAGCCTCTCCATTCCACCCTAAGATCTAAAGGTTCAGTCGCCTCTCTTACAATGAACGATCTCTTTGATCTGCTAGTTTTTCCTCTCTTTCTGTCTCATTTCATCCTTGGTTCATCCTTTTCAGCTGATGAATCTGATCTGAAATTCCCAAATAAATAATCAGTAGAGATCTTCCATTTTTCTTGACTTTGAAGAAGCAGCATCTGCTTTTCTTGACATCCTCTTAGCAGAGATAGAATGTGGATGGACGAGAGATGGTCCATTTATTAACAATCATAGTTGTTCATTTTATGTGTTGTTTTGGTGTCTCTGTCTGTAGGTGTCCTTTAATGATTGTACATTTCATGTGGAATAATAGGTCACACTTCCAATATGACAAAGGTACAGAAAGAAATTGAAAGTCAGTCTGAAATCTTAATACAACAGCAAGAATAAGGACAAGATGAAGAATAAGCCAAAACTGAATTTGAAATTGAATTAGGTACAAATGAGAACATGAAATAACAAACATGTATAAAGTTTTAAGGATTTGAAACAGAAGATGAACAGGTTAAATGTGCATGACTGAATGCACTATTCATTTTTTATATTAAATACTGTAGAGACGGAGATAATTTGGGTGATTGGCATTTGGTTTACATTTTGTCATAGGATAAGAAAATATTTTTTTAAATAATATAATATATCCTTGGTATAGAAAATCAGAGAAATTATTAAAAATGTGTAAGCATCTTTCAGACCAAAGCAGGAATTGTGAAAAACATGGGGAGACATTTTATCTTGGAGGATGGATTTGTGAGAAAGCTCAGACATTTTAGACACAAATTGACACAATAAGGCAAAGAATTTGAAAGGCTAAAAACCACGAAGGAACCAGAATTCTTTTTTATTGGGACGTCTGAGCAAAGAATTAGGTAACATTCATAGTGTTTATATATGGTAACTGTGGCAAGATTATTGTATCCTCAATGATGGAAGAATCATGGAATTCTCACAGTGGAGGACTAGAATGTGAAAAATGTAGAATTTGCAGAAATGAAAAATTATCTGTTGAAAAGAGGGTGGGAAATCAGGTTTTATTCTTTTTCTTTTTTTAATTTCTTGGACCTTTCCTTCCTTCCTTCCTTCCTTCCTTCCTTCCTTCCTTCCTTCCTTCCTTCCTTCCTTCCTTCCTTCCTTCCTTCCTTCCTTCCTTCCTTCCTTCCTTCTCTTTCTTTCTTTCTTTCTTTCTTTTTTTCTTTCTTTCTTTCAATATTTCATTTTCTTAAACAATTCTTAATAAATATAAATTTAAAAAAGAATTAGAGAAAGCTAACAATAACTAGATTAAGTCAGACAAAACATGCATTCAGTATCCAAAAATAAAAGAAAAATGGAAAGAATCCCAGAGTTCCCTTCAGATAGGTGAGGGGCTTTTTGTGTTTGTTTGTTTTTTGAGATTTGAAAATTCCTCCAAATCTCTTAGCCTTAGGTGGATTAGAAACATAATTGTTGAAAGGACAGTTAAATAACATGCCGCTTCCATGGGTTATGTCCCCTAATATATTCATACTTTCAGGAAACCATTATCAGAGTACTGGAAAATGCTCTCCTTCCTTTTTGCAATCCAAGCGATCAACAAGAATCCCTACATTTTGTTCAATGTCACCCTGGGATACAACATCTATGACGATTATTTCAGAATGCAAATGACCTCAGAGGCTTTGCTGGACCTGCTTTCGGAGGGGGAGGCCAATGTTCCCAATTACAGCTGTGGAAGGCAGAGGAACACAGTGGTTGCTCTCGAAGGGGCTGATACTGACATCTCCTTCCTGATTTCAACCATGTTGGGAACCTACAAAATCCCACAGGTGGGTCTTTGTTGGGAAGACCATTTTTGGGCATGTAACTTACAGCCAGACATCTTCTGTTGTAAATGAAGAGCAAAGCTCTATTGTGGGAGTTGCATGAAGAAGGGATGAAGGTTCTATCAAATGGACTAGAAGGATCTGAGCAGACAATCCTCTCCCTGGCACACTCGTCATGCAGACTGTGCATCTCTGCTGGCTCTTTGCAACAGCCAAAGGCTGCACGGAAGAGAGAAGAGAAACAATGTAAGGCAGAATGACCAGAGACCCCCTATAAAAGGTTCTTCCTTGCATGGAGTGGAACAATTCCTCCATTAGAGCCAGATTTTGTTTTTATGATCTCCCAAAAAATAAAGCTAAGGGTTTTTTTTTCCTTTTCAGATCAATCACGGTTTTGATTCCCAGGTCCTGAGTGATGAAAATCCTTTCTTCTACCCAATGCTCCCTGCTGAAGGAGTCCAGTACCCAGGGATGGTGAAGCTGGTCCTCCATTTCAGGTGGACCTTGGTGGGTCTCCTGGCTCCAGACACTGAGAATGGACAAAGGTTCATGAGGACATTGACTTCACTACTGATCAGGAAGGGCATTTGCCCAGTTTTATCACAAACCTTTTCTCCAGCTTCTCGGGAAGCGATCATCCCCTGGCCTTTATACCTCATTTGGAGAAAGGTGAATGTCTTTATTTTTGGTGCAGACTTGACTTCAATCAATGTAGGGGTTTTGCTTATGAATCTGATATTTAGAAGGCTTACTGAACCTCCTAGAGGAAAAGTCCTGATCATCACAGTCCGCTGGGACTTCACTATTTATTTGGAAAAAAGATCTTTTCCTGTTGAATACATCCATAGCATATTTTCCTTTCCTATGATGAAAAATGAAATTGTAAACTATGGTAGGCATTTGAATTTTAATTCTTTTATGAGACACTATATAGAGACCTCCTTCCTGTGTTCCTACACCAATGATGCCTTTTCAGTGAAAATCTGGAGACGGTGCAGGCAGAGAGAAGACCTGGAAACTCTCAAGGAAGAGGCGATGGATTCAATCCTGATTCAGGACAACTATTTCATTTACAACACAATCTGGGCTGTGGCACAGGCCTTAAAAGCAGTTTATTTGTCCAGATCCAGGAAGACATTTAAAACTGGTAAAAACGTGAAAACTCCAAAGCTAAAGGCATGGCAGGTACTTATTTTCTATTGCACAGCTCTCCATAGCAGTTGAAAATTTATGTTACAATTGTAGGAACCTGACAATAGTTATACTGTATTCTGAATATTAAAAATGCATTAAATTCCATTTTTCCATTCCTCTCCTTTCTGCAATTCATTTCACCCTGCTCATTTCTTTCCAATTTCTTTTTACAAGCTTCTTGGTAAAAAAAAATATTTTCCTCCACTTCTTTCTTCTTTGATTCTTTTTTTTACAAGCAGAACCATCACCATGTACCACACAGTCCAAAAAAGTGTGCGGTGCATATTAAGCTGTCTGGCATCTCTGCCCCCCTCACTTCCTCCGCTGACCTTCTGCTCCAGTGCAGCCTTTACCCAGAGTGGGTCTCATTCTTTGGCTAAGAATCCCTTTGGTTTTCCTTCCCCAGCTCAGAACTCTCAGTACAATCACAGATAACAAAGATTCTCCTCAAGCAGCAGCCTGTGGAGACGCCTCTTTGGGCCCAGAAGCTGAGCGGGCTAAGGGCAGGTGAGAAGATGAAGGGCTGGACTGGGAAAAAGTCTGGAAGCAGCAAGAGTTGAGAATACTCCATAAAATATTCTGTAGATATTCCATAAAATTAAGGGAGGTGACCTTAACTGGTACCAGAGATCATCTTTCACCATGAAGATATTGGGGTCTCTTCTCCATGGCAAGTTGCCCATCTGCCACCTCAAGGCAGAGTTTCATAAGCACAACCTGCTAGTAGAGCAAAGGTCTCCACAGTCATCCTCAAAGTGAACAAAGATGTTTCTCTTCCTATCTGCCCATTGACCTCTAAACCAGTTAGTTACAACATTGTTTCTGTGTGGGGCGTCTGATTTCATTTTGATCTCACTGGCAAAATTCCTTCAGTATTGTTCTGTACAACATCCATTTCTTTTAGAGTTTTAACTTTGGACCTCAATAGTTCAGACTGGATATATCCTTTGCTTTGATTACTTCCCATTGGTTTTCCAAAGTTTCCAGTGACAATTGCGAATGGAAGAGATAAAGAACATCCTTCACCACACTTATTTTCCAGGCCATTCTTCATCTTTCTAACAAGATTTTTATTCTATATTCCTCACACAGATCCTTCATGCGTGCTCAAATGGAGGCATCTTATCAAAGAGCTTTCTTTGTCCTGTGTAACATTGCCCATTTTCTCTTCCATTCTAGCTTCCTTCCTTCCTTCGAACTGCTCAGTTTTATAATAATTCCATCTATGGGGTGTATTTGGATGAGAATGGAGAGCTGGTAGCAGACCTGGACATTGTGAACACGGTGATTTTTCCCAATATGTCTGGTATGAAAGTGACACTTGGGAGTCTAGAAAGAGTGGGATCCTTGGATTTCAAGTTCATGATGAACCAGAATGCGATTGCAAAGATGGAAATGCTGAACAAGGTGGGGAGAAGACTTTATTCTGCTCTTTCTGAAGATCTTTCCAAGAGGATTGCAGAATTGGGGAAGGGACGGACTTGGGATGTCATCTCAATTCTCCCAGAGAGGAAACATTATCCTGTTAGCTGTTCAAAGAAAAAAATGCTTAACTATTCCAGTTAACTGTTTATTAAACTTCTATAAGGAAGCTAGTTTTATATCATGGGACAAAGTGATTGATTTTGTCAAAGCATAAATCCATTCAACTTTCTTTTCAGTAGGAAAGGAATTTAAAATAAAATTGTACTGGGAGAAAAACTAGAAGAGAAGATAAATAGGCAAACAGCAAGCAACCAAATTAGTTTGAAGAGCTCCAAATTTCTTGTAGGCTTCGAATTTAGCAAAGCTAAACCTTGACTTGAAGATCCCCAAACTTTTCCTTTTGCTTCTTTTAGGAAATAATTCATGTTGTGGATGTTCTTTTTCCCCCTTTTTCTGGCCAGCCCATGCCTTCTTCCAGGTGTGTGGAAAGCTGCCCTGCTGGGTTCATGAAGGTGGCTCAGGAAGGAAAGCCCATCTGCTGTTACAATTGTCGTCCATGTGCAGAAGGATCCATCTCCACCATGGAAGGTGGGTGACAGCAGGAGAAAGGGGCAGACTTTGGGGAGGACCATAGATCTCCATGAACATGCATTTTGAAAGGCTTGACCAGAGAGGATCCCACCTCTCTGAGTCTTGATCAAGGCAAATATTTATGGCATAGTGAACTATTAGAAATACTATTGGGGATTAATCTGGTATATAGGTCAAGCAAGCAGGCATAGAGATCATGGATAAAGATACAAGATAAGTGAGGGCTGAGTAAGGTGAGGGAGATGACATCTCTTGCTCTTTACCTTTTATAACACAACTTCCATGTTTCAAATTACTATTTACTTCATTGCTCTGAATATGAGACTTTTTGGATACCAGAATATAATGATGGGACTTTGATTGGATTTTTGTAGGAGGATTGATCAGATTCTTTGCAAGTGCCTATGTCTGATAGGTATTTTGGACAGCCACAGTTTCAGGTTGCAGCACCTGCCTTTAATCAACGGATGTATTTCTTTACTAAAGAAGTTTCATAGAATGTCTTGGCTGTTCTCTTCATTCTAACTGATGTGGTGGATGGACTGGGCAGCCTTATGTAATAATCCTTTGACTGCTCTGTCTGTTCAGGTGATGCCTTTTTTGGTCAGGCTCTGATGACTGCTGGGTATATACTTCCTGAGGTTGACATTGCAGAGACTCTGCTGGAGGCTCCTCTTAAAATACTTTTCAGAATCATGGCCCATGGAGAGGAGAGGAGAGGTGAGGAGAGAAGGGGAGAGGAGGGGAGGGGAGAGGAGGGGAGGAGAGAGGAGAGGAGAGGAGGGGAGGGGAGGGGAGGGGAGGGGAGAGGAATCATGTGTTGGGATTGAGCCAAACTTCCTTCTTGATTTTATTGCAAGATGTTCCTCTTTCTGATAATAAAAAAAATGAGGAATGCATTTTGATATCTTCACTCCATATATCCAACTCATCTTCAAGGGCCACTCCTTCTAACATTTGTTTCTCCACGACAAAAGTAATGTATATCCATTTCAGCTAGCATAAGCTACATTAAGCAATCCTTCACATGTACTACATTCCACCTTAGACTGGATATCGTTGGTGCCTTCAAGCATTGACAACAGGCTGGACTCCAGAGGTTCAGAAGTGAAAAGGTAAAATGATGGAACTGCCTTGTTTCCTGGAATCCTTCCTTCTTCCCTTCTTCTCTCTCAGCAAGTTCATTGATGAAATGGTGACACCAAAAAGAAGAGAAAATAAATGTTAAGGTGTTCTAGCTGGAGGGAGATGAAGAATTATATTGAGTTCACCTCAATTAAAGGGAGAAACTATTCTTGCTCTTTTTCAGATGCAGACAAATGTACCAAATGTCCAGAAGATCAACATCCAAACATCAATCGAGTTCACTGTATCCCCAAGATTAAAAATTATCTTTCTTATAATGAAAATCTGGGGATTATCCTGATTTTCATTGCCTTGTTCTTCTCTTTAACCACAGGCTTTGTCTTGTGGATCTTCATTAAATTCATGGAAACACCAATTGTCAAAGCCAACAACCGGGACCTCTCCTACATTCTCCTGCTCTCCCTCCTGCTTTCCCTCTTGACCTCCTTTCTGTTCATTGGCCGGCCAAGGAGAGTGACCTGCCTCCTCCGACAAACGGCCTTCAGCATTGTCTTCTCAGTTGCCATTTCTTCAATCTTGGCCAAAACAATCACAGTGGTCTTAGCCTTCGTGGCCACAAAACC
This sequence comes from Crotalus helleri, assembly GCA_024509115.1. Lineage (NCBI taxonomy): Eukaryota > Metazoa > Chordata > Lepidosauria > Squamata > Viperidae > Crotalus > Crotalus helleri. The sequence goes on along the minus strand of JAKSXO010000208.1, from coordinate 53,797 downwards.
AGGGAATAAAGTGCAGAGATGGTTGGGGAAGAGCTTGGCTAACTCCATTGTCCTTTCTTGTTCTGGTCTCCAAGTTGTCATCTGCAGCATCTGGCTGGGCACTTTCCCCCCATTCCCTGACTCTGACATGCACTCCCAGCATACAAAGATTATTCTACAATGCAATGAAGGCTCTGTCACCATGTTTTATGTTGCCCTCGGATACATGGGCTTCCTGTCTGCTGTCTGCTTCACGGTGGCTTTTCTGGTCAGGAACCTCCCTGGGGCCTTCAATGAAGCCAAGCTGATCTCCTTCAGTATGCTGGTCTTCTGCAGTGTCTGGGTGTCCTTTGTGCCAGCCTACCTGAGCACCAAGGGGAAGTACACTGTGGCTGTGCAGGTCTTCTCCATCTTGGCCTCCAGTGCTGGCCTGCTGGGCTGCATTTTCATCCCTAAGTGCTATATTATTATTTTTACGTCAGATCTGAACACCAAAGAACATTTGATGTCAAAATAACATAGAAAAAAATGAATTTTACAAATTTATTTTTCAAAAATGACATTTAATAATTTTAATTAATACATTTTGACCATTTAATATTTGTTTATTTAACTTATATGCTTCCCCTCTTGCCTAAATATGATTTTAGGCAGTTTACAATCAGTAAAAACAAGACAAAACAATAAAACATTCAAAGAATAAATAGTACCTCTAACATTAGTTTAAAATTGACAAGATAGGAAGGAAGGGAGCAAGATGCCCATGGGGAGGAGGTATTCCTCTTACTTCTAAAGCTACCCACATTTATTTTCCTATGTATTCCTAAAGAAACCAGTAGCAATACACCCAGTCTCCTTTTTAGTCACAATACTGTTGGTAAAATCAGCTTCCAGATGGACGGGACAGTTTAGTAGGCAAATGGAGACACAACAAGGAATGCGGCCTTGCAACTCATAGCAACCTGTGGGAAGTTTTATCAGAATATTCCTGTAGTAATCCCTGAATCTAAAGATGCAAATATTTCTTCTAACTAAGAACATTTTTCTTTGCACATCTATCAGAAGGGCAAGAAGTAACCTCAGATTGATTTTGCTATCATTTATGAATAGGTATATATATATGGATCATTCTCTTCCTTTTTGCATCATTTTCCCCTCCTTTCTGAAATGTATAAATATTTTTATAATTATTTAATAAACCAATAAGCCCAACTCATACATGGATCACACTGGTGGCTTACAGCTTTAAACATAGCACACAAACTAATAAAAACACCATCACATTATAAGTGGGATGTAAGCGTATGATGTGAATATATCTCTTTGTTTGAACGAATTTTATATTATTATTTCAGAGAGGACTCCATTCCCAGTACACACCGTTTAATAAACATTGCAGTGAGGTCTGATTCTTTGCTTTGGGCTCTTTGTTTTGATTCCAGAGAAACTGGTGTGAGAAGTGGGATTCACAATTTTTGATCTGGGACCAGGGATGACAACAAGACATATGCATATGTTGTACTGAGCTTGATCCCGTGTCCTTTCCCGCTGACAAAAAAGGGCACAGTTAGGAATCAGTTTAAGGGAACAGTTTGTGTCTAAAAGTTTATTTTGCTATCACCATCACATGAGCTCCAAAGTCTATTTGGTCTATGTCTTGGCTGTTCTTTGCCGGACCCATTCTGGCCATTTTCCCCTGAGTCTTCACAGCTCTTCCGGAAGCTACTGGACAGGCTGCAGGGGTTTGGGACCCCTTGAGGAAATTCTTCTAATCTAAAGGAGAGCTGACGTAATGTGAAGAGAAAACTAGCCAAAGCAACAAGCAGATAAGAAGTGAGCTCCCCAGGGAACATTCCATGGTGGAGATAAAATGTGCCTAACCACCAAGTACCTAAAGTTGATGATTCCCTGTAAAAACAAGGCCCTAAGTACATAGGGTCTTCCCCGATCATGAAAAATATTCACCCAGGGACTGGAGAACTGAAACTGCCCAGAATGCTGGGTAAAGTGCACCCGGTATTTCACTTCAGCCTGATGAGGCCGGCTTAGGGATCGAAACTGAGAGCAGTTGGAAAAGAAGCACAGGGTCCAATAAGGGTGGAGGGGGAAAGACATTACAAGGTTAAGCAAACATAGACTCTAGAATCCATAAGGGGAAACTACAGTATCTAGTTCAGTGAAGAGGTTATTCAATAGAGGAATAAAACCTCATAAAATTGGAGCAGAAGACTTAATAAGTAGATTCCAGCCAGAATATCCTCAAAAGCCAGGGAAACTTTACATGGATAATTGAGGGGAGGGAATGCCTTAATACGTGTTTGCTCTTTTCCAGATACCTTCCAGTTTTTAGGAGCATCTGCTTGTCAAGTTTCGAAGCATCTTTTTTTTTTTTTTGCTTCCACAGATATTGCTTCTCAGCTTGCCAATGAACCCAGGAGGGAGGAAGGAATCAGATTCAAATGCAGACTTCAAAGATTAAGGAAGCAGACCATGGGAACCCAGGACATTTACCAAATGTCTGGCCAAACCTAGAGATACTTTCTCAAAACAATATTGCTGCATTTGATTGGCCCCATGATCCAGAGTGAGGAGAGAAAATACTACGCTTTCACTATGTAGGGCTTCGGTGGAGTTTTCCCAGAGCTTCTTTTGCTTTCATACATGTTGAAATGATGTACTCAGTAAAGTTTTACATTAAGAGATTGGAATGTCTCAAAGGTGTTTGTTTGTTTGGGATCATCAGCCGGAATCTTGACACAGACCTTGGAGGACTTGAAATACCGATTCAGAAAGAATCATGAAGGAGACGAGGTTGAGAACCTCCTAACTAACTTTGAAGATACCTACCAAGCTTAAAGCATTCCAAAGTTCAGGATAAGGTTCATATGTGTCCTCTCTTAAAGGGCTGTTTAATCAAAATATTGGATAACCTACGCGCTTAGGAAAAGGAGGGCTAGCAACAATTTAAAAACACAAATATTAATTATTAATTTGTTTTATTATTTGATGATTATGTTGGATTTTAATTTTATTAATCTAATTCTTTATTTCATTGGATTTTAAATGATATTTTAACCATAATAGTCAAACAGGCAAACTAAGCATATAAACCAAGAACAATTGCAATCAATAATTAAATTTCAAGAACCCAAGAACCAATTACATTATCAGTTCCCTACTTTTATCATTAGATCATCCTTAGTATTAAGATCTGGTCTCAGGATGATAATGTAGCATTTGGGGAAGAAGATACAGCCCAAGAGTCCACCACCGGAGGCCAAGATGGAGAAAACCTGCACGGCCACCATGTATTTTCCTTTGGTGCTCAGGTAGGTGGGGAGGAAGGAAACCCAGACACTGCAGAAGACCAGCATGCTGAAGGTGATCAATTTGGCTTCATTGAAAGCTCCAGGAAGATTTCTGGCCAGGAAAGCCACAGTGAAGCAAATGGCAGCAAGGAAGCCCATGTAGCCAAGGACAATATAAAACATGGTGACAGAGCCTTCATTGCATTGAAGGATGATCTCTCCAGGCTGGGAGTGCAGATCAGAGTCAGGAAATGGGGGAGAAACTCCCAGCCACATGACACAAATGAAAATTTGGATAACTGAACAAGAAAGGATGATGGAGTTGGCCAAGTTCTTCCCCAACCATCTTCTCATACTGTTACCTGGTTTTGAGGCCAGGAAGACTAGCACCACGGTGATAGTTTTGGCCAACACAGAAGACACGGCTACTGAGAAGACAATGCTGAACATTGTCTGTCGGAGAAGACAGGTGGCTTTTCTTGGTTGGCCAATGAAGAGAAAGGAGGACAAAAAGCAAAGCAGGAGGGAGATCAGGAGGATGAAGGAGAGGTCCCGGTTGTTGGCTTTGACGATGGGAGTTTCTAGGTATTGAAGGATTATGATGAAAACAAAGCCTGTGATTAGGAACAAGAGTAGGGCAAAGAAGATGAGGATGATGCTCAGATGTTCTTCATAGGACAGGAAGGTTATTCTTTTGGGGATACATTGGACTCGGCTCTTGGCTGGATATTGATCATCTGGGCACTTGGTGCATTTGTCAGTATCTGAGAAAAGAAAGTAATATTTCTTTCATACTCTTTAAAATTTCAAGAAAACCTTTCGATTAGGTGATACTGAGAGAAGGAAAGTCTTAGTAATGCTATATTCTTACACTCCAGCAAAAAAATCCCCAATATAAATAACTATTAAAACCAAAAACAACAAAAATAAAAGAGGAAATAATGGTGCCACAATCTCCCTTCTCTGAGGTAATCCACCAGATTCTTATCTTGCACTGACCTTACTTTATCCCAAATGGTTGGGAGAAGTACCAAGTCTCCAGAGGTTTAAGAGGATGGGGGCCTATTGAATTTCAAGGGGGTGTGGGTCCAATGGGGCAGGAGCCGCACCAGAAAAAGCAGGTATCTAAGGACCCATAAAATGGGAGTCTTTTAGGGAACATACGTGTCAACGCTGTTAATATAGGATATTATTGCTTTGACAAGATATATGGAACTGTCTGGTATTTTTAGAGTTAATTCAGATGACAGAGAAAGGGAGGAGATTTATAAGGAAAGCCCAGGAAAAGGAACAGAAGTGAATCTTTGCCCTCCGGGCTAATTGGAAGATGTGACATGATTGCAAAATAAGGGAGGGGTTTAGCAAGAAAAGTTAGATGCCAGCAAGAGAAATTCAGATTCTGGCAGCCATTCAATATGTGCTGATAATGTGTCCATGATTACAGACTTTTTCAGAATAAATATGCCTGGAATTTCCTTGAAGTGTTCCATTAGTCGGAACGTTGACAATACGTTTTTCAATGCCAATTATTATCTGCTCTGGTGGGACAAGCAGATATCCTCAAGGAGAGGAAGCCCTGCAGATACCCTGGTTCTTTCTCATGTAAGGTTTGAAAGTTGAATTTCAGCAAAAATAATCATTAGAGCACAGAAATTCACAGTATCTCCAAACTATGAGGCCTTTTTAATAATCCCTTAAAATATGGTAGGTAGCATCTTGATCTTAAGGAAAATTAATTCATGAAGGAGTTCATAGAACAAAAATTGTGTCTGCAAAGTCTTTTTACCCTGTAGAAATGAGAAGATGAAGCAATATATTTCCATACTGTCTAGATTTGGCAAACAATTTTAAAGAGAGAATAAATTCAACATTGGTATCTATGGATGTTAAGTAGATTGATCTTTTATTAGTTCTCTTCCCCCCCCCCTTTCCGTTCCTTTTAATCCCAACACAGTATGTAATTTTTTTTCCTTTCAGAACCAGATCTACATTCTTTTTTTTTCCAGTTATAAATGTATCGCACTATTTAGCAACAAAGAAAAGGGGAAAGATAAGAAAAGATGGGAAGGAAATATCCACAAAGATTTTATGGTGAAACCTCTGTTTGATTTTCATTTGCTTCTTGAAGCCAACATACAAAGTACATGTTAAAGGAAATAGAAAGCCTCAAACAGGAACAGGAAACAACCTAAAAAGCCCCAGAAGGTATAAAAACCCACCACTCCCAGCAACACGTGGTCAGCTTTCCCAGAGCCATGCTTCTGTCTGGCTCTTCTCTTCAATAAACTCCAACTTCTTTCTAAAGCAATCTCCATTTTGTTTATTTCCAGCTTGGACTGGATCCTGATGAAGAGTTTTCTTTCAACAGATGTAAAATCATTTCTCAAGTTACAGAGAATACAGAGGTTCCTAAGAAAAATAAACGTGGAAGGATACATCCAAACTGGCAAATAAAAGAGAGATTTCCTACGCAATCTATTATGTCCTGAGCTGGCAGATGCAGGCTGCAGTGACTGGCCTGGGCAGACCATGTGGATGCCCGGGACAAGAAAGGCTGCTCATTTCTTTTCCGCGCATGGCAGGAAAAGATCCTTTGAAATGATTGGCCAGCAAGGTATTGTGCAGGAGGGCTATAAAAGGGGGCCGCACCATTTTAAAATCGGTTCTGTTGCTGTTTGCAATAAAGGAGAACTGTTGGAACTTGTTGCTTCATCTCGATGCCTCTTCTTCTGAAACAGAACACAATCCACAACATCCTTCTTTCTACCTCATCGTTGAAGACATTTTTCTTATAAATCCCATTTAGAGAAGAAATTGGACACCATTAAAATAGAGAACTAAAAAATCAAACTTACGTGTGTCTTTAACATGCATATTGATCAAAGTTTCCCTGTGGTGTCACCCACCTTCCTGAGTGGAGATGGTCCCCTCTGGACAAGGAATGCAGTTGTAGCAGCAAAATGGCTCTCCTTCTCGAGCCTGCTTGACAAATCCAGGAAGGCATTTTTCCACACATTTAGACTGAGGCAGAGACTAAACAGAAAAAGAAGAAATGCCCAAAAAAATATGTCAGGACTCCATCCATGTAAGATGGAGGTAGACATGAGCATCAGCCAAGTCGTCTCTGGACTTCATGTAGGCAAATATGAAATTTCTGACCACTTCCAAATAGTTGCAGGAGATACAATTGCAGGCAGATGCTTCATTCAGTTCCTCCCTTTTTCTTCTGACATATCAGATTATAATAAAGTAGCTTTCTACTTAACAAAGTCTGGAGGGATGAAACTGAGACAAGATTTAAACATTAAGTGGCAACTGGTGGGTTCCTCCTCATAGTGGAATTAACATGCATTCCTCCATTCTTCATAAATGCTTAATTTTAAAATATCCAGAAATACTAAATTTTAGAGTGATTTATTGAAATAGAATAAAACTGTGATGAAGAAAGCCACTTTTGACCAGTAAGATCTGGAAAGGTTTCTTCTGGAGTGCATAAAACATTGCAAAGCTGCTTCCCTTTGAAAGCAGTCCAAAATTATGTCTACTTAACATAAAAAGGAAAATTTCCTTACAAGTAAGGGTTGCCAACCTTAAAGATGTTCTTTATTTGCATATATATTTGTTTGATTTATATGATAACCATGCTGGTAAACTAAAACTGGCTGACTAGTTTCTAAAACTATAGTGAGGTGAGATGGAGGAGAGGTCATGAGAACGTGTCTCTCAATAAAGGTGAGTCAGGCATCTTTTGGTGCACCACATGGGTCATGAGTGTGAGCCTTACGTGTGAAAGCGATACTAAAGGTATCCAACAAAAGTTCCTTTCTGTTGAGAGAATACAATTAGGTGACACAATCTGTCAGGGAGATACACACTCATATTTATTATTAGTTTGATTTGTAGCCTCTCAGTGTGTCCTAAGGCAGCTAACAATCAAGATAAACAGTTGCATTCAAGGGATTTTCAGATGAAGTGCACTCTTACAAGCCAGTGCCCAAATCTAAGTAATATTTCCTTCAAAACTGCCCTTTTTTACTTTTGATATCAGGATTTCTTTTTCACCAAAGTCATATTTCAGTACTTCAGTTTTCAAGCCATTATCATGGTGAGATTAACATGGTGAGATTGATCAATCAATCCAGTGGTGGGATTCAAATATGTGAACACCCCTTCCGGAAGTCCACTCTGAGCCTCGGCAACAAAAAATTAGCTACCAGTTCTGCGAACTGGCTGAATCCCACCACTGAATCAATCCATAAATGAGTTCACATCAGACCAGTCATTATTATTTCATGTGAACTGAAGCCTTGGACCTCCTTCCTAAATTCCACTATCCCAGTGAGGTTAGGGAGAGGCAGCTATAAGCATGTTCTCAGCTGATTAAAAACATCCCAGACTCTGAGCCTGCAATTTTGGGAGACCCCTGACTCCAATCAAGGCAAGATGAAGCTTATTTCACTATTGGACCAACAGGACCTCCATCCACTCTTGATTCCATTTCATTGGATTCAGTCCAAATCTGAACTCAGGGACTGGTCAACAGAATTGCCTTCACCTTTGATATGTGAAAAAACTAGTGAGCCTGAAGCTATTAACACCAAAATCTCCAGCATATGAGGCCCTGTCTCACCAGTTTTACAGTGATATTAAACTGCCGAAGGGACACTAAATGGCAATGATTTGTGTCCTAAATAATAATCACCCCATCTCTCCTTTTGGATCAGCTTACAACAGGGTTCAGCATGACAGCATCAGAAGGGAAGCTTTGGTCAATAGAACTGAAGCATGCTTATTTGCCTAAGAAAACTATAGACGTTTTACTCCACACATTCAATTCTCAGTGAAGGTAACACACTTTTTTGACTGGGTTTAGCCCACTTGAAACAGCTTTGGAAAAAAGAGAAAAGACACCAATATTTTCCTCACTTTGTTGAGCAACTTTAACTGTGACAAAGCATCTTGGTTGATTATAAATCTCTGTCTTTCAAAAGTGCCCAATTGCTTGTTGATGGGATCTTCCTCGGGAAGAACCACCCTATTCAATATCCTCAGGTCTGCTGCTAGGTCTCCATTCTGATCCAAGTACACTTTCAGCAGGGAAAGATTGTACAATTCCCTCTTCTTTAGAAATGGATGGAACTAGAATGGAAACATCCAGGAATTTAAAAGCAGAAATCTTGGTTTCTTATCTCTGATCACTTTTTACATTTGAATCTTTCTTCAATGGTTGTTTAATTTGCAAATATTGCGAGTTGGGAGAACAAGTGTTGACATTATCTTCAGAATTGAAGTACAAAGATTCAGCAATATTTCTAAATCATGTAGTATACTGATAAAATGTATATTGACAAAATGTAATTGACAAAAATTGTCCATCATATATAACAATCCATCAAAGGTCATCAATCAAGTAAACAAAATACACAAATATCTAGAGTATTCATAAACTCCTTGCAAAAAATAGGGTGATTACCAGAAAGCAAAGATTTGTTAAGAAGAAAGTTGGATAGCTAATCTTCATTCAGGTAGAGGAGATAGGAAAAATGACCAGTAATTCTACTTTATTGTAAGGCTATATTAACAAAATCTTTCAGTGTGAAAGTAAAATTTTTTCACCATCTCTTTGGACAGTTACAAAAATTTAGGGAGGACTTTTTCTGACTTTCTTTCTCTTCCTGTTACACAGCTATGGGTTGCCCCCCCCAAACCGTTTTATCTGATCCTTCTCTGCATCCCTTTCCCTGATCCTCTAAACTCATTCACACTTATTGTTAAACTTCCTTAACAGATTGTGTGAATGCTGGTGGTATAACTTGTTCTTAGCAAAGAATTAACAAAATGCTTCATGATATGATCAATGGGGATCTAGTTAATTGAGTGCTGGATGGTATGAGATAATTAAATGGACACAACTGTCTCAAAAATTGTACTCAAATAAATATTAATATTACTGATAAAATTGGGGAGTTACAAAAAACAATTAGACCTTGGACATTGATTCTTCTATATTTCATTAATAAAGGAAGTAGATAAATCATGATTTTGTGATGCAAAAATTATAATAACACTTGGACAAAGTTATTTTGGTCTCCTTTAAAAATTCCCAGCTTCTCTCAGGTCCCTATAGATCCCTGTCAGGATTTTGCCATCCTGATGGGAGAGGGGGACCTTTGGAGCTCTCCTGTGATATGTTTAGCTTTGCTTTGTTGACTCGGTTCTGCTGTCCGAGGTCATCTGCCTCACCTCACCAAGGAAGAGATGCCTGGGAACATTTTACTTCAGTTTCTGTCAGGAGTTCTCACAACCTCTTTGCACTTCTGGATTGGCCCCTATGGACTGGACAATTGGTTACTGATTATAATAAAATAGTAATTATTTTATTATAGTAAAATAATATTTTAATGTTATGATAATAACCATATTATTAATTTGTCAATAATATCATTAATGATCCAGTGGAATGATACCAGGACCTCTTGCAGGCACCACATTTGGACAAGGCACTGCACAAAATTTTCATCAGCTTTAGTCAAGGACAAAGAAGGAGAGGAAGAGATCAAAGAAGCTGCTTTAAGACTTGAGGAAAGACGACTTCCGGTTTGCCAATGTGGCTGACATGGGCTGCTTCTTTGGTTTTCTCTATCGCTACAATGTAACACTTTTGCTGTCTCTGCATACACACTCTTTAACTGTCTTTCCCCTTGATGTCAGCTCAAAGGAGGGGGAAGAAAAGAATGCACCTCCGGGCAACTGGCTTATTTCCGCTTTTGGAAGGGAAGGTGCGAAGACATTGCTTCATGCATGAGACAGTCTGGCATTATTAGCGTTTTCCCACAACGGATGCAACACCTGGGGATTGGCCCATTTGAACTGACCGGATGAGCTATTGGGGTGGAGTTTGCTTGGGACACTTTTAACCTATTGATCTGAGTGGGAAATCCTCAGATCCTGTCTATTATGCCTGCTATCAGCTTCTCCTAATAAAAGCAGAAACTGCTCCCATGAGTTCTATTTTCTTAGGATGAGATTTTGAAGTGGGCCATGTTGGAATAGAATAGAATAGAATAGAATAGAATAGAATAGAATAGAATAGAATAGAATAGAATAGAATAGAGCTGGAAGGGAACTTGGAGGTCTTCTAGTCCAGCCCCATACTGAAGCAGGAGAACATACACCATCTCAGACAAGTGACTTTCTAGTCTCTTCTTAGAAATCTCCAGTAATGGAGCACCCACAATTTCTGAAGGTAAGCTGTTCCACTGGTTAATTTTCCTCACTGTTAAGAAGTTTCTCCTTAATTCCAGGTTGCTTCTCTCTTTGATCAGTTTCCAACCATTGTTTCTTGTCCTACTTTACAGGAGCTTAAAATCAGAAAAAGTCTGGGAACTTTTTTTGAATATTAAAAGGTCTTGGTTGTTGAAGGGAGGATGCAGCATTCTTCCGATAAGTAGGAGATGTTGTACAGAAGCTTAAGATCTTAAACCACCAAGCCCAGAGAGCACAAAGACCCTGAAAGGGAATTTAGTTTGATGGATCCTGGTTGGAACCCCCTACCTTCCATGGCTGCAGCCTTGGAGCCCCCAAACTCTCTTCACCCTTCTTCCTTCTCCTCTGGGGTTTGGATGCAGCACTTAAGGCTTGGACCAGAATTTTAATGACACTGTAACTAATGGCTGGATTTGGGATCTGCATCTTATTCTTTTTCTCTCGGGTCTCCACTGGTGCTTTCTGGGTGCATCTTCTCCGGCCTTTGACAGAAAAGGTGTGTTTTGAAACAGAACAATGAAAATACTCAGCTTGAAATTCAGGTTCCACAAAGAAAAGTGATTTATAGGCATTATTGTTTTTCCAACTTTTTTTCCACTGAAAGAGAAAGCTCCAAATACTATGGATGTGCTTGAGACGCCTATTCTTTTTAATTAAAAATCCTCCAACCATTGCCATGATCCAGACTTTCCCTTCAATGGGTCCTGGCAAACCTTCAAGTGCTGAATGGAAGGGAAGAATTGTGTCCCAAATAAACTGAAATTCTATGAAGTGAACAAAGATATTGACTTGTCTCCACTTAGAGAGGGCATCCCTGAGGAATGTTATATGTCCAGTTTTTGAGAATCGTGATATAACAACACAAATTCTATTCTTGACAAGCATAGGAGTAAAAGTCCTCATGAAATTCTCTCCCTTCTCTGTGTCTTGAGCAAAGAGACCAATCAGGGTCCATCCAAAATGAAGGAGAATTTGGACAATTGCTGGGTACTGGATCCCTTCTTTGGGGAGCATCGGATGGAAAAAAGGGAATTGACTTTTATCACTCAGAGTCTCTGATGCAATTCTATCACTGACCTGAAAAAACAATGAAGAATTCTGGGTTATATTTGGGGTCCTACCAAGTCCCAATTTTTAGCTTTTAATAAATCCAATATTTTTCTCATGCACATATTAGAACATTTCCTGTTGATTAGTCATTAGGCCATTTCAAGATACAGAATATAAAACACAGAATATTAACAAAACTGCATGTAAAAACAGAATTTAGAAAAGTAAGTAAAATAGAATAAGTGTAAAGAATGAAAATAGTATTTCTTTGTAACCTCAGAATTTACCACACTCAGACCACAATTTCCTTCCGAAAAGGTCTTTATTATATATATTTTTTGAATTCTGAGCACAGAGGAAATACATTTTTTAAAAAATATTAGGATCCCAATAGATTGTTTCTCTAAAGTGCAACCCAAGAGATTGATCTCCCTCTTTCTTTAATAATTGTCATTCAAAACAATAGATGTATTACATATTCTATTTCTGAGCTGCACAATACAAATATATTCATTGTAAGGAGTTTGGAAGATTTAACTCAATACTTGGAAGGTACATTTGTTGCAGCTGATGCCTTTCAGTGTGCCAACCTCAGTGAAGATGGCCCTACTTTTCTCTATTTTGACCATCTTGGATTCCTTGTGCAGCATTTTTTTAGGTTTTTCTCAAGTGGTAAAAAAGACAGGGAGATGACAGTTCCTAATATAAAATCAAGAACGTATCAGGGCCACTTCAAAACCTCATCCTAAGAAAGCAGAACTTCTGGAAGCAATTTCTTCCAAAAGGAACTTTTATTAGGAGACGCTAACAGCAGGCATAATAGAAAGGATCTGAAGGTTTCCCACTCAGATCAATAGGTTAAAAGTGTCCCAAGCAAACCCCATCCCATAGTTCATCTGATCAGTTCAAATGGGCCAACCCCCAGGTGCTAAGTCTGTTGTGGGAAAGAGTAGATAACGCCAGGCTGTCTCAGGGTTGCAGCGATGTTTTGTCGGCTCTTCACACCTTCCCTTCCGAACACGGAGATAAACCAGCTGCCGGAGGTGCATTCCTTTCTCCTCCCCCTTTGACATCAAGTGGAGAGATAGTTCACAGAGGAAGTATGCAGAAACAGCAAAGTGTTACAGTGCAGCAATAGAGGAAAATAAAGCAATAACCCACAGTGCTCCCCCCCTCCCCTCCAGGAGCATGGCAGAACCCAGAAGTATAGAGAGAACAGAGTTTGAGTTAAAGAAAGAAAAGAGCCTTCTTAGAATATGGGTTCTGAGAGATCCACCTGTGGAGACGTAGAGAGAAATATATGCATAGGTTAATCAGGTTTGTTTGGGTATTCAATGTGGAACATTTTAAGCAATTTAGGAGCTTTAATATGGCGTTTTGGGAGGATGGGAGGTGTTTCCATGCCATTAGATATTTAATGGAGCCATGATATTTCCTAGAGTCCAGAATTTCTTTAATTTCAAAATGTTGTTCCCCTTCAGCCATAATAGTAGGAGGGCGTGGAGTGACAGCTGGTCTTAATGGTGACTATTGCTTGCGCTTTAAAAGGCTGCAGTGAAAAATTGGGTTGATTTATCTGAGGGATTTTGGAAGTCTTAATTCTACTGTTACTGGGTTTATAATTCCAACAATGGGGAATGGTCCTACATATTTGGGTCTGAGTTTTTTAGATGGTTGTAGGGATTTTAGGAACTTAGTGGATAGGTAGACCATTTCCCCTATAGAAAAAGGTTTTGGCTCGACTCTCTTTTTGTCTGCTTTATATGCTTGTCTAGCCTCATCCAATGCTGTCCTAACCACCGGCCAGGTGTTCTTTAGTTGTGCAATCTACTCCTTTAACGTAGGGATGGCAGGTTCTGCAGGGGAAAGTTCTGGCATTGGGTTAAAACTTTGCCCAGTCACTACTTGTAATGGAGTGTAGCCCATGTTGGAATGAACAGCATTGTTGTAAGTGACCTCAGCGAATGGGAGTAGGTCAGTCCAGTTTGTCTGTTGGTAATTAATAAAGCATCTAAGATATTGTTCTAGAAATTGAACTAGAAATTCAGGTTAAGGAGGGCAGATATGATATTGTTGCCACTACGGAAACATGGTGGGATGAAACCCACACATAGATAGAGGGATTTAAATTATTTAAAAGAAACAGACCAAATAAAAGAGGAGGTGAAGTTGCTCTCTATATAAGAAATAACTACACCTCTACAGAAATAGAGCACAACAATGATAAAAACTGTCTTGAATGCATTTGGGTCAATATAAAAGGGGGAAAATGACATTGCCATAGGTGTATTCTACAGACCACCCAACCAAACAGAGGAAATAGATGAACTTTTTGCTAGTCAGCTAACTAAGGTATGTAGGAAGCACATCACAATAGTAATGGGGGACTTTAAGTATCCTGACATCAACTGGAAGACAAACTCTGCACCAAGTGGAAGATCAAACAGATTCCTGACAAATCTAGCAGATAACTTTGTCTCCCAAAAAGTAGAGAAAGGAACTAGGGCATTAGCCATTTTGGATTTAATTCTCACTAACAGAGATGAAATGATAGAAGGTGTTGAAGCCATAGGAACCCTGGGAGGAAGTGATCATGCAATATTAGAATTCAACATTATGGAAGCACAAGCAATAGAACACAGTCAAACTAGAGTCTTGGACTTCAAGAGAGCTAATTTCAATAAACTTAGAGAGGGCTTGGAAAAGATTCCATGGATGAGAATCCTCAAGGGGAAAACAACTCAAGAAGCTTGGGAAATTTTGAAAAATGAGATAATAAAAACCTAGTCTAGCACAATACCAACAAAGAGGAAAAATAACAGCTCTCAAAAGAAACCAGCATGGCTGCATAAAGAACTCTTTGACAAATTTAAAGATAAAAAGGACAAGTATAGAAAGTGGAAAAAGGGGCACATAACTAAGTCAGAATATCAGCAAATAGCTCGAGCCTACAAAGATGAAGTGAGGAAAGCCAAGGCTCAAAATAAACTAAGGCTTGCGACCAAAGTCAAAAATAACAACAACAAAAAAGCTTCTTTCAACATGTGAAAAACAACAAAAAAGTGAAGGAAATGATTGGTCCATTAGTGGGTGAAATTGGCAAGAAGGTGACAAGCAACAGGGAGAAAGCAGAACTATTTGCTTTTTGCATCTGTCTTTACACAAAGGGAAAAAACAGACCAACCTATCAAAAATAGTGCCATAAAAACAGAATAGAAACAAGTTAAGATAGGCAAGAAAATGTAAGTAAGCATCTGTCCACCCTAGACGAGTTCAAATCACCAGGACCAGATGGATTATATCCCAAGCTTCTCAAGGAACTGGCAGATGTGATTTCAGAACCACTGAATTATATTTTTCAAAGATCCTGGAGCACAGGGGAACTACCAGAAGACTGGAAAAGAGGTGATGTAGTTCCCATCTTCAAAAAAAAAAGGGAAAAAAATAGACCCAGGAAATTACAGACCTATCAGCCTGACCTCAATACCTGGGAAGATCCTGGAAAAGATAATCAAGCAATAAATTGGCGAACACCTAGAGGCAAACAAAGTCATTATTAAAAGCCAACATGGGTTTGTTAAAAATAGATCATGGCAGACAAATCTTATTGCATTCTTTGACCAAGTGACAAAATTAGTGGATCAGAGGAACACTGTGGACATAATTTACTTGGACTTCAGTAAGGCATTTGATAAAGTAGATCATAACCTACTACTTGACAAGATAGAAAAATGTGGGGTAGACAGCATCACCACCAGATGGATCCATTTTTGACAATATATACAGAACTGTCTGGTATTTTTAGAGTTAAATCAGGTGACAGTGAAACAGGAGGAGAATATAAGGAAAGCCCGGGGAAAAGAAATGGAAGTGAATCTTTGCCCTCCAAGTTAATTGGAAGATGTGAATTATGACCCCAAAATAGGGGAGGGGAAATGCCTGAAATGTTATGTGCAAAGGAAGGGAAATTCAGAATGCTGTGGACATAATTTACTTGGACTTCAGTAAGGCATTTGATAAAGTAGATCACAACCTACTACTTGATAAGATAGAAAAATGTGGGGTGGACAGAAACACCACCAGATGGATCAGTAGCTGGCTGACCGTCCGTACTCAGTGAGTGGTCCTCAATGGAACTGCATCTATATGGAGGGAAGTGTGTAGTGGGTGCCCCAGGGCTCTGTTCTGGGCCCAGTACTCTTCAACATCTTCATCAATGATTTGGATGAAGGGATAGATGGGGAACTCATCAAATTTGCAGACGACACCAAGCTGGCAGGAATAGCCAACACTCCAGAAGACAGGCTTAAGATACAAAAGGATCTGGACAGACTTGAACACTGGGCACTAACTAACAAAATGAAATTCAATGGTGAAAAAAGCAAGGTTCTACATTTAGGCAAGAAAAACCAAATGCACAAGTACAGCATAGGTGGCACCATGCTCAATAGTAGTAACTGTGAGAGGGACCTCGGAGTCCTAGTAGACAATCACCTAAATATGAGCCAGCAGTGTGCTGCAGCTGCCAAAAAGGCCAACACAGTGCTAGGCTGCATTAACAGAGGGATAGAATCAAGATCACGTGAAGTATTAATACCACTCTTCAATGCCTTGGTAAAGCCGCACTTGGAATACTGCATCCAGTTTTGGTCACCACGATGTAAAAAAGATGTTGAGACTCTAGAAAGAGTACAGAGAAGAGCAACAAAGATGATTAGGGGACTGGAGACTAAAGCATATAAGGAATGGCTGCTGGAATTGGGCATATCTAGTTTAATGAAGAGAAGGACGAGGGAGGACATGATAGCAGTGTTCCAATATCTCAGGGGCTGCCACAAAGAAGAGGGAGTCAAACTATTTTCCAAAGCACCTGAAGGCAGGACAAGAACCAACGGGTGGAAACTAACCAAAGAGAGAGCCAACCTAGAACTAAGGAGAAACTTCCTGACAGTGAGAACAATTAATCAGTGGAACAGCCTGCCTCCAGAAGCAGTAAATGCTCCAACACTGGAAGTTTTTAAGAAGAGACTGGACAGCCATTTGTCCGAAATGGTGTAGGTTTTCCTGCCTGAGCAGGGGGTTGGACTAGATGACCTCCAAGGTCCCTTCCAACTTTACTACTATTACTATTACTAGATCTTAGCATTCCACCATGCTGTGCTGAAACTCTGTAGCACTAATAAAGGCTTTTTAGGTTAAAAAAATGCCTGAAAGTTCTTTGAAGTGTTTCGTTAATCAGACACATGACAGTGAAATTGAACTGGTGGAAATGTTGTGATCACCATGTTGGCTTAGGGGTCAGTTTCCTGGCATTTTTAACACTTTCAGGTTCTTGTGGTCGGTCCACACTTGGAAAAGAATTTTGTTTACCCTCCCAAAAGTGCCACCATGTGAGAAGAGCCCATCGCACTGCGTATGCCTCTTTTTCCCAGACCGCTCACCTCTGCTCAGTTTTGGGGAGTTTTCTCGATGTGTATGCGCAGGGCTGTAATACCCCTTTGTCAGTTTTTTGTAACAATACAGCCCCCACTGCTACATTGCTGGCATCTGCCTGAATTACAAAAGGTTATTGGTATGGGGTGCCTTAGGACAGGTTCTATGGAAAACAGCTTTTTCAGCCTCTTGAATGCGGCTTGGCATTCTACTGTCTATTTCAGCGGCTGGCTTGGCTTGGCTTTTCCCTCCCCTCTGGTTTTTAGTAAGTTCGTGATTGGTAAGGCTATTCGGGAAAAAAAGGAATAAATTGCCGATAGAAGTTAGCGAATCCCAGGAAGCTCTGCAATTGCTTCCTTGTGCGGGGTGGTGCCCATTCTAGTACCGCCCGGACTTTCTCAGGGTACATTTCTATGCCCTCTGGGGATATGCAGTATCCCAGATAGTCTATTTTGTCCTTATGAAATTCACACTTAGAAACTTTGGCATAGAGGTGGTTTGTTTAGGACTACCCTAATCATGTTCGTCCATAGGATGTTGACACTCTGAATATAAGGACGTCACCAGGTAAATGAGCACACCCTTGTATAGGTGCTCCCTTAGTACATCATTTTTCAGCTGCATGAATACGGCAGGGGGTCCCTGTAGCCCAAAAGGTAGATCTCGAAATTGATAGCAACCTAAGGGACAATTGAAAGCGGTTTTCCACTCGTCTCGTTCCTTGATTCTAATTTGATAGTATGCTTCCCTTTGGTCTAGCTTGGTGAAAATCTTCCCCTTTGAAAGGTGAGACAGCATGTCCTTCATAAGGGGGAGAAGGTATAGATTGCTTTCACTTATAGCGTTCAAAGCCCTATAGTCCATGCAGAGGCAAAGAGTTCCATCTTTCTTTTCTCAAAACAATTCAGGCCATCTTTGGCTTCGCTGGTTGAAGGAACCCCCTTTCTAAGTTTTTCTCTATGAATTTCTGCATCCCTTCCAATTCCTGGGGGCTCATAGAGTATAGTCTAGGCTTTGGAAGTTTTGCCCCGGTCTGATTTCTATTGCAGTCTGTGGGCCGATGCAGCAGCAATTCATCAGATCTCTCTTCGCTGAACACTTCAGCTAGGTCTCTATACTGTTATTTTGAGTATTTTCTTTTCACCCCCTATTGGGGCTTTCTCAGTCAGGGGCCCCTCTGCTTGGGGTTGGGCTGTCGCCTTGGTTGATTCCCCTCTTGAGAACCTAATTTCTGCCATTCTCCAGTCCACCCATGGGTTCCATTTGGCTAGCCATGCCATGCTTAAGATTATGGGACACTCCATTGCCAGGGGTTACCAAGAAAGTTATAGTCTCTATGTGGTCCTCCAGGGTGAATTGAAGTGGTAGTGTTGCTAGGGTGGTGGGCATCCCCCCTACTATGGACCCATCTAATTGACCAAACAAAATTGGTTTCTTCAGCCTCCTCACCAGTATTCCTAAATTCCCCACTAGGGTTGGGCTGATAAGGCAGCAGGTGCACCAGGAGTCAATTAATTCCCTAACTTCTACAGCTTCGGGCATGGTCAGGGCTAGCAGAATCACTGTCTTGGTGAGGGGCGCAATGGGTCCACTTACCAGGGGTTCATCCTCAGAGTTGTCATCATACGAGTTGGACGCTCCCACTGTGTAGGCCGGAGTTCCCTTTCCTCACTGAGCTGAGGCGGGGAACTCAACAGTCTCTGTGCCTTTCATGGCCATCTCCTTTGGCTTCATTGGTGACTTTCCAGACTTCCCGATCAGGTACGGATCGAGAACAGGGCCGAAAAGGTGAGTACCACTATAAGAGGTGGTTGCTAGGCGCCACTTGGACTTCCGGTCTGGTTTTCCAGTTGGGGTGTGAGAGCAGCATTCGGCAACATGATGTCTTCCCTTGACACATTTGAAACACCCGGTGGTTCTTTTGGAAGTTGATGGCTGCTTTGCTGGCTCGCGGGTCAGCTCCAGTGGCGATTTCCCCCATGGTCTTCCTCCTCTGCATTGCCTCTTGGCTAAGTCGATCTCGGCTTCCTCCACTAGGACATACCAATCTTGCAGCCGGTGAGGATCCCCCCGAGGAGGCAGGAATCGTAGATGTCATAGTTTAAACCATCTTTGAAATGGCTAAGCAAGATATCCTCTGGCCAACTTAGTTTGCTGGCCACGGTCCAGAACTCTTGAGTATATTCTGCCACTGGTCGTCTGCCTTGCTTCACCGTCGTTATCCACTCTCGGGCTTTTTGATCTGCCAATGGGTCCTCGAACGTGTGTCTGAGGGAGAATATGAATTGGTTGACATTCAGTAGCTCTGGAGCGTCAGCATTGTACAGGTCCACCACCCAGTATGCTGTGATGCCATTCAGGACGGCTTGCACGATGCGAATTCTAGCACAGTCAGTGGGGATGTTTTGGCCATACTCCTCCATGTAGTTTAGTATGTGGGTTAGGAAGAATCCCAGGCACCGTGACTCTCCATGGAATTTCACGTCTAGTGGAGGGAACCTCTGGATGGAGCATGCCCTTTTTTCCCATTTGTGTCGTCTCCCTTCTCTGTCTGCAACTTCCACAAGACGTGGGGTAGCTGCAGCAGCAGCGACTGTGGTGGACTTGCTGATTACTTTGGCTGGGTCTGAAACCTCAGGTTCAGGCTCCCCTCCATTTCCTTCCTTGCTGCACCCCAGGTGAATGGTGCCGGTAGGATTCAGTTTTCTCTTCCTTCATGGAGTCGAGGGCTTTCTTCATCATGTTGTTCCAGCAGCTGGCTGGAATGTCCTGAGCGATCCTCCTCGTCCTTGCTGAGAGGGAGGGACCTTTCCATCTCCTCCTTCCAGCCTGGTTGATGACTGCCCCATCTGAGTGTCACCTTCCTGGCTTTCTTCTCCCAGTCATCCTTCTTTCCAATGCCCATCAACCACCTAGGCTTGTGGTAGTGCTCTGTCACTGGAGAGCTTGAGGATCCGGAACTGGATTGTTTGCAGGGGTCTGTCCTGCAGGAGGGTTCCCTCCTACAGCAGGTTCCCCTCTCTCTATTCCATTGTACAACATGGTTTGCTAAGTCCCCCGGTAAGGGTTTTTTTTCCAGGTTGACTATTACTGCAGATCCTGCCTAATGTCAGGGCCCACTTCAAAATCTCATTCTAAGAAAGCAGAACTCATGGAACCAATTTCTTCCAAAAGGAACTTTTATTAGGAGAAGCTTATAGCAGGCCTAATAGACAGGATCTGAAGGTTTCCCACTCAGATCAATAGGTTAAAAGTGTCCTAAGTTCATCTGGTCAGTTCAAATGGGCCAACCCCCAGGTGTTAAGTCTGTTGTGGGAAAGAGTAGATAACACCGGGCTGTCTCAGGGTTGCAGTGATGTTTTGTCGGCTCTTCGCACCTTCCCTTCCGAACACGGAGATAAACCAGCTGCCGGAGGTGCATTCCTTTCTCCTCCCCCCTTTTCCAGCTGACATTCAAGGGGAGAGATAGTTCACAGAGGAAGTATGCAGAAACAGCAAAGTGTTACAGTGTAGCAATAGAGGAAAATAAAGCAATAACCCGCAGTACTTTTCCCCCCTCCCCTCCAGGAACACGGCAGAACCCAGAATTATAGAGAGAACAGAGTTTGAGTTAAAGAAAGAAAAGAGCCTTGTTAGAATATGGGTTCCGACAGAATGTTTTAAATGAAATTTCTTTGTTCTGATAGCATTTGGGGACTCTTATTAGTTTAATAAGAGAAGGACAAGGGGTGACATGATAGCAGTGTTCCAATTCTGCTCTGAGGGCAGCAGCTGAAGTCCTTTCATCCACCCTCAAGATACTTCTCAGATGATGTGATCGGATTTGTTCTAGTAGTGATATAAATTAAATTCCAAAGTTCAGCATAATGGTAATGTTGGTATTTTGTATTTAATAATTCAGTCTAAGGAAGCCACATATCTATATATATTTTTTAAAAAAATAACAGTGCATTCACTTGTGCCTTCTAAATGAGCTCCTTTGATGTTGAGGGAGCCCAAATCCAGTCAGAGAGAAAAGTTCCCCCAGGTAAGGAAAGGTGTGAACTTGCTCTGTTGCCTCCTCATTGATTAGCCCTATAGGGCAATGCTGTCCTTTCCCAAAGATCATAATTATTGACTTTGACTTATCCATAATCAGATAATTATTATGAGAATAGGAGCCAAGTCCTCTTAACAGCACATGCAACCCAAATGTCATATTGGCAACACCTTTCTCTTACCTTTTGGTACATATCAATCCTACTTCTCATGGCTCCATTGAGCCCCAAACACACTCTCAGACAAATGAACAAAAATGGGATGGAAGGGACCATGGAGGTTTTCTAGTCCAACCCCCTGCCCATAGCAAGTGATCCAGACAAAATGAATGCCCAGCCTCTTTCTGAAAATCTCCATTAATGGAGCACCCACAACTTCATGAGGCAAGCCGTTCCACTGATTAATTGTTCTCACTGTCAGGGCTTGTAGAAAGGGCTTTGAGCAGGGTCAACATCCTGAACTCCATTTGAAAGGCAGTCAATTTCTTCCATAATATTTCTTTGTTTATTGTGTCAAATGCTATAAAGGCAGCAAACCATTATTTCCTCTGACTGATATTTTTTAAAGTTAGATGGTTCAAGACAAAAGAATTGTCAATATTGGATTACATCTGCCTAAAGAGTGCTGGTTCTTCTACAAGGAATGAACTTTTCATCCACCTACTATCAATTCTGTTCAAGTGGAAGTTTGCATATATTTTGTCACAAGATCTGTGAGAGAAATAGGCATGGAATTGCTAGAGTCCTTTTTAGTCCCTTTTTTATATATATGAATTACAGTTGCCATCTTTGACCGAAATGGATGTGGCAGATATTATTTATATGTGTAAATGTATCTGTCAATGGAGCTTCCCACCAGTCGGGATATTTTTTGAATTGTTCAGCTTCTAGAAAGGACAAACACAAACCTGTGGGACTTTGTAGGTGCTTGCTAATGTTGACATCTGGATGGAGGTGTCTCTGATAGCTCCATCAACAAGAGCCAAAAGCTTGTCCTTCCTTCCACAGCTGTAGTTGGGAACATTGGCTTCTCCAGTAGAGAGCATGTCCAGCAAGGCATCTGAAGTGCCGAGGGTGTTATCATAGTTGTCATGGATGTTGTAGCCCAGTGTGAGATTGTGCAGAAGCCACGGATTTTTGCTAATCACTTCAATGTTGAAAATCATGAGTAGTATGAATTGCTTTCCATAGGATGGACTAATGTAAAACCATGATCATGTTAATATTATCATCATCGACAGCAACAACAGCAATACTTTTTCTTCATTTAATCATCTTTTTTCTCTACAAACTAGCTGAAACATAAACCAATATTGATGCAGAACTAGAGGCAAATGATAGTCACCCATCACCCTTTAATATTGTTAGTGTTGAGGATGGAGATAGTCCTCAAAAGGTTTTAACAAATCAGAAACATACAATTATTTTTAGCAGTACTAATATTCATAGGCCAGAATAATTCAGTCATTAAAGAACCACCACCATTAAAGGAAGGAGATTTTTGATAAGTGACCCAGAGAAGCAGTTCTAAAAACAAGTCGTCTTCTATTCCTCTAAAAACCAGATATTGAATACCAATCGGTTATAAAAATGTGGAAATGGTTGGGCAGGGGAAATTAGAACCATTTCAATCATTACTTTCAACCAAACTCAATATTCCACTCATGAATTTAGGACTGAAGAGAGAGAGGAAAATAATGTGGACTTCTTTCAGGTTTCATTTCATTTCAGAAAATGAGGCAAAGGAGAGAGGCTGTGTTAATCAAAAGGATTCAAAATGTTTGTCACATCCTGCAATATAAGAGTAAGTAAAAGAAGAAGAAAAAAAGAAGAGTGTTAGAACTGCAAATGGAGGGAATGAAACTCCATCACATGACTTACGGCTGAATCTGACTAGAAGGAGCCATGTTGAAAGATAATGTTGCAGGTGCTATTTCTGATGGAGAGATGACTATACCAAGGAGAAGATCTCCTGGCCTATAATAGCTCCATGGCTTTTCTCCATCCTGGTTGTCCAAATTCAGTGGGCACTTCATTCTCAGCTTCCCAGAGAGTGGCTGGGACAGCAGCAGCACCAGAAGTAGAAGCAGAAGCAAAAGGTTCATAATTCATAAGCAAAAGGGGTGGAATCAATCTCCTTCCTCTTTCTAAAAAAGACTTAGAATTAAAGCACTCTGACAGAGTGGAATCTCCAGTGGCTTTCCTGATTCAGAGAGATTCACCTGAAAGAGAGAGAAAAATATATTCAAGAGCACAGCTCCTGTCTGTCCTGTAATGGGAGCCACAAAAAGCATAACCTGTGATATTTATCCTTTTCTGATGCAAGATCCCTTCCATGTTGCTTCAGTCTGATGTTTACATCAAAGGCAGTCACTGGAGACGTAGGAGAAGAGGTCTCAGAGACAGGGATGGTGATGATTGCAGTGAGAAGGAGCTTTTGCTCTTGGGAACCTGAACTTCTTCCATGTAAGGAGGGGTAGTTGCAGAAAAGCATGTTAGAGGAAAGTCACAGGTAGATCCCTTGTGATAGTGTTCTGTAGTGGTCTTAGTCCTTCCTGTTAGGATATGTCCAGAAAGTCATGCTGGATGGAGATAGTTCAACAGCCAGGAACTATGGGGTCTCTTGCCTCCAGAGGCTGCTAGGGAAGGTCACCCAGAGTTATGGAGTTTGGTGCCACTCTAGGTTGGTGACCCTTAACTCTTGTGCTGCCTGTGCTTTATCTCCATGGAAGCACTCAGCATCCTTGAACCCAGCCTAATGTTAAGAGTTTGGGATTTTCTATTCTGTGAGATCTCCATGTATCAATCCTAATTTGGAGCTGATTTTACAATTCCTTGTAACTGAAGTGAAATTTCATTTGCCATCTGTTCTAGAAACATCATTTTTTGCATGAGAGCTGGCTAAGAGGCAGGAAAGTAACAGCCTAGGATAGCACCATGGGCACAGAGAGAGAAAATTGTAGAGTGGATAGAAGTTTTAGTTTCCTTGACACTTTCTGTGTTGTCTGCCCATATTGATTCAATGAGAGCCATTAAAATTTGAAGTTTCTTGGTTTAAATAACATTGTGCTATGAATTCTGCAGTTGAGACAGTTGCAGTTTCCACAGTGCGGTGGATAGTGTGACCTGATTTCTTGCCACAACCAACAGGGAGTTGGTTTAGGGGGACCTGGTGGCTGTTCCTATGGTTGTCTAGATGCACTTGGTGTTCTGGATCCTGTGACATTCCCATCTCTTAGGCTCTGTTTGTCCTTCCTAGAAGCTTCCATGTGCTTATAGTTTGGAGCCCCCATGTTCTGGTTATCTTGTTCGATTGTTGATTATGTTTCTTACCTGGAGGGGGGATGTTAATATATACAGCTTGGCCTAGAAGGGAGAACTGGGGGTTTGAGTGACAGGGGGAACTGATGGGATGGGCAGGTCCACCCTTACAATGAGGAGCACAGGATGACCAATATCCCAGGTCCATCATTTGAAAGTTGTCCCACTGTGTTGTCCTCAGCTTCCACTCTCACTGCCTGCCTACAAGATCTTTGGTGGCTCCAGATACCGGTCATTCTTTTTGAATGCCAAGTGAATGTGTAACATGGTTTCTCTTGTCGATGATGTTACCTGTCATGTCTCCCTGAAGCCAAGTTGTGCCCATAGGGGAGGAAACCTCTCCTCAGTTGCAAATGTGGCCTCCTGTTTTGTGGGTTTGCCTCAGGTGAGAGTCCAGGGAAGCGGACAAGAGTTGGCTGTGGTCATCCATGGTTTATTATAGGCTACAAAACAGGTTGCAACTAGAGTTTTCCTTTGTCTCAGCAAGAAAATTTCCCCAGCCTGCTGAAGTGTTTTGTGTGAATGTGGCCCTTACTAGAAGATAAGGGCCACACCCAGGTTCAACCTCCAGAAATAAACCGTGGTTAAAAGTTGCAAGTGTGAATGCAGCCATTGGTGAAGTGAGCAGGTTAAGGGGGTTGTTTGGCTATGCCCAGAGGTAGTCTGGTGTAGTGGTCAAGGTGTCAGACTAGTAACCAGAAGATCATGAGTTCTAGTCCTGCCTTGGGCACAAAGCCAGCTGGGTAAACCTGGACCAGCCAACCTCTCAGAGCCCTGGGAAAGAGGCAATGGCAAACCACTTCTGTTCAACTGTGGTCTTCCTGATTACTTTCACACACAGCCGGTTGAGGCTGTAGGGCTTCCTGACTCTGGCTTCAGTCTTGCAAAACCAGCCAAGTGGACTCCAATTTGCTAAACTTGGGCAGATTTTATTTTAATCTGGTTGCTCTCTGTAAAACTGGCAGGAAAACTTTAATCCTGATCATGACAGCGAGTAACAAGTCCTCATGAAGTCTGCAGATAGGCCAATGAAGTTGGGATCCTGGAAGGCCAGGAGTCAGTGCACCCCCATCTGTTAGCAGCACAGTGCAGCATGGATGGTCAGGCAGGGACCCCTTCAGGAGGCGAGTTCCAGGCACCTCCAGGCTAGGAGAGCCCACCTGAGTCTGTTTGCATTTGGTCAGATTCAGCACACTCAGCATTGGTGTACATTTTGCAGGACTCAGTTGCAGAGACCCTGGAAGTGTGTTGTGTGAATGTCCCACCAGGTGGTTGACAGTTATGCGTGCACTCAGAATTGAACCGATTGAGTCAAACTCCACTGGCCATCATGGACGCCTGTGCTCTCCTTAACCTGGATTGGGGAGAAACCCTCTTTCCTGAGCTGGGTGGAGTCATCAACTGAATTAATGGGTGAAGTTCACAACTCATGTTTAGGCCATCCAGGTTTTTTCAGGCATTTCTGTGTTAGTTTTAGCAAGCTGGGTACATCTCAGCCTGGCACTGACCACAGGGCGGGGCAAAGGCTTTGGGCTTCAGAGGGAACCAGATTAATAATGGCTTCTTTCTCCCTTGCATTCCCAAAGAAATTTCTAAGGAGCAGGGAACTTTGATCATCTATAGAGCTCCTGACAATATTGACTGAGATTTTAAAATTTTAAATATAAAGTTTAATTTAAATTTAAATTTTAAAAAATAATTTTTCAGTAGCTGGGAACCTTGTCCTGTGCCAATGTGTGAAGAAAGTTCATCATGTTAAGCTAGCATCTGGTTTAGATATTTTGGCATGATACATTACGCCAATGTAGCAGTTCCCTTTCCTTAACCTAAGTTAAGGGTGTTATGTGAACTCACCCTGATTTACCACAAACCATCTATGTGATGGCCAATGCAGTATTGATATGCAGGTTCTGAGGTTTTGTTTGATAAAAAATACAGGAAACAAGAAGATGCCTTCAAAAGTTACATGTTTATTCAGCTGAGCAAAGATGGGCTTCTATAAAAAGAGAGATAAGCCCCAAATATCGAAAAAGCCTTATTTTTATACCTACTTTGATTACGTAAGTAATTCACCCAGCAAAGCCGACACACATAAGATAGAGACTTTGCCCTTTAAGGCTGGCACACTGTAGATAAGAAGGAAGAAAGCAGAAGTAGCTAATATGTTCCCTTTTGGGTGATTTGGGTATTTCCCCAAGGCACCATATGTTCCCGGGTGGGTTAGAATATTGGGTGTTTCTATTGCTGTCCTTTCATAACCTTGCAATCATGGGTCTGCAAGTGGCCAGAGAGAGTGAGGCCATCAACAAATACTCACTGTCCTCTACATCCGGGTCAACACCAAGCTTACACCACTATAAAGCCCAGGAAATGACTCATATGTCTCTTGTCTTGAAGAGTTGTTTAAGCCAAATATTGGTTAAGTTGTGTGCTGAGGAAAAGGAGGAAAACTAACAGTTTTTAAAAATATATAATCTATCTATCTATCTATCTATCTATCTATCTATCTATCTATCATTAATGTATTTGATGATTATCTTGAATTTGCATTTAACTATCAAACTACACGTATTTATTTCCTTCAATTATAATAAACATAAGTTGACAAGCAATTCCAAAGCATATAAACCAATAATAATGCATAAGGAAAAGTTATAAGCCTAAGAAATAATTTCACCGTCATTCTCCTGCTTTTGTCATTAGATATTCCTTAGTGTTTAGATGTGGTCTCAGGATGATAATGTAGCACTTGGGGAAAAAGGTGCAGCCCAACAGTCCAGCACTGGAGGCCAAGATGGAGAAGACCTGCACGGCCACCATGTATTTTCCTTTAGTACTCAAGTAGGTGGGCATGAAGGAGACCCAGACACTGCAGAAGACCAACATGCTGAAGGTGATCAGCTTGGCTTCATTGAAAGCTCCAGGCAGGTTCCTGGCCAGGAAAGCCACAGTGAAGCAAATGGTAGCAAGGAAGCCCATGTAGCCAAGAACAACATAAAACATGGTGACAGAGCCTTCATTGCATTGAAGGATAATCTCTTCAGGCTGGGAGTGCAGATCAGAGTCAGGAAATGGGGGAGAAACTCCCAACCATATGGCACAGATGAGAATCTGGACAGCAGAACAAGAAAGGATGATGGAGTTGGCCAAGCTCTTCCCCAACCATCTTCTCACTTTATTACCTGGTTTTGAGGCTAGGAATGCCAGCACTACTGTGATCGTTTTGGCCAACACAGATGACACAGCTACTGAGAAGACAATGCTGAACACTGTTTGTCGGAGAAGGCAGGTGGCTTTCCTTGGTTGGCCAATGAAGAACAAGGAGGATAAGAAGCAAAGCAGAAGGGAGAACAGGAGGATGAAGGAGAGGTCCCGGTTGTTGGCTTTGACAATAGGAGTTTCAATGTATTTAATGAATATGACTAAAACAAAGCCTGTGATTAGGAACAAGAGTAGAGCAAAGGAGATGAGGATGATGCTGAGATGTTCTTCATAGAACAGGAAAGTTATTCTTTTGGAGATACATTGGACTCGGTTCTCAGTTGGATATTGATCATCTGGGCACTTGGTGCATTTTGTGGTATCTGAGAAAAGAAAGTAATATTTCTTTTATAGTCTTTCAAATTTCAAGAAGAACTTTGGATAAGATGTGATAAAGAGAGACAGAAAAGTCTCAGTAAACAGAATATACTTACACTACTACAACAACAAAAATCCCCAATACATACAACTCTAAAAAGAACAACAACAACAACTACATAAAATCAAAAGAAGAACTATATGGTGCTGCAAACTCCCTTCTGTGAGGTAATCCACCAGATTCTTATCCTGCACTGACCTTATCCTATTCCAAATAGTTGGTAGAAGAAGCAAGCCTCCAGAGGTTTAAGAGGATGGGGGAGTAAGTCCAATAGGCCAGGAACTGCAGCAGAAAAGGCAGGCTTCTGATGATCCATAAAGTGGGAATCTTTTAGGGAATAGATTGTTTGCATGCCAATTATATCTGGTGGGACAAGCAGATATCCTCAAGGAGTGGAAGCCCTGCAGGTACCCTGGTTTTGTCTCATGGAGGGATTGAAAGGTGAATTTAATTGCACCTGGAAAGAAACTTGGATTCTGTGGAGATTGCACAGTAGGGATGTCCTATAAAAGAACACACAGAAACTCAACACTGTGCATGCCTTTGCATTCTGGACCATTTTATAAATTCCAGGTGGTTTTCAAGAGCAACCCTATGAGTATGGGATAAAAAGATAGAAACAGAAAACTGATGGCAGAAAAAGACCTAATGCTGCATCCAGTCTGCCCTTTGAGTTTTTTCTTTTCTTATTTATTTTATATTTTATTTCATTTTTTTAAAAAAAATTCCGACGATGGACATATGTTTAAACATCCCAAAAATGTTTAAACGCAGTTACTTATGATTGAGCAACCAACCATGCTCTCAATACACTGCTCCAAAAATACTGGACAGAGGATAAATTTGTCTAACATGGCTGGATCCATGGAGAACCACTTGAGATAGGTTGCCAAACTGACTATTTCAGGACAGGTTCTACAGCCCCCTTCACAAAAAAAATCCATTGACTATCCTGAAATTGAGAGTGTCTCCTAACTATTAGGCCTTCTAGAAATTCCTTAAAATGTGATTCTTTCAACGGTCCTGGGGATATGCCCATATGCTGGTTGCATGGTTGGTAGCATCTTGATGTTCTCCTCTCTTGCTTTCTTAGCATTTATACCTCAATGTTTTAATTTTTATTATTGGTTTAATTGTATCACACCAAGAGTCACTTTGTGTGAAATATCCATATAAACCTGATAAATAAATTTGAAAAAAACATCTTAACGAAGATTAATTCATAAATGAATTCAACAACAGGAACTGAGTGTGTTATTTGTATTTTTACCCTGTAAAAATGAGAAGGTGAAGCAATATGTTTCCATATTCTCTCGATTTGGCAAAATTTTAAAGAGAATGAATTCAACATTGGTATCAAAGGATATTTAGTAGATTGGTCTTTTATTAGTTCTCTGTTTCCTCCTTCTTTCTGTTCATTTTAATCCCAACACTGCATGTTAGAATTTTTTTCCTTTCAGGAGCACAACTATATTGACTTTTTTGGGGGGGGAGTGTTATATCACACTACAGTATTTAACAAGAAAGAAAATTGGAAAGATAAGAAAAGCTGGAAAGGAAATATTTTATGCTGAATCCTCTGTTTGGTTTTCATTGTTCCTTTAACCCAACATCTTTCCCTTTATTGTTCCTCCCAGTTAGATATTGAAGCTTATAAGGATATATGATCTTACTAAAGATTAACTGATTAAATGAATGATTGATCAATGCATCTATCAGCCTGTAATGTAAAGTTGGTTTAGGTAAACAAAACCCACTGATCTAAAATTATTCCTCAAGTTACAAAGAATTACAGATATTCCTAAGAAAGATAAACATGGACAGAAACATCCAAACTGGGAAATGAAAGAGATTTCCCATGAAATCCACAACATCCTTCTTTCTACCTCATCATTCAAGATATTTTTCTTATAAATCCTATTGAGGGAAGAATTTGGACACCATTAAAACAGAGAACTAAAAAATGAAACTTACACGTGTCTTTAACATGCACATTGATCAAAGTTTCCCTGTGGTGTCACTCACCTTCCTGAGTGGAGATGGTCCCCTCTGGACAAGGAATGCAGTTGTAGCAGCAAAATGGCTCTCCTTCTCGAGCCTGCTTGACAAATCCAGGATGGCATTTTTCCACACATTTAGACTGAGGCAGAGACTAAACAGAAAAAGGAGAAATGCCAAAGAAAATATGTCAGGACTCACCATCTGTAAGGACCCACCCCACTTTGCATCTTAAGAAGACAGAACTCTTGGAATAATTCTTCCAACAGGAATCCTTTATTAAGAAGAAATGGTTGCAGGCATGCTAGACAGGACTTGGGGTTCAAGCTCTCCCATTCAAGGTTTTAAGGGGTTCCCCAGTAGTCCCACCCAATCAACCCCCCTTCCAGTGATAGTTTCAAGTATCACAATTCCACCCCCTTTCTTCTTTCTTCCCTCTGGATGGAGACTTCAGATAACTACATGAAAGGCAAATACCCTTCTTTGTTATGATAAGGTCCTCTGGTGCTAACGCTTTGAGGTTACAATAAACACACATTCAGCATTCAGCTCTTTGAAGTGTACTGAAGGAAGTGAGGGCCATAAAGCCCCTTTGTTCTCCCCCTTCTCTCCCTCTTATGGCAGAATCCAGAGAAGGCAGAATTGGGAGTTTCTATATTTGATAATTAAAGATGAAATATAATTGGATTCTGACACCATCCATGTAAGATGGAGGTAGACATGAACATGAGCTATTTGGCTTCACCTAGGCAAATATGAAATCTCTGACCCATTCCAAATGGTTGCAGGAGATACAATTGCAGGCAGATGCTTCATTCAGTTCCTCCCTTTTTCTTCTGATTTATCAGATTACAATAAAGTACTTTCTACTTAACAAAGTTTGGAGGGATGAAATTGAGAAAACATTTAAGCATTAAGTGGCAACCGGTGGGTTCCTCCTCATAGTGGAATTAACATGCATTCCTCCATTCTTCATACATGCTTTATTTTAAAATATAATATCTAAAATACTAAATTTTGGAGTAAACTTTATTGTAAAAATTTATTAAATTTTCATTTCATTGGATTTATTGAAATAGAATAAAAATGTGATGAAGAAAGAAACTTTTGACCAGTAGGATCTGGAAAGGATTCTTCTGGAGTGCAGAAAACATTGCAAAGCTGCTTCCCTTTGAAAGCACTCCAAAATTACTTCCCAATTAATATAAAAAGGAAAACTCCCTCACAGAGAAGGGCTGTTAACCTTAAAGATATTCTTAATTCATACATATATTTGTTCAGTTTATATGGCTGCCATGCTGGTGAGTTAAAACTAAAACTAGCTGACTAGTTTCTAAAACTATAGTGAGGTGAGATGAAGGTGAGGTGATGAGAACGTGTCCCTCAAAAAGGGTGAGTCACACATTTTTTGATGCCCCATATGGGTCATGAGTGTGAGCCCTGTGTGGGTACATTCAACATAAGGTATCCAACACAAAGTCCTTTCTGTTGAAAGAATACAATTAGGTGACACAATCTGACAGGGAAATACACACTCATATTTATTATTAATGTGATTTGTAGCCTCTCAATATGTCCTAAGTCAGCTAACAATCAAGATAAGCAATTGCATTCAAGGAATTTTCAGATGAAGTGCACTCTTAAAGCCAGTGCCCAAATCTATGTAATATTTCCCTCAGAATTGTCCCTTATTATTTCTGATATCAAGATTTATTTGCACCAAAGCGATGCTTCAGTACTTCAGTTTTCAAACCATTATCAAAAGTGAGATGGGCAACAAAGAAATTTAATCAATCAATCCATAAATGAGCTCACATCAGATCAGTCATTGTTATTTCATGTGAACTGAAAGCCTTGGACCTCCTTCCTAAATTCCACTATCCCAGTGGGGTTAAACAGAGGCAGCTATAAGCATGATCTCAGGTGATCAGGGGCTGCCATAAAGAAGAGGGAATTAAGCTATTTTCCAAAGCACCTGAAGGCAGGACAAGAAGCAACGGGTGGAAACTAATCAAGGAGAGAAGCAACCTAGAACTAAGGAGAAACTTCCTGACAGTGAGAACAATTAATCAACGGAACAGCCTGCCTCCAGAAGTAGTAAATGCTCAAACACTGAAAGTTTTTAAGAAGAGACTGGACAGCCATTTGTTCGAAATGGTGTAGGGTTTCCTGCCTGAGCAGGGGGTTGGACTAGATGACCTCCAAGGTCCCTTCCAACTTTACTACTATTACTATTACTAAGATAAAGCTTATTTAACAATTGGACCAACATGATCTTCATCCAGTCTTGATTCCATTTCATTGGATTCAGTCCAAATCTGAACTCAGGGACTGGTCAACAGAATTGCCTTCATCTTTGATATGTGAAGGCAAAAAACTAGTGAACCTGAAGCTATTAATACCAAAATCTCCAGCATATGAGGCCCTGTCTAACCAGTTTTATGGTGAAACTAAACTGTTGAAAGGAAACTAAATGGCAATGATTTGTGTCCTAAATAATAATCACCCCATATCTCATTTTGGATCAGCTTACAAAAGGGTTCAGTATGACAGCATCAGAAGGGAAAGCTTGGTTAATAAAACTGAAGCATGCTTATCTGCCTAAGAAAATTATAGAGGTTTTACTCCACATATTCAATTCAAAAAAGTGGGTAATCTTCACTGAGAATTGAATATGTGGAGTAAAACCTCTATAATTTTCTTAGGCAGATAAGCATGCTTCAGTTTTATTAACCAAGCTTTCCCTTCTGATGCTGTCATACTGAACCCTTTTGTAAGCTGATCCAAAATGAGTTGAAACAGCTTTGGAAAAAAGAGAAAAGAGATCAATATTTTCTTTACCTTGTTGAGCAACTTTAACTGTGACAAAGCATCTTGGTTGATTGTAAGTCTCTGTCTTTCAAAAGTGCCCAAAACCTTGTCGATGGGATCCTCCTTGGGGAGAACCACCCTACTCAAGATCCTCAGGTCTGGGACTTCCGGTGGATTTTGCGCGCGCGATGGCGGCTACTTTGTAGCCGTCTCTCCTGGGTAAGTGTAAGAACCGTTATGAACAGCAGACATCAGCTGTTCAGCGGTTCAAAATCCCCCTCCCGGGCAAAGGGGGGGGGTAGAGAGTGTCTGAATAGTGGTAGAGCCTCTTTTGCACCCCCCAAGTTTTTTTGGGGGGGTGAAAGGAGTGCTCCCACGGAGTTCAGACTTGTCTCCGCTTCCCAGCTGTTTTTGTCCTCAGGGACAAAACGAGCCGCTGCAAACACCTCCGTGCTTAAAGAGAACTGGTGAGTTTTTTTTTATAAACGGACAGAGCTGAGTAGAGGATTTAGTTTTTGCTTTCTTTGATTTATTTGGATTTTAAGTTTTAAGACTTGTTTCTATTTTTATTCTCTCTTTTTATTTTTTTTTCTTTGTTGAAAGGGAAAGTAAAATGGCGATCGGCAAATCTCTCGGTGGTTTTTTTTTTTGAAGTTAGAATGCTGACCGGCAGGCTTTTTGGTGTTTCTTTTTCTTTCCTTTCCCTTTCCCTTTTTATTTTCTTATGATTGGAATGGTTGTTTTTGGTATCTCTAAGTATTTTTTTTGGAACGGACTTTTTCTATTTAATTATTATTATTTTTTTTTTCTTCTCCCTTCTTTTTATTGTAATGACTCTTTTTTGAAGGACTTTTTTCTGTTTAATTTTTTGCAATTTTTAAGAAGGAGTAAAGCTTTTTTTTAATTCTTTTTCTCTTCCTTTTTTTTTCTTCTTTTCCCTTTTTTCTTTTTATTATAATGACCTTCTTTGGAGGGAGTTATGATTTTTGAAGGAATTTTTATGGCTCCAAAGCGTCCAGGGATTTCTACAGCTTCTAAATCAACAGTTTCACCCTCTTCTGGGGGTCAGCTAATAACTATGAAGGATTTGCAAAATATGATGGGAGATGTTATAATTCAAATTAGGGCAGAAATGAAAAAGATTTTAGAGGAAAATAATAAGATTTTGAGATAAGATTTTGTTTTGGCTTTAGAAGGAGTTGCTTCTGTTCTTGAAAAGGTGAACTCCCATGTGGAAGAGGTAGATGAAAAAGTGGACATAATGGAGGGGAAAATTGAAAGTATGGAAAAAGAAATGGAAAATGAGATTCTTATGCTTCAATATGGACAAATGGAATATGCCTTAAGAATCAGAGGCCTGGAAGAGTCTTTGCAAGGAGATTTGAAAGAAATGGTTGCAAAGGACTTTGCATTGATTTTGAATAAAGAAAAAGAGGGAATACTTAGTGAAATTGAAAAATTATTTAGGGTTAACTCTGTGGTGGCAGCACAGAAGAATCTGCCAAGAGATGTGGTAATTTACTTTGGTAAAAGATCCTTACGCAATCAAATTGTGCAAGCCTATTATAAGAAGAGATTTCAAATTGCTTCACAAGATGTCATAATTTTTAAGGAGATCCCATCTAAAATTTTAAGAAGAAGAAAGGAGTTTGCTTTTCTAGTAAATGAACTTAAAAAGAGAAAAATTCTATTCAGATGGGATGTTCCGACTGGAATGGTGGTGAACTACCTGGGGACATGTCATAGACTTAATACTGTTTCTCAAGCAAAAGATTTTTATACTTCGGTCCTGGGGGTATGTGCATCGCCATCTATTAGGTCTCAACAAGTCCAGATTGAGGAGCAGAAGACAACTTGTGTAGCACATAATTCCAAAGAAAAGCAGCAACAGAAGAAGGTTAAGGAAGTTTCATATTCAGTGGTCTCTGAATCTCTGGGAGATGTTGGACCTACAAAGTCTTTGGAGCAATCTTCAAGGGTGGAATTGCTGCCTGAAATGGAAATTGGGAAATTTCAGCTTGAGGGGCACCAACAAGAGAGGAACGGGCAGAGGATAACTTGTACAACTTACAACTGTGAAGATCAACACAAGGAGGAATTCACTGAGGAAGTCTTACAGGTATCGGTCCCTGAGACTTGTGCAACATATAAATGTAAAGAAAAAGTAACATATAAATGTAAAGAGAAAGACCAACAGAAGAAGGAGGTTGAGGAAGTTTCACAGGTACTGATTCCTGAGCTGGTGGGTCAACCAGGACTTACAAACTCTTTGGAGCGATCTTCAAGGGCAGAATTCCACGCATTTTTTTCGATGCTTGCGGGCAAGAGAGACCGATATGGATTGTGCTTATAGTAGATGCAACTGGCTATTAGACAGAAGATTATGGATATTGAATGAAAATTTTAGATAAGAAGTTTGTGTTTATAGTGGGTGCAACTGGTTATCGGACAGAAAATTATGGACATTGAATGAGAACTTTAGACAAGAAGTTTACTATTGAGATTGTGGGAGAAGTAAAACTTATATCGTTTTTGGAAAATGTCTTATGTAATGTCTAAATATGTGTTTTGGGATAATAATATATTTCAGCTTTAAGTTTTAAACCTTTAATGATAATATTGTTTAAACCTGTGTTTTGAAGGGATTATAATTTGTTTATTTCAGTGAGGGGATTCTAATAAATTTGTGTTTCGAAGGGAGTATAATTTGTTTAAGTTTCAAGTAATGCTTAAATTTGGTTTTTAAATATTATTATTAATATTTCTAAGAGAAAATAATTTGTTTAATTAAATGTCTAGATTTGTTTAGGAAAGAAAGTAATGCTTAAATCTGTGTTTTTGGAGAAAGTTTATATAGAATGATGATTGTATTTAGATTTGTTTAGGATTCAAAAGTGTTTCAAGTTTTTAAATATTATTATTAATATTTTTAAGAGAAAATAATTTGTTTAACTAAATGTGTCTAGATTTGTTTAGGATTTTTAAGTTTTTTTTTTTGGATAGGTGAGAAGATTATGAAGATTGAAGGAAATATGTATTTACTTTAAGTTTTCTAAGAGTATTTAGTTTTAATGGTACAACAAAGGTTTATATGTTTATTTTTTTGTATTAGGATAAAGAAAGAGGGAGAAATTAGATCCTACATTATAGCTATAGATATTCAAAGAAAGTAATGTTTAAATTTGCGTTTTTGGAGGGAGTTTATATAGAATGATGATTGTATTTAAATTTGTTTAGGTTTTAAAAGTGTTTTAAGTTTTTTTTTTCAATTAAGCCTGTACTCAGCTCTGGGAAGTCTAGGGGAGGGTTTGGGAGGTTGGGGGGATTTGTTTTTGTAAAAATTAAAAATTTTCAATAAAAAAAAAAAAAAAAAAGATCCTCAGGTCTGCTGCTATGCCTCCATTCTGATCCAAGTACACTTTCAGCAGTGAAAGATTGAACAATTCCCTCTTCTTTAGAAATGGATGGAACTAGAATGGAAACATCCAGGAATTTAAAAGCAGAAATCTTGGTTTCTTATCTCTTATCACTTTTTACATTTGAATCTTTCTTCGATGGTTGTTTAACTTGCAAATATTGTGAGTTGGGAGAACAAGTGTACAAAGATTCAGCAATATTTCTAAATCATGTAGTATACTGATAAAATGTATATTGACAAAATGTAATTGACAAAATTGTCAATCATATATAACAATCTAATGCTGGGAAAGATTGAGGGCAATAGAAGAAGGGGACGACAGAGAATGAGATGGCTGGATGGAGTCACTGAAGCAGTAGGTGTGAATTTGAATGGACTCCAGAAGATGGTAGAGGACAGGAAGACCTGGAGGAACGTTGTCCATGGGGTCGCGATGGGTCGGACACGACTTCGCAATAACAACAACAACAACATATAACAATCTAGCAAAGGTCACTAAGGAAGTAAACAAAATACACAAATAACTAGAATATTCATAAACTCCTAGCAAACAATAGGGTGATTACCAGAAAGCAAGGATTTGTTTAGAGGAAAGTTTAGAGGAGATAGGAAAAATGACCAGATGAAGTACCGTAATTCTACTTGTAAGGCTATATTAACAAAATCTTTCAGTCTGAAAGTACAAATCTTTCACCATCTCTTTTGACAGTCAAAAAATTTAGGAAGGACTTTTTCTGAGTTCCTTTCTCTGCTTGTTATGCAGCTGTGGGTGATCCCTACACCCAAACAATCTTATCTGATGCTTCCCTGCATCTCTTTCTCTGGTCCTCCAAACTCATTTACACGTATCATTATACTTCCTGAACAGATTTTGTGGATGCTGGTGGTATAACTTGTTTTTAGCAAAGAGTTAACAAAATGCTTCACGACGTGATGAATGGGGATCTAGTTCATTGAGTGCTGGATAGTATGAGATAATTAAGTGGATACAACTGTCTCAAAAATTTTACTCAAATAAATATTAATATTACTGATAAAATTGGGGAGTTATGAAAAACAATTAGACCTTGGTCATCATTTCTTTTACATTTTCATTAATAAAGGAAGTAGATAAATCATGATTTTATGATACAAAAATTATAATAACATTTGGACAAAGTTATTTTAGCCTCTTTAAAAAATTTCCAGCTTCTTTCAGGTCCCTATAGATGCCTGTCAGGATGCTGCCATCCTGATTGGTGGGGGGACCTTTGGAGCTCTCCTATGATTTGTTTAGCTTTGCTTTGTTGACTCGGTTCCGCTGCCCGAGGTCCTCTGCCTCACCTCACCAAGGAAGAGATTCCTGGGAACATCTTACCGCAGTTTCTGTCTGGAAATCTCACAACCTCTTTGCACCTCTGGATTGGCTCCTATGGACTGGGCAGTTGGGGGGGGGGGTTTGAACAATGGGGTTTAGCCTAACAATTTCACCAGGGAACTTCAGATTCTGCCTGCCTTCTGTTGCTGTCACTGACTCTCAATAAAATTTCCTCTTCCAATGATGCCAGTTTCAAGAGTTCTGCTTTCTTGAGAGATTCAGCTGAGGCAGGGCCTTACAGCTTCCAGAAAATAAATGTATGATTTTGTGTTAGAGAGAGGTGCATGAGTAAAATTCAATAGGAAACTAACTAATTGTTAGCATGCAGGTCTTCATACATGATTGTATGAATGTAATGAATGGCAGCTATAATCTGTATTAATATTTCCTTTGTAGTTTTTCTCACATTATTCTATGCGTAGAATGTTTATTGATTATAATAAAGTAGTAGTAATAAGTTAATGTTATGATAATAACCGTATTATTAATTTGTCTATAATGTCATTAATGATTCAGTGGAATGATACCAGGTCCTCTTGCAGGCACCACACTTGGAGAAGACACTGCACAAAATTTTCACCAGCTTTAGTCAAGAACAAAGAAGGGGAGAAAGAGATCAAAGGAGCTGCTTTAACCCTTGAGGAAAGACATCAAGCAGAAGAGCCATGTTGGAATAGAATAGAGCAGAACAGAACAGAACAGAACAGAATAGAAAAGAAAACAATAGGAGCTGGAAGGGACCTTGGAGGTCTTCTAGTCCAGCCCCCTGCTCAAGCAGGAGAACATATACCATCTCAGACACGTGACTGTCTAGTCTTTTCTTTAAAATCTCCAGTAATGGAGCACCCACAATTTCTGAAGGCAAGCTTTTCCACTGATTAATAATCCTCACTGTTAGGAAGTTTCTCCATAATTCCAGGTTGCTTCTCTCTTTGATCAGTTTCCAACCATTGTTTCTTGTCCTAGTTTACTGGAGCGTAAAATCAGAAAAATTCTGGGAACTTTATTTCGAATATAGAATTGTCATAGAATGCCCAGAATGGAGCTCCGGCACCTTTTTTCAATGGAACCTTGTAGGGTAGGCAAGGCGGGTTGTATAACGAGTGTGAGTTCTGGCAATTTTTTTTTTTTTACAAAAAAAGCACTGTATAAAAGGTCTTGGTTGTTGAAGGGAGGATGCAGCACTCTTCCGATAAGTAGGAGATCTTGTACAGAAGCTTAAGATCTTAAACCACCAAGCCCAGAGAGCACAAAAGATCCTGAAAAGGAATTTAGTTTGATGGATCCTTGTTGGGACCCCATACCTTCCATGGCTGCAGCCTTGGAGCCCCCAACCTCTCTTCACCCTTCTTCCTTCTCCTCTGGGGTTGGGATGCAGCACTTAAGGCGTGGGCCAGAATCTTAATGACATTGTAGGTATAGCCATTATTTCGGATCTGCATCCTATTCCTTTTCTCTTGGGTCTCCACTGGTGCTTTCTGGGTGCATCTTCTCCGGCCTTTGACAGAAAAGGTGTGTTTTGAAACAGAACAGTGAAAATACTCAGCTTGAAATTCAGGCTCCACAAATAAATATAAGTTATAGGAATTATCATTTTCCCAACTCTTTTTCCACTGAAAGGGAAAGCTCCAAATACTATGGACATGTTTGAGACGCCAATCCTTGTTCATGAAATATATTCCAGCCATTGTCATGATCCAGACTTTCCCTTCAATGGGTCCTGGCAAACCTTCAAGTGCTGAATGAAACGGAAGAATTCTGTCCAAAAGGGAATCAAATTCTATGAAGTGAACAAAGACATTGACTTGTCTCCACTTAGAAAGGGCATCCCTGAGGAAGGCGGTACATTCAGTTGTTGAGAATCGTTGAGTTATAACAACACAAATTCTATTCTTGACAAGCAGAGGAGTAAAAGTCCTCATGAAATTCTCTCCCTTCTCTGTGTCTGGAGCAAAGAGACCAATCAGGGTCCATCCGAAATGGTGGAGAATTTGGACAATTGCTGGATACTGGATCCCTTCTTTGGGGAACATTGGATGGAAAAAAGGGAATTGACTTTTATCACTCAGAGCCTCTGAAGCAATTCTATCACTGACCTAAAAAAACAATGAAGAATTCTGTGTTATATTTGGGGTCCTACCAAGTCCCAATTTTTAGCTTTGAATAAATCCAATATTTTTCTCATGCACATATTAGAACATTTCCTGTTGATTAGTCATTAGGCCATATCAAGATACAGAATATAAAACACAGCACATTAACAAGATTGCATGTAAAAACAGAATTTAGAAAAATAAGTACAATAGAATAAGCATAAAGAGTGAAAATACCATTTCTTTATAACCCCAGAATTTACCTCAGACCAATCAGACCAATCAGAATACAGAGAAGAGCAACAAAGATGATTAAGGGACTGGAGGCTAAAACATATAAGGACTGGTTGCTGGAATTGGGTATGTCTAGTTTAATGAAGAGAAGTACGAGGGGGGACAAGATAGCAGCCTTCCAGTATGTCAGGGGCTGCCCCAAAGAAGAGGGAGTCAAGCTATTTTCCAAGGTGCCTGAAGGCAAGACAAGAAGCAATGGATGGAAACTAATCAAGGAGAGAAGCAACCTACAACTAAGGAGAAACTTCCTGACAGTGAGAACAATTAATCAGTGGAACAACCTGCCTCCAGAAGCAGTGAATGCTCCAACACTGGAAGTTTTTAAGAAGAGACTGGACAGCCATTTGTCCGAAATGGTATAGGGTTTCCTGCCTGAGCAGAGGGTTGGACTAAATGACCTCCAAAGTCCCTTCCAACTTTATAATTGTTATTGTTATTGTTGTTATTGTTGTTATTATTATTATTATTGTTATTATTGTTATTATTATTATTATTATCTTCCCAAAAGGGATTTATTATACATAATTTTTGAATTCTAAGTACAGAGGAAATACATTTTTTAAAATATTAGGATCCTAACAGATTGTTTCTCTAATGTGCAATCCAAGATATTGATCACCCTCTTTCTTAAATAATTGACATTCAAAATAATAGATTTATTGCATCTTCCATTTCTGGAGCTCCACAAATACAAGTATATTCATTGTAAAGAGTTTGGAAGATTTAACTCAGTAATTGGAAGGTACATTTGTAGCAGCTGATGCCTTTCAGTGTGACAACCTTATTGAAAATGGCCCTACTTTTCTCTATTTTGACCATCTTGGATTAATTGTGAATTTTTTTAGGTTTTTCTCAAGTGGCAGAAAAGACAGAGAGATGACAGGATGTTTAAATGAAATTTGTTTGTTCTAATAGAGTTTGGGGACTCTTATCGGTTTCTATATCATTAATTTTATTAAAAATAATTATATGCCTCATTATATAAATTCCCAGTTCTGCTCTGAGGACAGCAGCTGAAGTCCTTTTATCCACCCTCAAGATACTTCTCAGATGATGTGATTGGATTTGTTACAACAACAACAACAGCAGCAGCAATAATAATAATAATAAAGTTGAAAAGGACCTTGGAGGTCATCAAGTCCAACCCCCTGCTCAGGCAAGAAACCCTACTATTTTAGACAAATGGCTGTCCAGTCTCTTCTTAAAAACTTCCACTGTTGGAGCATTCACCGCTTCTGGAGGCAGGTTGTTCCATTAGTTAATTGTTCTAAATGTCAGGAAGTTTCTCCTTAGTTCTAGGTTGCTTCTCTCTTTGATTAGTTTCCATCCATTGCTTCTTGTCCTGCCCTCAGGCACTTTGGAGAATAGCTTGACTCCCTCTTTTTTGGGGCAGCCCCTGAGATATTGGAACAATGCTATCAAGTCCCCCCTCGTCCTTCTCTTCGTTAAACTAGACATACCCAATTCCAGCAACCGTTCCTCATATATTTTAGCATCCAGTCCCCTAATCATCTTTGTTGCTCTTCTCTGTATTCTTTCTAGAGTCTCAGCATTTTTTTTACATTGTGGTGACCAAAACTGGATGCAGTATTCCAAGTGTGGCCTTACCAAGGCATTGTAAAGTGGAATTAATACTTCACGTGATCTTGATTCTGTCCCTCTGTTAAGGCAGCCTAGCACTGAGTTAGCTTTTTTGGCAGCTGCAGCACACTGCTGGCTCCTATTTAAGTGATTGTCCACTAGGATTCCAAAATCCCTCTCACAGTTATTACTATTGAGCAAGGTACCCCCTATACTATACCTGTACATTTTGTTTTTCTTGCCTAAATGTAGAAGCTTCCTTTTTTCACCACTGAACTTCATTTTGTTAGATAGCACCGTGTTCAACTCTGTCCAGATCCTCCTGTATCTGAAGCCTGTCTTCTGGAGTGTTGGCTATTCCTGCCAGCTTGATGTCATTTGCAAATTTGATGAGTTCCCCATCTATCCCCTTGTCCAAATAGTTGATGAAGATGTTGAAGAGCACTGGGCCCAGAACAGAGCCCTGAGGCACCCCACTACACACTTCCCTCCATGTAGATTCGGTTCCATTGAGGACCACACGCTGAGTACGGCCAGTCAGCCAGCTACGGATCCATCTGGTGGTGATGCGGACTAACCCACTTTTTTCTATCTTATCGAGTAGTAGGTTGTGATCTACTTTATCAAATGCCTTACTGAAGTCCAAGTAAATTATATCCACAGCATTCCTCTGATCCACTAATTTTGTCACTTGGTCAAAGAATGCAATAAGATTTGTCCGGCATGATCTGTTTTGGACAAACCCTAGTAGTGATATAAATTAAATCACTAACACTGTTATTGTGTATTTAATAATTCAGTCTAAGGAAGCCAATACCTATGATTTGTTGTTTAAATTAACAGTGCATTCACTTGTGCCTTTTAAATGAGCTCCTTTGATGTTGAGGGAGCCCAGATCCAATCACAGAGAAAAGTTCCCCCAGGTAAGGAAAGGCGTGAACTTGTTCTGTTGCCTCCTCATCGATTACCCTATATCAGTGATGGCGAACCTTTTAGAAGCTGAGTGCCCAAATTCCAACCCAAAACCCATTTATGTATCGTCAAGTGCCAGGTGGGTGTGGCCCATTGGTTGTTGTGGCACATTGGGTGGGTGTGGCTACAGTGGTAATGGCAGACTGGGTGGGACTAAAAGTTCAATCAATCAATTCCAACTTTGCGAGATCTTTTTTTTCCTGCAAGAAGTTGAAATTGATTGATTGAACCTTATTTATTTTGCACACAGAGGCGGAAGCCTAAAGTGAAAAGGTTTTATAAAATCCAGCTGAAGGCCTAGGACTGGGACAATGGCTCGTGTGCTCACAGAGAGGGCTCAGCATGCACCTCTGGCACGCCTGCCATAGGTTCGCCACCACGGCCCTATATGGCAATGCTGTCATTTTCCAAAGACCATAACTTTTGACTTTGATTCATCCAAAGTATTAACAGCAACATGCAACCCAAATGTCATATTGGCAACACCTTTCTCTTACCTTTTGGTACATATCAATCCTACTGCTCATGGCTCCATTGACCCCCAAACACACTCTCAAACAAATGAACAAAAATGGGATGGAAGGGACCATGGAGGTTTTCTAGTCCAACCCCCTGCCCATAGCAAGAGATCCAGACCAAATCAATGTCCAGGCTTTTTTTTTGAAAATCTCCATTAATGGAGCAGCCACAACTTTATGAGGCAAGCTGTAGCACTGATTATTTGCTCTCACTATCAGTGCTTGTAGAAAGGGCTTTGAGCAGGGTCAACATCCTGAGCTCCATTTGAAGGGCAGTCAATTTCTTCCATAATATTTCTTTGTTCACTGTGTCAAATGCTATAAAGGCAGCAAACCATTATTTCCTCTGACTGATATTTTTATAGTTAGATGGTTCAAGACAAAAGAATTGTCAAGAGTGGATCACATCGTCCTAAAGACTGCTGGTTCTTCTACAAGGAATGCACTTTTCATCCACCTATTATCAATTCTTTTCAAGTGGACATTTGCATATATTTTAGACACAAGATCTGTTAGAGAAATGGGCCTGGAATTGCTAAAGTCCTTTTTATTCCTTTTTTATATATAGGAATTACAATTGCCAGCTTTGACCCAAATGGGTGTGACAGATATTATTTATATGTGTAAATCTATCTGTCAATGGAGGGTTCCACCAGTCGGGATATTTCTTGAATTTTTCAGCTGCTAGAAATTCCTCTCTAGAGGCCATATTGCTCTTCAGATCTTTTATGATGAATTTGATCATGATAATTTTAGGGCAAAAAAATGGTTGATATGTTGCCTAAGATATTTGCAGATTTTTAATAAAATGGTTGTTTAATGTTAGTAGCCCCTAAAGGTT
Organism: Crotalus helleri; assembly: GCA_024509115.1. Taxonomy (NCBI): domain Eukaryota; kingdom Metazoa; phylum Chordata; class Lepidosauria; order Squamata; family Viperidae; genus Crotalus; species Crotalus helleri. The sequence goes on along the minus strand of JAKSXO010000208.1, from coordinate 9,880 downwards.
CATAATACACATATGTTTTATCATCAGTAGGAAAGGTAATCCTGTAGGACTTTGTTTAAAAACCTGAGATTTGTTCAAGATTGAGGATATCATTATTTTGGCTAAGACCGTGTAAAACAATGTAAGTTTTCCATCAGTACTGCACATTCTTATTGCACAGAAGATCATTTGATTGAACAGAGAGCCTCTCCTCGCCTTCACAAGTGTGCAGCAGAAGCATCTAAGCAATTGGGATGATGTCATGAAAAGACAAGTCTCTTTTGATCCTTGCTTCCTCCGGACTGTATATTCCAATCCTTATTTATAACACTTTAAAATGTCATGGTGAAAAGATTATTTGCAGCAGAGCCAGTTCTTAAACACCCTGATCCTGAGGAACCTTTCATCATCCAAGCTGATACTAGTGATATTGCAGTGGGCACAGTCCTCCTACAAAAACATCTAAGGGGAGATCTGCAGCCCTGCACCTACACTGCATGAAAGCTTTTGGGAACAGAGAGGAGATGGGCTGTTTGGGAGAAAGAGGCTTTTTTGGTAAGATGGGCATTATTAAATTAGTGCCATTTCTTGGAAGGGAGTAAAATGTCTTTCAAAGTATAGACTGATCATTGTTATTATTCAAAATAATCTTGAATTCCATAGAGAAGGCACGGTTGGATCTGTCGCTTACACACCAACACCCCATTCACTATAGAGAGAGGGAAGGACAAACACAAACCTGGGGGACTTTGTAGGTGCCTGCTAATGTTGACATCTGGATGGAGCTGTCTCTGCTAGCTCCATCAACAAGAGCCAAAAGCTTGTCCTTCCTTCCACAGCTGTAGTTGGGAACATTGGCTTCTCCAGTAGAGAGCATGTCCAGCAAGGCATCTGAAGTGCCAAGAGTGTTATCATAGTTGTCATGGATATTGTAGCCAAGTGTGAGATTATGCAGGAGTTTAGGATTCTCCCTCACCAGTTCGATATTGCAAATCATGCGTAGTATGAAAAACTTTCCATGGGATATACTAGTGTATATAAGCCCCAAATATTGAAAAAGCCTTATTTTTATACCTACTTTGATTATGTAAGTAATTCACCCAGCAAAGCTGACACACATAAGATAGAGACTTTGCCCTTTAAGGCTGGCATACTGTAGATAAGAAGGAAGAAAGCAGAAGTAGCTAATATGTTCCCTTTTGGGTGATTTGGGTGTTTCCTGGGTGAGTTAGAATATTTGGTATTTCTATTACTGTCCTTTCATAACCTTGCAATCATGAGTCTGCAAGTGGCCAGAGAGATGAGACCATCTACAAATATTCACTGTCTACATCCGGGTCAACACCAAGCTTACACCACTATAAAGCCCAGGAAATGACTCATATGTCTCTTATCCTTCAGATAAGCAGAAATCTTAGCCATTTCTGCTAAATTTGACACTTTAATCGTCCATTCTTCTATAGTAAGGCAAGCAATCTTTCTTTCAATATTTCCCTACTAATAACCTTGCAGCTGTTATCAAATTCAGCATCAAATTAGTTTCTTTAGCATCACAATCTGTAATAACACCCAATAAAAATAATTGTGGGGTAAACTTTATCTTTCTCTTAAAAATCTGTTGAATGTTCCACGAGATCTTAATCCAAAAGGCTTTTATATTTCTACAAGTCCACCATATATGAAAATAAGTGGCATCCAAATTACCACATCTCCAACATTTGGGCTGTAAATTAGGATACATACAAGACAACTTTTTAGGATCCAGATGCCATCTATAAAACATTTTACAAAAATTTTCTCTTAAATTTTGTGCCTGGGTAAATTTTACATTTCTAACCCAAATTACCTCCCAGAATAGAAGAAAAATAATTTTAACTACATCAACCATTTTTATAATTCAGATACCAATCAAATTTTGAGAATTGGGAAAAAACTAAATCAACAGATAAGCACAACTGAATTTGTTCTTGTGGAAAGGCTAGTGGAAATCACTCAAGAAATTGGCAATTTTTTATTTAATCAAGCAGAAAACATATTTAAACAAATCATTAAAATAAATATCTTAGTTACTAAATTACACTTAGCTTAAGTTATTCCTCTCTGTTAGGACCAAAAATAGAAATTCATGTCTCAAAATCAGATAAACTGGGGAACCCATAATCATTTCTTAGCCTCACAGAGGCAATGGCTTCTCTGCAGCAAGGAACAGAACAGAGAATAATAGAGCTGGGTGGGACCTTGGAGGCCTCCTAGTCCAATCTCCTGCTCAAGATGGATGGACAATTGGGGTGGAGTTTGAAAGGGTTCTTTTAATGTAACATTTTGCATGGGAAATCCTCAGATCCTGCCTTACTATCCCGTTATCAATACATTCCAATAAAAGTTCCTATTGAGACAATGCAAGTTTCAAGAGTTCTGCTTTCTTGGAACTGAGGCAGGTATTTACATTGGTCCTTACAAAAACTGCTACAACAATGCCACTGATGTGTGTTTACTTAAGACAATAACGCATTCTTAAAGATAGTAAGAGTAGATGGGTGGGGAAGTACCTTGAGGCTTGTTAATTATGAATATTCATGCTTACATCATCTATTACCTACATATAATTTCCTCCTATTTTTCTTTACCACAGGTGGGCTCAGGTGACTGACTGGTTCATAGTGTCCATGGCCAGGGGAAGCAATCCACACAAGGAGAAAACTCATATCAATGAATGGATAATGAGAAAATTTCACTTATCACAGGCAACCTATTCTTCATAGAAGGGTCCACATGGAGGAGAAGCTGCCAATACCTGATGTGTGGAAAGAGCTTCAGGCTGAGCTGTTCCCTTAGTTGTAAAAAAAATCACCCAGGAGAGAAACCTTATAAATGCACAGAGTGTGGAAAGAATTTCAAGATGAGTTGCTTCTAAACTAACTTCTGGAGGGAAATTTTCCTTTTAACTCCTTTAAAGATCAACCCAGCCTTATGGGGTCCATAAGAGTCAACTTGCCAGAAAGCCAATAATGGAAAACAAAGTGGAAAGATTTGGGGGGTCTTTTGAGAGACTTTGGAATCCTAAATGAGGGGGTAAAGCTGGGAAAGATGGAAACTGAGTTATTTTGCTACAGCTAGAATTGTCTTAGGGTTTGGGGCTTTTTTATTCTTTTTAACTGTGTTCTCTTTATGAATCTACTCTTGAAGATGTGGTCCCCATCTTCAAGAAAGGAGAAAAATGGAGCCAGGAAACTAAAGACCATTCAGTTCAACATCAATACCTGGGGAGATCCTAAAAAGATAATCAAGAAACAGATCTGCGAACAACTAGAAGCAAACAAAGTCATAACTAGTAGCCAGCATGGGTTTGATAAAAACAGATCATGCCAAACCAATCTTATCTCATTCTTCGATAAAGTGACTAAACTAGTAGACCAACAAAATACTGTGGACGTAGTATATTTAGATTTCAGTAAAGCATTTGACAAAGTAGACCATAACCTACTCCTTGGTAAGCTAGGAAAAGGTGGAATAGACAACATCATCACCAGATGGATCTGTAGCTGGCTGGCAAACTATACTCAATGAGTAGTCCTCAATGGCACTACATCCACATGGAGAGAAGCAAGCAGTGGGGTACCACTAGGTTCCATCTTCAATATCTTCACAGACGAGGGAATTGAAGAGGAACTCATCAAATTTGCAGATGACACCAAACTGACAGGAGTAGCCAATACCCCAGAAGACAAATTCAGGATCCAAAAAGATCTTGATAGACTTCAACAATGGGCTCTATCCAACAAAATGAGTTTAAAACTGAAGAAAAGCAGAGTCTTACCTTTAGGCAGGAAAAACCAAAGGCACAAATACAGATTAGGCGAGACCTGGCTCAAAAACAGTGACTGTGAGAGGGACCTTGGAGTCCTGGTGGACGATCACTTGACTATGAGCCAGCAGTGTGCAGCATCAACCAAAAAAGCTAATACAATCCTGGGTTCTATAAACAGAGGCATAGAATCCAGATCACGCAAAGTATTAGTACCGCATTATAAAACCCTAGTAAGGCCACACCTGGAATACTGCAGCCAATTTTGGTCACCACATCACAAACCAGATGTTTAGGATTTGGGAAAATGTCAGAGAAGAGCAACTAAGATGATCAAAGGCCTGGAGACAAAACACAAAAAACAGCTATAGGACTTAGGTTTGGCTAGACTAAAGAAAAGAAGAAATAGGGGAGACATGATAGAAGTGTTCCAGTATCTGAGGGGCTGCCACAAGGCAGAGGGGGTCAGGTTGCTCACCAAAGCACCAGAGGGAAGGATGAGAAACAATGGTTGGAAACTGATCAAAGAGAGAAGCAACCTGGAATTAAGGAGAAACTTCCTGACAGTGAGGACAATCAACCAGTGGAACAGCTTAACCCCAGAAATCATGGGCGCTCCATCACTGGAAAATTTTAAGAAGAGACTGGACAATCACCTGTCTGAGATGATGCTCTCCTGGTTGAGCATGGGGCTGGACTAGAAGACCTCCAAGGTCCCTTCCAGCTCTCTTCTCTTCTCTTCTCTTCTCTTCTCTTCTCTTCTATTCTATTCTATTCTATTCTATTCTATTCCAAACTTGCAGTATTTTCTTTCGACACCTTTAGTAAAGTTGATTTTCATTTCAATCGGGGAGTTGACCTATGGCCTTGTACCTGCCTCAGCTTGGTTAAGCTACTGACTCCCCAAACCAGATCAGGATGGATATTATCTTCAATCCTCTTCAGTCCAATTGACTTGAATACCAATATACCTGTCAGGAAGTTACAGCATATAAATAAATATCTTCTACTGGAAATTCCTCACCAGAAGTCAGAAAGTCTGTTCAGCACCTAAGCCCAGAGAAGCTGGAATTGGAGGCTGTGAGAGAGGAAGTGATGAAGAAGATGGAACTTGATCTGGAGCTGAAATGAAGGAAGATTGCTGAGAAAGAGCACCTCAGGAGAAAGAGAAGGATCACCAAAACTGGTGAGAGAATTACAACATCATGTCCTCTTCATTTACTCTCTTCTCCCCAATAGAACGCATAACTTGGGGGAATGGAAATACCAATTCATAAAGAACCATGAAAGAGATGAGATTCAGACCTCACTAATTAAATCTGAAGATACCTGCCAAGCTTACACCACTATAAAGCCCAGGAAATGACTCATATATCTCTTGTCTTGAAGAGTTGCTTTTGGAATTATTTCCCTGCTTTCAAAGAGCTGTCTATCTGGGAAAAAGAGCTTTTCATAACAAAGGGGAAAAAAGTTAACTTTTTATTGACTATTTTTATTTTTGGTTACTTTGAGGCCCTGGAAAAATCCTTATCATAGAACTTTATTATTATATCTTCTAAGCTGGAGAATAGTGTTTTCCTATGTCTTGACTTATTTTTTAAAGGGGATAAATCTTTATTATTTGAAGAAAAAACAACAACTCCATGAGAAGCCCGAAAAGAGATTTCACAGCTCTTTGACTTTGACAACGTCATTTTTGGTGTCTGGAAGAGACTTTCATAGTTTACTGAGGACGCCATTTGGAGAAAGTTAAAATTCAACTGTCTTTTGGTTTTTTGGGTCTAATGATGAGATTGGTTTTGGAAAAGAAAAAGAATTCACAGCTGTTATTTGTGGGACACTGACTAAATGTTTTGGAATACAGCCTCCACTAAAAGATAACAGGATTAGTCTTAGTTACTATTGAAATGGAGACATCTTATTTACAATTCAACTGTAAACTCATACTAGATAAAATCTATGAAGCTACTGAGGAAATGTGTTTCCAAATAAGAGAGAGTACTACAGAAATAATAAACAGAAAATCTACTGTGAACTTACAAACCAACCTTCAGACTCTATTTGATCATTCTATAGACCAAAAAGCAATAGAAGAGGAATTAATTTACAGTATCTATCTCATTCTACATACAACCTATTGAGACTTTGAATGACCAAAAAATGATTGTAACTAAACCATCTACAATTGCAAAACTAACAGAAATGGACTTGGAATTACAACTGTTGGAGAATTATGACAACTTTGATAATCAACTACTAACTATAAAATTGGATATGATCAAGTGTTTTATTCAGAAGACAGGAGCTAGGCATCAAAAACAGAGGATTGGAGGTTTTTACTGACCCAAATGACATTACAAGCAATGGGAGATCTATTTGCTGAAACAGAGGCCTTGTTATGGAAACCTGCTTGGCATAAAAAGAAAGCCAGAAGAAGACTAAAAAGAGAAATTTAAAATTATATGTAATGGATTAAAAAGGTTTTGAGAAATATAGATTGATTTAAGGATTAAGATTTAGAGTTGAAAATCTGTGATTATTAGAATATATATGGTAAACAGAGTAAGAATGTATCTTTTGGAATAATATGTTTATTTGTATGAAAATTATTTTGTCAGGGAATGAAAATAAGAAGATGAAAGAGGTTTTTAGAAACTCAGATTGATTTAACAATTAATTGAGTGTGTTAAGTTAGTAAGACGATGTTTTCTATAGTAATAGGTGTGTTCTTTTTTTAGAAATGATAACTATTTGGATGAGATTTAAATGCTATCTGAAGAAATAAGAGAGATTTGTGATAAAATCAATGATTTATGAGATTAAGAATTGGAATATATCTGGATTTATATTTTAGAAGGGATACCCAAAGTGATAATATGTTTATCTAAGATTAAATTGGACTATGGTAACTGTACATTAATAAAGTTCAAAAACAGGATTAGGACATAGAAATGTAATGTAGAAACAGATTATGTTAAATAGGTTATATTATTTGAGGGGAATAGAGAGGGAAGATTTAATGTATTTACTTGAGCTATTATATGATTTTGTTTCTGGATGATTGATCACTCAACCACCACGGTGTGTCTTGAGCATTCTATTGTAAAAGTTAAAAAAAAAAAAAAATTTGTTATATAAAAAAAGAGTTGCTTAAGTCAAATATTAGTTGACATGTGTGCTAAGGAAAAGGAGAAAAGGAGAAAACCAATAGTTTAAAAACATAATATTTATTTGTTTGTTTACTTATTTATTTATTAATGTATTTGATGATTATCCTGAATTTTCATTTAACTAACAAACTTCACATATTTATTTCCTTCAGTTTTAATAAACATAAGTTGTCAAGCAAATCCAAAGGAAAAATATATAACCAATAATAATGGATAATTAGAAGTTACCAGCCTAAGAAACTATTTCACAATCGTTCCCCTGCTTTTGTCATTAGATGTTCCTTAGTGTTTAGATCTGGTGTCAGGATGATAATGTAGCACTTGGGAAAGAAGATGCAGCTCAATAGTCCAGCACCAGAGGCCAAGATGGAGAAGACCTGCACGGCCACCATGTATTTTCCTTTAGTGCTCAGGTAGGTGGGGAGGAAGGAAACCCAGACACTGCAGAAGACCAGCATGCTGAAGGTGATCAGCTTGGCTTCATTGAAAGCTCCAGGCAGGTTCCTGGCCAGGAAAGCCACAGTGAAGCAAATTGCAGCAAGGAAGCCCATGTAGCCAAGGACAACATAAAACATGGTGACAGAGCCTTCATTGCATTGAAGGATAATCTCTTCAGGCTGGGAGTGCAGATCAGAGTCTGGAAATGGGGGAGAAATTCCCAACCACAGTGCACAGATGAGAATTTGGACAGCAGAACAAGAAATGATGATGGAGTTGGCCAAGCTCTTCCCCAACCATCTTTTCACTTTATTGCCTGGTTTTGAGGCTAGGAATGCCAGCACTACTGGGATTGTTTTGGCCAAGACAGACGACACGGCTACTGAGAAGACAATGCTGAACACTGTTTGTCGGAGAAAGCAGGTGACTTTCCTTGGTTGGCCAATGAAGAACAAGGAGGATAAGAAGCAAAGCAGAAGAGAGACCAGGAGGATGTAGGAGAGGTCCCGGTTGTTGGCTTTGACAATAGGAGTTTCAAGGTATTTAATGAATATGATTAAAACAAAGCCTGTGATTAGGAACAAGAGTAGAGCAAAGGAGATGAGGATGATGCTGAGACGTTCTTCATAAGACAGGAAGGTGATTCTTTTGGGGATACACTGGACTCGGTTCTCAGTTGGATATTGATCATCTGGGCACTTGGTGCATTTTGTGGTATCTGAGAAAAGAAAGTAATATTTCAAATTTTAAAAAAACTTTGGATAAGATGTGATATAGAGAGACAGAAAAGTCTCAGTAAATGGAATATACTTAAACTACAACAACAACAAAATCCCCAATAAGCACAACTATAAAAAGAACAACAACAACAAAAATATAAAATTAAAAGAAGATCCATAAAGTGGTAATCTTTTAGGGAATAGATTGTTTGCATGCCAATTTTATCTGCTCTGGTGGGACAAGCAAATATCCTCAAGGAGAGGAAACCCTGCAGATAACCTGGTTCTGTCTCATGGAGGGTTTGAAAGGTGAATTTAATTGCACCTAGAAAGAAACTGGGATTTTGTGAAGCCTGCACAGAACACACGGAAACTCAACACTGTGCATGCCTTTACATTCTGGGCTATTTTATAAATTCCAGGTGGTTTTCAAGAGCAACCCTATAAGTATGGGATAAAAAGATAGAAACAGAAAACTGATGGCAGAAAAAGACCTATTGCTGCATCCAGTCTGCCCTTTGAGTTTTTTGTTTTCTTATTTATTTAATATTTTATTTCACTTTTTTAAAAAAGAAATTCAGATGATGGACATATGTTTATTCCAAAAACCTTTAAACTCAGTTACTGATGATTGACCCACAAACCATGCTCTCAATACACTGCTCCAAAAATACTGGACAGAGGATAAAAGTTGTCTAAGATGGTTGGGTCCATGGAGAACCACTTGAGAAGGGTTGCAACACTGACTATTTCTGGACAGGTTGTACAGCCCCTTCACAAAAAAACTATTGACTATCCTGAAATTGAGAATGTCTCCTAACTATTAGGCCTTCTAGAAATTCCTTGAAATGTGATTCTTTCAACGGTCCTGGGGATTCCCTGGTAACAGGGCCCCTTGTACTGGTTGCATGGTTGGTAGCATCTTGATGTTCTCCTCTCTTGCTTTCTTAGCATTTATACCTCAATGTTTTAATTTTTATTATTGGTTTAATTGTATCCCACCAAGAGTCACTTTGTGTGAAATAGCCATATAAACTTGATAAACAAATTTGAAAAAACATCTTAAGGAAAATTAATTCATAAATAAATTCAACAACAAGAACTGAGTGTTATCTATAAAGTTTTTTACCCTGTAAAAATGAGAAGATAAGCAATATCTTTCCATATTCCCTTGATTTGGCAACAATTTTAAAGAGAATGAATTCAACATTGGAATCAGGGATATTGGTCTTTTATTAGTTCTCTGTTTCCTCCTTCTTTCTGTTTATTTTAATCCCAACACTGCATGTTTTTCTTTCCTTTTAGAACCACAACTATATTCCTTTTTTGGGAGGGTGGTGTTATATCTCACTACATTATTTAACAAGAAAAAAAATGGAAATATCAGAAAAGGTGGAAAGGAAATATTTACTTGATGATTTTATAGTGAATCCTCTCTTTCATTTTCATTGTTCCTTTAACCCAACATCTCTCCCTCTATTGTTCTTCCCAATTAGATTTTTCATCTTATAAGGATATATGATCTTACTAAAGATTAACTGATCAAATGAATGATTGATCGATGCATCTATCAGCCTGTAATATAAAGTTGGTTTAGGTAAACAAAACCCATTGATCTAAACAATCAAACTTACATGTGTCTTTAACGTGCATATTGATCAAAGTTTCCCTATGGTGTCACTCACCAACGGTTGCTAGAATTGAGTTTAATGAAGAGAAGGACAAGGGGGGACATGATAGCAGTATTCCAATATCTCAGGGGCTGCCAT